>JANAVB010040818.1:36098341-36670841 GCA_029216955.1 Iris pallida
GATAATAAAGAAATATCACAAGCAAATACCTGTATCACACATCACAATCCTCTACCATCCTGCTCTACTAACTAACTCCATGTCGTCGCTAAACCTGAAGAGATCATCAGGTCCTCAGAGGACATAGCAAGATACATAATATACATGCCTATCTAACAGTTTTATCATGCGCAAGAAATAAATAAGAAAGAACAAGGACAAGACAAATGACTACGAACACGAACACAAACTCGAACGCGAACACGAACACAAACTCGAACGCAAACACGAACACAAACTCGAACACACGAACACCAGAACAACTACGTATAAATGAACTGCCGGATGAACGATAATCACGAGATCAATAGAAGAAACCAAACCCTCATCCCGAGTGTGGACTCACGGATTTGAACTAAACACTAACCCTCGTCCCGAGTGTGGACTCTCTGGCTAGTACTAACCCTCGTCCCGAGTGTGGCTCTCTGGTTAGTTCACGGTAAGGCACCCTCGTCCCGAGTATGGACTCTCTGGTACAAGTACTACATCCTCATCCCGTGTGTGGACTCTCTGATGTAAATACCCTCGTCCCGAGTGTGGACTCTCTGGTGCAAATAATCGACATCCTAGTCCCTAGTGTGGACTCACGGATGTAAACAGATCAAGGAAAACACCCTCGTCCCGTGTGTGGACTCTCTGGTGCCAAGGACACAATGTCAAAGATTTAGCAGTTCACTTACACGTACTCGTTCTATGACACGACTTAAGCAAGGTACTGACGAGAACTCCAAATATGAAACACAAGGCCAAAACATGAACATGGCTATAAACAATAAAAACAACTCCACAAAAAATAACACGAAAAGCACATGTCCATAACAATCAAATGACTGAAAAACGAAAGGAAATGCATGTAAGTAAAACTGTAGAGGAAGGCAAGGTATACTTGCCTGGTGGCAGCGCGAAGAATCAATAAATACCGTCAACTGGTACACCACAACGTCCAACTCATCACAACTATCTCCGAAAGCTGAAACAAACATCGCCAACATTCTCAGAATAGTCAAATTAGCTAGGATTGCCTGTCCTTAAGTCCAATTCTGGACACAGGGGCAAAACGATAATTTTGGGCAAAAACGATGTCCGTTGTTGGACCCGCTTTGCACCGAAAAGCATGCCAGAGTCAATGGTCTCTAAAGTCGTCAAACTACATGTCTACGGATCCAGTTTTTTGATACGAACCCAACCGTATGTCCAAAGTTGGATTCCGGCGGACCATGCACAAAATCGCCCGTTGAGTGGGACCGTAGGGCCCGCAAAACGACGTCAGATTCGACTGTCTCAGAATTGGACCAAACTTGGCATACAAGACCAGAAAAACGATACGGTCCTGTTGGCACAAGTTTCGTCTCGATCTGACGAGCGTGCACAAAGTTATGACTGAATTTGTATTGTACGAATACGGGACAATTTTGACGGATACGCGTCGAATTCGTCGCGCACACGCGACCAATTTGAATTCCATCAAAGCCCACACGACCCCGAAGCCGTATGCAGCTTTCGATGCCTTCGGTTTGTGACCACGTCGCCCAGAATAGCGGGACGCACGTCATGTGGATGATTTTTCTAATTTTCGAAAACTATTTTTATGGATTTTTCTCAATCTTTCCTAGGGTTTCCTTCACTGGATACACAACTAGAAATTAAACCAATAATGGAGTTTCTATCTCCTATAGGTTGTCATTAGGTCTATTCAAATAGAATTCGAAAATTCTTGACAGATCGATCAGAATTCGCCTTCAAAAAGGAGCGTATGAAACCCCAATTCTGCCATTGCGACAATGGATTTTTGTGACTTCGTGTCGATATATCGGCCAATATAAAATGTATAACTTTAATCTACTTGAAAGGAATTAATCTCGTATGGGTTGTCGACGTACCTGCGAAGACGACACACAAAACGTCGCGACGAGGCGACGGGAATCTTTACGCGAAGTGGGGCTCAAAGGCCGCTGTCACTGCTGTCGTTTCAGTATTGCACGCGCGCACGCACCCGCGCGGCCGTGTCCGCGCACCGGCGGCACCGACGGCCGGCGACCCAGGCGGCGCGTGCGCAGGAGTTGGGGTCGCGTAGGGTGGTGGCAAGGCTTCGCTAGGGTTTGAGTTCTCGTGCTCCTCTCTCTTATATATGCGTGGGTTCTGCTGTTAGCATAACCGAACGGAGGGTCTTGGCTGAGACCAGGGACTGTGGGGTTTGGGTCGGGCCCTTGGGCTGGGCTCGGCCTGGGTTAATTGTTTTTTTATTCTTTTTCTTTTATAACCACTACCTTATATATATTCATATATATATATATATATATATACATATATATATATATACGTATACTTATATATATATTCATATATACCTACAAATACATTTTACCTATATTTATATATATGTATATAAATATCCATAAACACATTTATAGTATATATTTGTATATACCTACTCATATACAATATCTATGTATATACATATACATAAATATATATATATATATATATATACCATATACACATATATATATATTATATATAATTACATGTGTACAATATCTATATTTATATAAAAATACAAACACACATATATTTATCTACACATCCATCCATATATATTATACATATATAAAATATATATATATATATATATATATATATATATATATATATATATATATATATATATATATATATATATATTATACATATATATATATATACACCTATATCCTTTGATAAAGAATAAAATGATGATACTTAATAATAATGAATACTTTATATTTAATACCACAATAATAATATTAATAATAATAACAATAATAATAATAATTCCACTAGTAATTAAAATAATTTAATAATAGTTCCTGGATGGGTATATCATATACTCCCATTACTGGGCTCCAGAAAATCGTACAAATATTCTAAAACGCTATTTAATATTAATAATACCTATAAGTTACACATAATAAATATTTAGAAAATAATTGCCAATTCCTAAAGTATATACAAAATACTTGCATTTACCAAACATGTCTATAAGGCCGTATTTGGTCCCAATACATGACTACATGGGCTTGGATTTGACTTGGGCCCAATCTGGACAGGTTCGGTACAACCGGGTTCCCTAAAACTCAATAATATAATGAATAATAAATAAAATCTTCGGTAAGGGTTAAGTCGAAACTTGGCCTGGTTTTCCTAGTTAGGACATCACTATGGCTCAGCCTTCCCTAACAGGGCTAATACACTAGTCAAAGCACGCCACTGTACTATCCATGCCATGATTCCTAGTCGTCTGATGCTTCATTACCCCATCATGGCTAAAGTCATCTGCCGCAATAATTAACTAAATAACCATTTATAAAATTCTAGAATCACTATTTAAATCAAATAAATAATAAAAAATATTTTGAAAAATTTTTCGGGAAGGGAAGCTACACGAACTTCTTGGTTCGGGAGGTGAAGCGACAGTTCCGGAAGTCGCTTTCGAGTTGTTGGCATCTTCCGTCTATTCCACATTGGGCTTTAGAGTAGTGATTTTAGTCCTTTTTCTTTCTTAGTACTTGTTACCATGAGGTCGGATGTACTCATTACCCTCTTTATTAATAAAGGTAATATATATATATATATATATATATATATTATATATATATATATATATATATATATATATATATATATATATATATATTGTTGTTGTATGATTATATATGTATTTCAATTCTACCTTGTATAAAATATTATTATGTAAAATTTTACAAGTTATTTTATTATATATTTTGTGACTTGTATATTTTTACCACTCTAAAAATATATTTCTTTTATATTTAAATTCCTGCACTTTATTTTATTATGGCCAATTGATGTCCAAACCTGGCATGGGTTTTTGGGCTCGATTGTGTCTAATACATTCAGAGTCTGTATAAGTCATATTGGACTTGATTCATGGCTCTGGGTCCTGTATCTGGACTTCGGTTCAATTTTGAATACATGGACAAAATTAATTAATTATTTTCCAGAAACTGTTCCTTGTTGTTTTTGAATTTTTACATATATTTTAATTATTGTAAAAATCTGAAAAAAATTGTATTTAAATACTATGTTAATTTAGACAATTTATTATAATTTTTCCAGAATTTAATAAGTGCTTTTGTATTTTATAAAAATAGAAAAACATAACTCATTTTCAGTATATTTATGTTTGCTGATTTTTAATAAATATTTATGAAGGTTTATAAATTCCAGAAAAATTAGTATAAATTCCTATAATTAACAAGGATCATTTTGGTACTTTACTTTATGTAAAATTGAGCTTTTTTCTATCTAAAAAATTGTTAGAACACAATGTACAGTTTGATTTATTTATTGCATAGTTACGACTTGCAAATTTTGTGTTGTTTTGAGTTATAGTCGTATTGAACCTCACCCCACACTAGTATAAAGATCCTAGGAAGTTAGTTAGAGTATTGTGTCATCCCACATTGGTCTCCTATGCTAAAGTTACCATTTGGCTAGGTGTCCAGTTAGAAAGTCGTGTTGCACCACTAGTGTCGTAGTGTTTAACTTAGTATAAAAACTAAGTTTATGTGTTATTTCTACAGTGACGAGTCACCAAGCATCTATAGCATTTTTATCGCTGCTTTGCTTTGCTAAAGGCAAGTACTTCTACAAACTTTACATACTGCTATAACAATAAACTGTGATTTTTCAACCATGTTAAATGCTGATCCTTGGGTAGCAAGTTAAAACTTTGCATGTTGTATTTCTTTCAGTCTCTACCATGTTTAGGACAGTTTTTTTTTATATCTCTCACATGTTTAAATAACGGATTAAGGGGAAACTGTTAGTAGTGTACGTGATCATGACCCCCTTCTCCGTATGTATTTATCGCGCATGGTAACATTCTATATGTAACTTTGCCGTATGTTCTGATCTCGCATTTGTTTATGGATATACACCGATGCCGTTCATGCACGTATGTGCATGCCAAAAAAACTTGATATGTGCCGATGTACATCCTATTCACCTATTGACCGATTCACGTACATACTACGGTTTTAAACTTTTAAACTATATGTTGCCATTTCTAAAAAGAACCAATTATACCATGATATGCCATGATTCCAGTTTATTATATTTCTGTTCATGCTTCGTATATTTAGTTTGTTAGAATCAGTACTTGCTTTCGTACTGACAGGATAATGTTGTAGGCATACTTACTGAGGAGGAGTTGCTCTGTGACTCATATTATGGAGTTACTGCCGAGGACTAGGCTTTGTCTTACGAGGATGTACCTGCGGGGAAACTCGTCTAGTTTGTGTAGTTGCTCGGGATATTTAGTGTAGTCATGTATTAGACTACGTATTTTGTAACTGGACCTGTATCCAGTTTTACATTTCGGACTTGTACTTGGACTTACTATTATATGAGATGACTTTTGTGTTTGGAGCATTTATGACTCTTCTTTACATATAGAACTGTTAGCACATTCTAGTCTTATCATGTTATCTCTAGAATAGATTACTGCGCTTTATCTCAAGCGTAGGCTGCACATGACTCGGCCCGGCCCAATAATTTGGGTAGCGGGTCGATCGAGATATTTTATTTCACCCTGGTGCGTGCCGAAGGGAGAGCTGATAGAGGCAGTCTTGCAGGAGGCGCACCGATCGAGATATTCTATTCATCCTGGTGCCAACAAGATGTACCGTGACTTGCGGGAACACGGGATGAAGAGAGATGTATCACGTTTCATTTTGAGATGCCTAGTTTGCCAGCAGGTCAAGACGGAGCGCCAGAGGCCAGCTGGTCTATTGCAGCCGTTACCCATTCCCAAGTGGAAGTGGGAACACATTACGATGGACTTCGTCTCAGGGCTTCCTCGTTCCCAATGAGGGAAGGATGCCATTTGGGTCATCGTGGACAGGCTGACGAAGTGTGCGCACTTCATGCCCTTCAAGGTGGGGCTTTCCACCGAGAAGTTGGCGGAGCTATACATGCAGCAGATAGTTCGCTTGCACGGAGTACCAGTGAGCATCGTGTCGGATAGAGACAGCAGATTCACATCCCACTACTGGAGGAGCTTGCATGAGGAGTTGGGCAGTCGGCTCAAGTTCAGTACTGCGTACCACCTGCAGACAGATGGGCAGTCTGAGAGGACGATACAGATGCTAGAGGACATCCTGAGGACTTGTGTGCTGGACTTTGGCAGATCATGGGAGAGACATCTGCACTTGGTAGAGTTTTTATACAACAACAGCTACCAAGCCAGTATCGGTATGTCTCCTTTCGAGGCACTATATGGACGACGATGTCGTACACCGCTCTTTTGGGATGATGTTGGGGACAGAGTTATGCTTGGGCCAGAGATGATCACGGATGCAGCAGAGAAGGTCGGGATGATCAGAGACAGGCTCAGAGTAGCTCAGGACAGGCAAAAACACTGGGCCGATGCTAGTCGCAGACCGATGGAGTTCGCTGACGATGATATGGTGCTAGTGAAGATATCACCTATTAGAGGGACGATCCGGTTCGGACAAGGAGGCAAGCTGAGCCCCAGATACATCGGGTCGTTCGAGATACTTGGCACGATCGGAGAGGTAGCTTTACAGGGTTGCACTTCCACCCAACCGAGCAGGAGTTCACGATGTCTTTTATGTGTCTCAGCTGAGGAGATATGTTCCGTACTCCAGCCATGTGCTGGATCATTTCGAGTTAGAGATCGGACCGAGCCTTACAGTTACTGAGCAGCCAGTGGAGATATTGGACAGGAAGGAGAAGAGGCTGAGGAACAAGGTTATACCCTTAGTACGAGTAGCTTGGAGTCGTCACTCTCCGGGTGAATCTACTTGGGAGAGGGAGTCGAACATGAGGGAGGGATATCCTTGTTCGACCCAACAGCTGCGAGGGAAACACCCGTTCCCGCTTGATACCTTAGAGGTTAGTTTTGATCGTAGCCTTAGTCATTTGTTGCATTGCTTGTTATGTTAGAATGTTGTAGGGTCTTCAATCCTTGTGAATTTCGAGGACGAAATTTTTTAAGGAGGGAAGACTTGATAGTCCCTGTTTTCAGATTTGGTTTAATTAGTGTAAATTAGTTGCTAATGACCTATTTAGCTTTAAAATAATTTATTATGATTTTTAGGAATTTTTCTAGAATCTTTAGATAACTTTAAATAGTTTTAAGTCAAAATATATCCTTTAGTAATTATTTGAAATGTTTTAATAGCATTTTGTAATATTTAAATTTGTTTTAATATTAGTTTGTAATTAATTAAATTATTTTATTACGGGTTGCAAATAATTATTTGCAAACTGTTTGGGTTAGGGCTTTTGTGCAAATCCCCAAACTCTAGGGACCGGACTACAAAACCACATTACCCCCCCTGTTCGGGACAGCTGCCCCGACGACCGACGACCACTTTCCTCCGCCATTTTCGGCCGTCTCGACCGACTTCGACTGACCTACCCCCTATAAATACCTCCCCAGTCTAAACCCTAACCCTAGTTCACCATCGACCACCACCACTCCTTCTTCCCCGACAAAACCTAAACCCTAACCCTAACTCCGGCGACTACCCCAGTGCCACCCCCATAGCAACCATCACCACCCACAACCGCCACCACTCGACGCGTCTCATCGAGACGAGCGCAGCGCCGCGTCCATGACGCCCCAGCCGCCGTCCAGTGCCCTCGACTTCAACCCCGACGTCGGACACGAAGGTAACAACCCCGAGTTTGTGTCGTGCGTGTCTCAAACTCACGCGTGACGTTCACCTGGACACGGGGAGCCTAACCATAGGATTGGACACGCGTTTACAGTGTCGTGCGTGTCGTGCTAGGCGCGGTCACACGATACTGGGTCAGATCGCATTTGCTCGTGTCCTGAACAGTCTGGACACGAGTCGAACTGTTATCGGGTTTAGACCCATTAAACTAAACCTAACACTAACTCTAACGTATTTCCTAACAAATGGCTCGGGCTGACCCCCTGGCCAGCTCGACCGCACCTAACACCCCCCCTCCCCTTTGCTAGACCCGAGTTCGAGCCCCCCTTTGGTTTGTTGTTTTGATTTATTTTTTGTTTTTATTTTATTAGTTATTATATATATATATATATATATATATATATATATATATATATATATATATATATATATATATGTATATGTATATATGTATATGTATTTTTGTATGTATATATATATTATTATATATACACTGTTTTATGTATATATATACAGTAATTGTATATATATATATTTTTTATAATTAGTATTTTATTATATATATGTACATGTATATATTTTTTTTGAACTCCGAACTTTATTGAAGAGTAGGCGCAAAATGCCGAAGCCTATACAAGTAAGCGCAAAAACGCGACAAAAGGACAGAAAGCGAAACTCGCGAGACGCGCACACAAAAAGGGGAGGGCGGCCTAAGCCAGGGCCTCCCAAAACGAGTTGGAGACGTAAAAGCAGCATCTCCTAGCTTTGAAGCATTGTCTGATGACCTCTCTGTACAGCTGAGGAGGGAGAAGTTGTCGGCCTTCATATCTGAATTTGTTCCTATTTTTCTATAGTACCCAAATCCCGGTGGCTACTACGATCTGATGTCCGTGGGATCGGCTCCAGTAGGCCAGGAGATCGTAGAAGCCCCCAGTCGGCTGAACCATACTAAGTCTATTGTGAAGCTTAGACCAAAGGCCAGTAGCCAACTTCCCCGAAAGAAAGACGTGCTCTGCAGATTCCATGGTGTGCTCCTTGCAGCAGTGACATCTCAAAACAAGGCTGAATCCCATGGCCCTGATGGTGTCATCCATCGGAATCTTCCGGCGAAGAGCGCGCCAGATGAGAATAGACCATTTGATGGGAATGCATTTCTGCCAAAACTTTGCATGAACAATATTCGACACCCCCGCTGCCTTTGACCGCAAGTCTGGCAGAAGCCAAAGTGAATGACCCGTACGGGTTGGGGGACCATCTCCAAGTGTCAATCGTGTTAGTAATCTGGAGATTAGCAGCAAGGAGTCTGTTTTCCGCTGGCTGGCCAAGCCAATTTTTGACCTTCCTCCAATTCCATCCGAAGCTGCCCTCCCAAAGATCCCTAATAGCGTACCCCGGAGGAGTGAGAATGTTGGAAAGTGTGATGTCATCTCCTAGCCACCGCTCCAGGCATGCCGAAGAGCGACCGTGGCCCAACTGAAGCCGGATAAGGGGTTCAACGGTGGTGCGGCCCCGAATAATGCGGTGCCACGATGCCGAAGATCTGTTATTGGAGCTCGACAGATGGGAGAATCTAGAGTACCTAGATCTCATGAACTTCGTCCATAAGAGGTCTCGGTGCGCAGCTTCCACCATAACTTCATGGAGCAAGCGTCTACTATGTGAGCAAGCCTGTAGAATCCTAAACCTCCTTCTTCAGTAGGTTTGGCCATCGTCTCCCAACCGGCCCAGTGATGTTGTCCTTGCCGTCGCTTTGTCCCCAGAAGAACTTGGCAAAGAGGGATTCGAAGGAGTGGAGCACCTTCAGAGGAGGGGAACAGACGAGCAGGGTGTATAGTGGGATGGATGATAGAACGTGTTTGATGAAGATCTTTCTGTCCCCCGGTGAGAGGGTAGCATTGTGCCATCCAACAATAAGTTTGCGGATCCTGTCAACTAGGTGCTCGTATATTCCTGAGTTGGCCCTACCATACACAAGCGGGCACCCGAGATATTGGAAAGGGGGGTAGGCCGTGCTGAAGGAGGTCATGTTGGCGAGCAAGGTAGAGCGTGATCTGTCAGCTTTGTGATGGGTGTAGATGATGCTCTTGTTGTTGTTGACGCGCTGACCGGAGCAGGAGGTGTATCTGGCGATCGTTTGCATGACTACCTCGATCGAGCTGCTGTCTCCAGAGGAGAAGATGAGAATGTTGTCTGCGTAAGCCAGGTGAGTGATGAGAGGGCAGCCGGTGGTAGGGTGAAAGTGGTTGAAGCCGAACATATTGGGCATACTATTAAGGCTTCTGCTGAGGGCCTCGGCCGCAATGATGAAGATGGTGATGAGAGCGGGTCGCCCTGTCTAACCCCACGAGTGGAACGAAAGAGTCCCGCAGCCTGACCATTGATGACGGTGGAGAACCATGCGTTGTTGATTGATCTGAATACGATGTCAATCCATGGTTCGGAGAAGCCAAATGCCCTGAAAACCCAGATCATGAATTGTCTGTCCAGCCGGTCATACGCCTTCTCTATGTCGAGTTTGATGGTCACGTTCCCCCCCCCTCGACGGGAACTTCATACACGTGATCATCTCTTGGGCCAGAAGGATGTTGTCTGAAATGTTGCGGCCTTTAACAAACCCGCTTTGCTGTTCGGAAATGATCTTAGAAAGGAGGTCGGACATCCGATTGGCGACGATCTTGGATATGATCTTGTTGGTGAAGGTGCAGAGGCTAATCGGACGGAAGTCTTTGAAGGTTTTAGGATATCTATCTTGGGGATAAGGATGATGTTGGCGCTGGAAATAGAATTGGGGTATCTGGCCCCTTGGAGATACTTTTGTGGCTTCAACTAAGTCAGTTTTAATGATATCCCAGCAAGCTCTGAAGAAGACCCCGTTGAAGCCGTCCGGGCCCGGGGCGCTATGCTCGTTAATGGACCAGACTGCCACTTTAACCTCCTCCTCTGAAGTGTTGGCCAGCATGGTAGCGTTATCTTGTTCACTAATGAGGGAGGGGATAACAGACAGAAGCGTCACGTCTTTAACGACTCGGTCTTTGGTGAAGAGTTTGGAGTAGTAGTTCACAGCCGCAGCCTGAATACCGGCCTGGTCGTCCACTAGATTTCCGTTATCGTCGAAAATTCGGTGTAATTTTAATTTATTTTTGCGTCCTTTGATGCAAGCATGGAAGAACCTGGTGTTCTGATCTCCGTCGGTGTCCCAAGTCGATCTAGCTTTTTGCCTCCAAAAATCGGTCTCCACTCTCAGTCTGGATTTAAGAAGGGCTCTGGCCAGGTTGAGAGATGCACGGGCCTCCGGAGAGCTGTTAGTGGTGAAAGCGGTCTCCGCACGGGTGACGTCGTCCTCCGCCTCCCTGATAGCCTGGAAGATGTCTCTGTAGGCCCCTTTGCTTCAAGTTGAGAGGGCCTTGCGAGTAGCTGAAAGTTTAGCCGCCATACGGACCATGGGGTCAAGACCAGAGACAGAATTCCACGTATTAGCAACGATGTTCCGGAATTGGGAGTGATGTCGCCAGAAGTCGAGGAAGCGGAAAGCTTTCTTGTTGCTGGTGTAGTTTTTGCTGATCTGGACAAGAAGAGAGGAGTGGTCCGATTCAGTGGAGTTCAGGTGTCGTTGATCAATGCCCAATCTAATCGGGAGTACTGGCGTCGGTGTCCCTCCTGCATGTTGTACCAGGTGAATGTGCTACCGTAAAAGGGGATAGGGGTAAGGTTCCCGAGAAAGGTAAAGTTGTTGAAATCATCCATCGCTGGCTGGGGTGAAGGACGGCCTCCAGACTTCTCCTCTCTGTTGGATACCGTGTTGAAGTCACCGATGCACAGCCACGGTAGCCCATGTGAATGGACCACCAGAAGGTCAGCCCAGAGCAAACGGAGCTCGGGGATATCGCAACTGCCATGGACGGCGGAGAGGATGGAACGGGACTTAAGGGCCGGGTGTTCAACTCAACATGTAAGGGCCTGGGGCGAGTCTTGGATGATGCCAAATTTGAAGTCTTGCGCAAGGAGAATCCAGATGTCATTGCCGCCAGCGATGGCATGCGGGAATCCTAACTTGAGTTGAGTGGCTTTTAATTTTTTGAGGGATTTTAGGTTCGATGATGATTAAGAGGTCTATACGATAAGTCTTATTGAGGCCAAGGATTCTGTTCATCGTCGGTTTGTTGCCAAGTCCCCTCACATTCTACGAGATGATGTTAAGCATCTGGTGATGGAGATGGGAAGGTGGGTGACATTGCTTCGTGGCGGACCTAGTAGTCCTTGCCGTCGTCTGCTTTGGCTTGTTTTGTTCTTGGAAGAGGGTTTTTTTGGTGAGTGTGCTGATGGGCTCGTTGCTTCTGGTGTATTTGTTGGTATGACTTGGATCACTACTTCATCGGCATCAGCAGAATTGATATCTGAGTCGTAGTCTTGTTCTGGCAGGGCATAAGGGATTGCCACGGTCCAGAAAGCCTGCTTCCTTGGCTTGCCAAAATTTGCCTGGTAGGGGGTGCTGAGCTTGTTCTGAGCGTCTAAAGAAAGTGAGGGGAAGGTCTGGGGGGCTCCGGGTCCGCCGCGGGGTCAGTGGCGGGGGACCGGGTGCCTCGAACTGCTCATGACTGCTCGCTAACGAGTCCTGTCCGGGAAGTAGAGAGTAGTCGACGGGTGGTTGGATGGAGTGAGATTCCCCGTGGGGGAGTGGTATATCGATTTCAAGTGGGTTGGGAAGTTGGGTGATGAGGGCTATATCTTTGCTAGGGTGGTGTGTGAATCCGCTGATTTTGGGGCAATCTTGCTGGCCGATGGTGGTGGAGGGGAGCTCACTGGAGACATGGTGTTCGTCGTCGGCTGAAGTGCCTGAGAGAAGATCAAAAGGATTGTAGAGGGAGAGGGCGGAGGGAGTGTAGGGGACGATCGCGGAGCTGGTCATGTTGGGTTGAGGGTAGGGGCGTGTCTGATCATCAATCTGAGGGAGGGGGTCGGTATTTGATTTGTGGATGCTAATGGCGTGGTCTCTTTGAGTTGTCGAATCACGAGGGGGGCGCGTTCTAGTTTTCTTTAATTTAGGGTGGGCGCGGAGGCAGTGCTGTATGAGGTGTCCGCTCATCTGACAGTGTTTGCAGAAGATGATGTTGTTGTCATAGACCAGCGTTTGACTATGAGTTTGATCTCCGAGCTCGATCTCTATGATTTTGGGGGGGTCGTTAGCGAGGTCTAACTCTACAAAAATCTTTGCATAATTGCACTTTGAGAGGTTGCGAGTTTCTTTCGCGATAGCTACCAGGGTCCCGAAGGAGCTGGCTATCCGTTTGAGGGCAGCTGCGGGGAAGCAGACCAATGGAAGGTTCGGTAGGGTGATCCATGTAGAGATGATTGTAGAATCAATTTTTAGGTTGAATACGGGGGACCATTTGACCACTTTAGCGATCTGCATGCCTATCCTTGCCGTGCCCTTGGCACGAACAATAGCGTAGTCTGGTTCGGAAGAGAGGTGTAAGAGCATGTGCTTAGGGTCGAGGGGAGCGACCCGATAGGCGGCGGATAAGCCCCACCTGGCAATAACTTCCGTGGCTGTAGAGATCTTCGGACAGCTGGATCCATATTTGATCACAAACGACTTTGAAAATGATGAGGACAGGCAGGAAATCTCCAACGCTGCAAAGGGGACCCGAATGTGGTCGCCGTCAGCAGGAGGCGAGAATTCTAAGTCCGAAAGCAGGATCTTCGCTGGCGGCGAAGGGAGTTTCCTCCCCCGATCGCCGCAAGGCCGCGACGTAAGAGGCACGGGGGTGGGGCAGTCGCGCTGCCCGGGACGGAGGAGCCGCGGGAGACTCAGAGCTTGGAAGATTAGAAGGCGGGAGCAGTGGGGGCAGGCGGGTAACGATTCCTGGGGCCTCTGGAGGGAGGAGGCGGGGGCAGGTTGGAGGGAGCGTTGGGAGAGGCTCCAGAGAGCGCCAACTCGGAGAGGCTTCGCCGACCAGGGGCCGAACTGGTTCCATGAAGCGCCAATCCGGGACCGACCGTGGGGGCCCGTAATCGGCTGGGGTTCCACTGTACGCCAAGAGGCTAGGAAGCTGGGTCCCAGGAGGTGCCAAGAGGCTAGGGGAAGGCTCCCCGATTTGTGCCGAGAGGCTAGGAGAGACCCCAGAAAGAGGCAAGAGGCTAGGGGTATTAACCCCAGGTTGCGCCAAGCAGCAGTTGTGAAGTGCGCCAAGCGGGCGCGAACTGGAGACTTGCGCCAGGGGGCGCAAGTCAGAATGCACGAGTCCTGCAACTGACCTACGCCAAGGGTGGGGCCACCAACTGAGGGAAGGTGGGTCTGTATGGCGCCAAGTGAGGGGTCACGTGGCTCCCTAAGCGCGCAAAAAGGACGTGAGGGGGGCGGTTGACTGCGCCCTATAGACTACAGCGCTCTCGAGTCCTCCAAGTGGACCGCGCCAAGGATAAGCGCTCCCCCCGAGGCTGGGTCTCTGCCCGAGGGGGGTACGTGGGGCACGTGGCCCCCTGCTCCCGCCGACAGAGGGAGGCTCGAAAACTATGCCCGATGCGAGGAGTCGGGGAGGGATCAGAGAAGGGGCATGGCTGCTCCGGGCGGAGGGCGCCGGGTCTACCGCTGATGCGAAGGTCGGTCCCAGAGCTGGGTGGAGGTGGAAAAAAATCGGCGGGGACGGAATCCGGCCAGGGGACGAGGGTGAATGGGGGCCGCCCGCGAGACCGCTAGTCGAAATGGCCTCGAGCCCCCCCGGTGGAGCCGAGCCCGAGGGGAGCTGGGATGGGCCAGAGGAAGAGAGGGGGGCTCCCAGAATCGGGCGGAGAGCAATGTGCCCGCGGCTGGAGCGAAGGGAGGGGCGTGGAGCGCCGACGGGAACGACGGTGGTGGCCTCGCGACTGCGCTCCACCAGCCGGATCTGGGCTGCAGTCCACTCGGAAAGCCGGAGCTGAAGGGGGGTTGCGTGGGAGGACGACGGCCGGGCGCCGCCAACTGAGGAGGGGGATACGAGGTCCCGACCTGGCGCGGCGTGGATGGTGCCTGCGATCGCGGGAGGAGAACGCGATCTGACAACCTTGAGCCGCCGCGGCGGCTATCAGCCAGCTGGGCGGGTGCGAAGGGGGAGGGCGGGGCATCGAGGACGAAGGAGAGGGGGGCACTCGAACAGACTAGGATCGGCGGGCCGGTGGCCATGCCGGCGAGGCTGGGAGAACGGGAGGGGAGCTCGGGGGAAGCATCAGTATTATATATATTATATATATATATATATATATATATATATTATGTATGTATGTATGTATATAATTATATTAATATATAATTATTATATATATATATATTATATATATATATATATATATATATATATATATAATATATATATATATATATATATATATATATTATATATATATATAGATATATTATATATATATATTATATATTATATCTATATAATATATATATATATATATATATAACAGTATATAATATATATATATATTTTTTTATATAAATTATATATATATATATATATATAATATATATATATATATATATATAATATATATATATATATATATATATATATATATATTGTTGTTGTATATTATATAGTATTTCATTCTACCTTGTATAAAATATTATTATGTAAAATTTCACAAGTTATTTTATTATATATTTTGTGACTTGTATATTTTTACCACTCTAAAAATATATTTCTTTTATATTTAAATTCCTGCATTTTATTTGATTATGGCCAATTGATGTCCAAACCTAGCATGGGTTTTGGGCCCGATTGTGTCTAATACATTCGAGTCTGTACAGTCATATTGGACTTGGTTCATGGCTCTAGGTCCTGTATCTGGACTTCGGTTCAATTTTGAATACATGGACAAAATAGTAAATAATTAATTAATTGTTTTCCAGAAACCGTTGCTTGCTGTTTTTGAATTTATATATATTTTAAGTGCTGTAAAAATCTGAGAAAAATTGTATTCAAATACTATTTTAATTTAGACAATTTATTATAATTTTTCTAGCATTTAACAAGTGATTTTGGTATTTTATAAAAATAGAAAAACAGAACTCATTTTCAGTATATATGTTTGCTGATTTTAGTAAATTTATGAAGGTTTATAAATTCCAGAATAATTAGTATAAATTTCTATAATTAACAAGGATCATTTTAGTACTTTTTTTATGTAAAATTGAGCTTTTTGTCTATCTCAAAAATTGTTGGAACACAATTACAGTTTGATTTATTTATTGCATAGTTACGACTTGTAACTTTTTTTGTTGTTTTGAGTTATAGTCATATTGAACCTCACCCCGCACTAGTATGAAGACCCTAGTAAGTTAGTTAGAGTATTGTGTCACCCCACATTGGTCTCCTATGCTAAAGTCACCATTTGGCTAGGTGTCCAGTTAGAAAGTCGTGTTGCACCACTAGTGTCTTAGTGTTTAACTTAGTATAAAAACTAAGTTTTTGTGTTATTTCTACAGTGACGAGTCACCAGGCATCTATAGCATTTTTATCGCTGCTTTGCTTTACTAAAGGCAAGTACTTCTACAAACTTTACATACGGTTATAACAATAAACTGTAATTTTCCAACCATGTTAAATGCTGATCCTTGGGGTAGCAAGTTAAAACTTTGCATGTTGTATTACTTTCAGTGTCTACCATGTCTAGGACAGTTTTTTTTCATATCTCTCACATGTTTAAATAACGGGTAGTGTTAGTAGTGTACGTGATCATGACCCCCTTCTCCGTATGTATTTACCGCCGACGGTAACATTCTATATGTAACTTTGTCGTATGTTCTGATCTCGCGTTTGTGTATGGATATACACCGATGCCGTTCATGCACGTATGTGCATGCCAGAAAAACTTGATATGTGCCACTGTACATCCTATTCACCTATTGACCGATTCACGTACATACTACGGTTTTAAACTTTTAAACTATATGTTGCCATTTCTAAAAAGAACCAATTAAACCATGATATGTCATGATTCCAGTTTATTACATTTCTGTTCATGCTTCGTATATTTAGTTTGTTAGAATCAGTACTTGCTCCCGTCCTGACAGGATAATGTTGTAGGCAACTTACTGAGGAGGAGTTGCTCTGTAACACATATTATGGATTACTGCCGAGGACCAGGCTTTGTCTTACGAGGATGTACCTGCGGGGAAACTCGTCTACTTTGTGTAGTTGCTCGGGATATTTAGTGTAGTCAAGTATTAGACTACGTATTTTATAACTGGACCTGTATCCAGTTTTACATTTCGGACTTGTACTTGGACTTACTATTATATGAGATGACTTTTGTGTTTGGAGCATTTATGACTCTCTTTACATATAGAACTGTTAGCACATTTTAGTCTTATCCTGTTATCTCTAGAACAGCTTATTGCGCTTTATCTCAAGCGTAGGCTGGACATGACTCGGCCCGGCCCAACAATTTGGGTAGCAGGTCGTGATAATGGTACCTGCCACCACCTCACCTGATGCTAACTCCTCCTCTATGGTAAAAGCCATCGCTTGACCTTGACCTCTGGGTGCTGGTCCCCTTTGCTGGAAACCTCTTTGGCGGTTCTGATTCTGAGCCTGGGCCTGGGCATACTGTTGCGGTCTCTGCTACTGGAATGCCTGAGCCTGAGCGGCAATGCCTCAGAGGCTGGTACTGTTGCTGCTGCACTGGTACTGGTCCCCTCACCAAGGACTAGTCTGGGCTGATGAGGATGAACCGGCTCTCTGTGGGCAGGACCCTATCATGTGATCCGATGCCCGGTAAGCCAAACACAATCCTTGTGCTCGACGACATTCTGACACTACATGTCATGGCTTCCCGCAATGAGTGCAGTCCATTATGGAAGCTGCCTCCGCTTCTGCTGTTGAGGGTACGTCAGAGTCGAGTGCTGAACCGACGTAACGATGCTGCCCCCCCGGAGCTCCGATGGTCAAGGCCCTAGCTGTCGGGGTTGGGGCTGAAGACTGGTTCATCTGACCATGGGACCGCTTCCGTCCTCCAGTTCTATCCACAATCCTCTGGAAAGTATACTCATGCCTCTTTGCTGCTCGCAAGACGTCATTTAATGTCCGATGCTAAAACTGCTCCACTGCTAAAATGATCTCTAGGTGGAGTCCCTGCTGGAACCGCTGTGCTCGGTCGAACCCGGTTGCCACCAAGGTGGGAGCAAGCCGACTCAGTCTTAAAACTCGGCCGCATATCCATCAATGTCCTGCTCATCTGCCTGAGATTGGTGAACCTCGTCTGTAGGTCGTGCCGAGCTACAGCATCGAAGTACTTGATCTGAAACTTGTCACTGAATACCGCCCATGGAATAGGCGTCGCCAACCCAACTGCTATCATCGCCCACCAGGTGCGGACTAGGTCCAATAACTGTAGCCGCACCACAGCTACCTTCTCTCCTTCTGGAGTCTTGGCTGCATCCAAGATGATCTCGATGTCTTGGAGCCACGCATCAGCGGCAATAGCGTCCTCACTACCGTCGAAGAAAGGAGGGTTTAGACGCTTGAAACTGCTAGCCGCACTGTTCCCTTGATAACCAACACGGCCCATGGCATCTTGTACTACCTGGTGCAGGGCATCGCCCCGACGATCTTGAGATGCAAGCAATATCCTGATGAGACCTACCAAGGCCATCATCAGGCTCTGCAGGCTGGACTGGCTGGACTAGCTGAACTGGTGGCTCTTGACCCCCAGTAGACATACTCTGGAGGCTACTCCTGAATGCTGGGCTTGATCTCCAGGTTGCTGTTGGTCCACAGGTGCTCCGCCTTGTCGATCTGTAGGACCAGGAACAATGCTGCTGAAGAAACGACATAGGAAACAATAAGGAAGGACCAGGATAGATCAAGGATATAAGCATGTGATCAGATCAAGATTTCAAGAAGATTAGAAGACACGAGTAGAGATCAAGGGCGAGTGCTGATTGAGACATCTATCCGGTAAAACCCTCACACATCTTGATTTTCAAGACCTGCATGGGCCACCACTTAAACCGTGTCACGCCCCAGAACCAGAATACTGGAGAGCGGAGGACAGACACAGCCAGCTACGTACATTGAAGTGAATTCCACCTCGCAATACGATCACGCTGTCTAGATATATGAGGGTTTACTACAAGCCATCAGTCTCTTAAGGTCAAGAACAAGGCTAGTGTCTCAATCTCAAGCAAATAAGTAAATGTAACAAGATTTTAGATCATCAGACATACAAAGTAAGGCGTCCCAAGGGATCGGATCTCTTGAATTTGCTCCCAAATATTTTATAGACAAAATGACGTCAAACTCCATCTTATCATAAAACTTCTCAAGCCTTCTGCTGCTTTGCTTCACAAAGCTCATGCGCATCCTTATGTCCCTCAAATCCGTACCCAAGGTCCCGATGTGCTCCGCAAGATTGGCAAAGATACGCTCCGTCGTAAGAGCTTTCCTATTGTCCCTCTTATTGGTCTTGGCATTTTTCTACTTAGATCTCCTGGACATTTTCGAATGTCGACATGACACTAACTGACCTTCGCTAAGATACCACCTGTCACGGAATTAGTATTTTTGAACACACATCACTCCGTGCACAAACTTCCTCCTCAAACACCAGTACAAGCCTTCCCCAAAACGCTTAGCTAGATTGCTAAGACAAAAATAAAATATACATAGAACAAAAGCAAGATTGAAATATTAAAAGCTACACTATACTAGAGAGTTTACAACTTTGGAAGAGTTCACAACTTTGGGTAGCCATGAGCAAATGAAACTCCAATTACATGAAACGTGCACAAACTTCCTCCTAGAACACTAGTACAAGCCCAAACGCTTAAGCTAGATCGCTAAGACAAAGATATATAGAACAAAAGCGAGATTGAAATATTAAAAACTACACTATACTAAAAGTTTACAACTTTGGAAGAGTTCACAACTTTGGCTAATGAGAAAATGAAACTCCAACCTTATTTATAAGGGCCCAAGGACATTACATGAAACTTCTGGTCCTCTAAAAAACTTTCTAGGAAAAAACTTCTAAACCCAAGAAGAGCAAATGAGACACAAACCTTATTTACAAGGGCTCAAGAACATTACATTAAACTTCTAGTCCTCTAAAAAAAACTTCTAGAAAAAGAAACTTCTTCTAGACCCAGTACATTTACATAAGTGAAGATTCTAGAATTTCTTAAAACTTGAAAAAAAAACAAAACAAAAAAAAAACAAAAAAACAAACAACTCCTGATAGTTCAAAGTTATAACCCTATGATTGCAACATTGTCTAGGCAGATGAAAAAATTCTTGTGACATGACTAGGTGGCAATATCCCTCCGAACCCGACGGGGACCCGATTTTTTTACCCGATAGGAACGGGTTTGGGGATTTAAAAACGGGGATGGGGACGGGGATGGGGATTAAAAAAAATTCCCGATCGAATTCGGGGACGGGTATGGGTATAGCGCTCCCCGCCCCGATAAATCCCCAACCCCGATTACTTATATCCATATCCATATGTGCAACCCTTTGGAAATGGTATGTTTTCTTGATCTAATTAGTAATATATATTTATTTTATGAAAACCATTATTAAATGCCAAGTAGTTTTTTTGAATGAAAATAATTTTTTAACTTATATAATGTACATAAAAATTTGTTAATCAAATGAGAGACGGAGGTGAGAAAATTCGGCCCCGAAAGTGCTAACGGGACAGGGACGGAATACATTGTTTAACGGGGATGGGATGAGGGTAAAAAATAAAACCCGACAGGAAATGGGGACGAAGATGGGATTCAAACACTACTCGGAGATGGGGATAGGGGATATGGTCCGACCCCTACCCGCCCCATTGCCATCCCTAGACATGACACAACGCAACTCGTAACAAGTCAACATAATAACCAAACAAGCAAGCTGACATGCCAAGCTTAACACTAAACACAGGTGTAATTAAGATAGACCACAAAAGTACATTGTCTATATAAGCAAGGTCACAAGCCATCAGACGTTATGATCCTTACAGCCCCACAAAAATATAGGTTCAAACATATGCTGAAACCAAATATAGTTAACACTCGGTAGAAGGTCAAACATGCACGGTAGGAAATATAAAGCTAAGCATGCAGATTAGATAGATGACCCCCGATCAATCTCCTCTACTTTCTCCACGGTTACTAGAAACCATGTATTTTGATGTGCTCCTTCTTGACAATGCCAGCCTGCTCAAAAAAAAAAAAAAACGTTGCAGTCTTGTTATAAAATATATCGACTGCTAGTAGAAGCAAGCAACAACAGGAACTACTACAAGTGGTTACCTGAACAAGGAAACTAGAAACGTTCTTCCGCTGATCACCCTGAAGTTGAATGACCTGCATACCAGATTAAGCAACCAATCAGTACAACATTCATGAAGTGTTTTCATCCAACACTTCCCCTAATCCATCAACGGGAAACTATACTTTTGGTCACCAAATGTTTTAGCCACCAAGCGACCAAAAATATATTTAGAGGGCGAATAAAACTTTTAAGTTTTGCAAACTTTATCCCATCCATCAATTACGGCAAAAGATCAAATGATTATGACATACAGCATGTTTGTTGGGTTTCCCTTCGCAGCAAACTACTGGGTCAAGGAGACACCCCTTAGTTCCTCTCCCAAGAGAGAGCCAAAAGGGGTACTCAAATATAAGAGAACCAATAAAACAAGATGGCCTGTCAAAGAGGGGAGGGAGGGGGTTCTCTCTCTCTCGGATTGGATACAATACAACTTACAAGCTTGTTGCCTAATGGAACAAACCCCAGACGAGCATGGTCTCTCTTAGTTGCTCTACCAAGAGAGAAAGGGACACTCAAAATATAAGAGAAACCAATAAAACAAGATGGCCTGGCCGTGGGTGGGTGGGTGGGGGGGGGGGGGGGGGGGGGGGGGGGGGGGGGGGGGGGGGGGGGGGGGGGGGGGGGGGGGGGGGGGGGGGGGGGGGGGTTGCCTAATGGAACAAACACCAGACGAGCATGGTCTCTTTAGTTGCTCTACCAAGAGAGAAAGGGACACTCAAAATATAAGAGAAACCAATAAAACAAGATGGCCTGTCAGAAAGGCGGGAGAGAGAGGGGGGGGGGGGGGGGGGGGGGGGGGGGGGGGGGGTTAACTCTCTCGGCTTGGATACAATACAACTTACAAGCTTGTTGCATAATGGCACAAACCCCAGACGAGCATGGTATCTCTTGATCAGTAAACCACCATAGGGAGGAACTATCAGAGCTAAGAACCCTATATGACAAACGAGAAGAGACGCTCAAGCAACTCCCCAGGGGTCAATGAGGGGAAGGAAAACAGTAGTGAGATCAGAGGGTACCTCAACATGTGCGTTAGGGTCAGTGGGATCATAGAGGCTATCTCAATCAACCCAACGCCAAAAGACACCTAAAGGTGCACCCAAAACTAGGAAAACAAAAGAATAACCATCGTATGATTCTTTCACTTGATCAGTCCCTAGAGAACCCATATCAGAGGAAGATAGGTGATGTGGCACCCACCAAACCAACCACACCATAACCCTTTGCAACAGAATCATCAGATACAAGCAGCAGACAAAAGGAATACAACCCTATATACAAATTTACCTGTCCTAGCTCTGGATCCTGGACAACAGTACCATTACAGCAGAACTCCTTCTTGAGATCCTTCAGGATCTTGTTGTAGCTAAACTCTTTTTTCAATCCTTGAACAGTAGTCAGACTCTTCCTGCCGTTGCGCTGCTGTATGCGCACATGCACATACTCTTTTGAGCCAGCAGCACCAGAGTCGTCAGCATTTGCCTCAGCAAAAGGATCTTCACACACAAAAAAAGTAAACAAGAATAAATTCCCCTTAGATCATATTCAAGGGTTAAACCCATTTGCTACGAAACATCACAATGGATCGAGGTTTCATATTAACATACCAAAGGCAGTGGGGATCTGGACGTCGAGATCAGACATGAAAGACTATCAAGAATCAAAGAACTGCAAGCTTTTTTGCTTTTATCACACTTTGCACAACAGCTAAGAAATGCAGAACATTCATGTTACTAAATGCACATGATCAATAATTAAAAGTGGAAATAGAAGCAGAACATGTTTAGATAGTGTGGATTGAAACCCAATTGAAGTTCTTAAGATAAGTTTAAACAATCACCTTTGAAGTTTAGTCAAGCCAATATATCTAGTCAAAACAAACCAAAAACAAGTGTCCCTTGAAATGAAATGCACGGGAACAAGATACAGTTTTATATGTGCAGAACAAGTAGTGATAAAAGTAAAACCATAATCCGACATTTTAGAAGCAAATTACAATTTACAAGACCAAACGCAATTTAAAAGAGAGGGCTACTCTAATAGAAACAATTTCTATACAGAAATCCTCCATTATTAATAAAAAGACATAATTATCCTAGTAATTATATGATAATTTATCACGGGTGTCACAAGTACACGATAAACCAATTTATAGTATTAGAAGTTACATGTATGAGCAGAATTTCTCGAGCGGGGAAGAAAGGCAAAAGTGCCCAAGTTCGCTGTGTGTAAAGCAAGAAACAAGCATTGATCAATTTCTTTTCAAGACCAAGCAAGGCAGTTCGACAAACAAACCATTTTGGCAAACAAACTTTAAAGAACTCTAATTCACCTGCCAAAAGATGAACTTTACTGATAAAAAGATAAAAACCCTAACCTTATATTAAAGAACAAGAAACCCTAGCCCTGGATCTAATAACAAGTATCAAAATTAATGCAATTCCTGATGAAGTAACTAAATCGAACCATAATTCAAAAAGATGAACATAATCCTAGAAAAGAAGTATCTTGATTATAGACGAACTTAACTCTAGATCGCACATATAAATAGGAATAGGCTAAGAACTATATAATATTTCTTTAACAATTCATCACCTAATTCACAAAATAACATGCCACAGAGAGAACTTTCTTGATGAAAGAAGACACTAATCCAGAGAGGTTCATAAACAACCTTATAACTTTCTCGATTATAGACGAACTCTAACACTAGACTAATTGAGACAAACCCAATCGAGAATCATGACATTGCAACTCCAATTGTGTCCAGTTCTAGAATTACACATACAATCGCCTTCATAGTTTATGAAGGGAAGTCAGTACATCTAGTCAAGATACACAATTGGAGAAGTAGAGTACAATCACACATTTTAGAATAAATGCAACTAAAAGTATATTTAAAAAGCTACTCTAATTTCATCAAAAGGTAACAAAAGAGAAAGCTACTCTAAGGGTCTGCTTGGCAATTGTAGGGGTTGCGGTTATGAGGTGTTTTTAGAGTACCGATTGTGAGCGGTTATGCGGGGTACGGTTCTGGATGGTTTTAAGTGGCGGCTTTTAAACGAGTTCAACACATACTTGGTAATTCCTTAATAGCAGTTATGAAACCCCTCAAACCCTCTGATTTGGGCTGTTTATAAAGCCACCTAAAATTACATTACGGGTGACGGTGATTGGTTTAGGAGGGAGTTTTCAGCCGACCAAAACTAGTGTCTCAAAAAAAAATTAACAAGAAGCGGTTTTCATAAACGGTTCGTTCAAAAACGTCCAAAACTAATGTAAAAACCTTACCAAGCAGAACCTAATAGAAAAATTTCTATACAGAAACCCTCCATTAATAATGGAAAGACATAATTACCCGAGTAATTATGCTTTATCACAGCAATCTAAACAAACCATTTTGGCAAACAAACAAATTTGACAAGCAAGAACAAACCTTAATGAACTTTATTAATGAAAAACAGAGAAACCCTAACCCTAGATCGATCACTGTCCAAAATTAATAATCAAAAACCAAGATTAAAGAAGAAACCCCTAGCCCTATGTCACGGACTTAGTGTTTTTGCTAGCACTTCATCCATGCGGCGCACTATATTCTTTCTCGAAGACTTACAAGCTTCCCGAATCGACTTAGCTAGAATGCTAAAGAAATTTAAGAAAAGTGGAGAGTGGAGCAAATGAGACTCGTAAGAATTTCTATATATTTTAAGAGTGGTGAGGAACAAATGAGGCCTCTCCCTTATTTATAGTGCTCATAGAACTTATAAGAAAACTTATGGAATCGACATATTCCAGGAATTATTCTCTAAGAGATAAGAACAAAGAAAACTTTTAGTACATCCAGAAAGATCATGATACATCCGGAAGGGTCTGGAGCTTTCTAGAAAATTTCTCTAAGAGATGAGAACAAAGAAAACTTGAGTAAATCCAGAAAGATCATGATACATTCGGAAGGATCTCGAACCTCGGAAAGATTCTCGGATCCTCTGAAAAATTATAGGACCTTCTAAAAAGTTCACAATTTTCTAAAATGTGTTCTGGAAGCTTCCCACGTAACCTTGGTCCGTAAAAATGTTATGCAACTTAGCCTCGGACGGAGTGCAAACTTGGGGGTTTGCCATAAAAATCAAAGACAGGTATTACAGAACACTGAACTTGATTGCAAACTCGCTTGTACAAAGGAAAGCCTAGAAAAAAAATCCTAGGCAATATAAGTACAATTGTTAGTTTTGATTCTGGGGGTGACGGGTGACGGTGGCTCGGAAAAGTGCTATCAACTCTGCCTTACTCTGTGGACTATCTGATGCAGTCTCTAGCTCGCGAAGAAATTGCTTTTCTCATGAAGGTTGCAAACTGGATTGCCAACCAACTGCAGGGGTGTGGCACCTGCTATTATAGTGATTTTGGGATGAAGGATATTTGAGCCGCGTAGATGACCACATGGCAAATCCCCGGGCACATGGCCGTAATCATGCCTCGAGACTCGGTTGTGATTGATAGCTAGGAATTTGTTAGGATTTGTTGTGATTTGTCGTTGAGCAGTTGAGACCTAGTCAACTTGTCACGTGCATCAACTAATCTTCTGTGACGAGCCGCATGAAGGATGTCTCCTGGCCGAGCCACATGAGGAATATCTCATGGCTGAGCGGATGATAATTCAACCGTATGAAGACGACATGAAGGAAGAATGTCTCATGACCGAACCGCATGAAGGGATGTCTCATGACGAGCCGCATGAAGGAATATCTCATGACCGAGCCGCATGAAGGACGTCTTATGACCGAGCCGCATGAGGGGATGTCTCATGACCGAGCCGCCTGAAGGACGTCTCATGACCGAACCCATGAGGAATGTCTCATGACCGAGCCGCATGAGAAATGCCTTCTGACCGAGCCGCATGAAGAACGTCTCATGACCGAGTCGCATGAGGAATGTCTCATGACTGATCTGCATGAGGAATGCCTTTTGACCGAGCCGCATGAAGGAGTCTAATGACCGAGCCGCATGAGGAATGTCTCATGACCGAGCCGCATGAGGGATATCTTCTGGGTGGATGGGTATGGGGCCCTAGGAGAAGGTTGTTGTGCCAAATGTCACGATTTGAGAGAGTTTTGTTTGTCTTCTTGACTGATCTCCTTGTTTCGAAGAAGAAGAAGATTTGATGTGGACTCCTTCAGAAGATTGTGATGCACTTGACTGAGACGATACGCTGATTGAGACATCTGAGTAATGCATCTAGTTTAGAGCAGGCCGTTATAACGTCTTCAATTGGCATCATATTTCCGAGATGATGTTGGAAAGGCGCAGTAGGTCGCAGTCGCTAGAACACAGACTGCCTTGATAGTGGAGCCACTGTCTTGTGGCAGCGACAGTTGAGGATGGCTTGGGTGCAGTGATGTTCTGGAAAGGGCTCATCGCACACCAAGGTTGCTTCTCTCTTCTTGCATTTGTGAACGACCACCTCTCGCAGGTTGAGAGCAGATTGATCTACCTTTGCATCCGTTTTGTGGGTCCGGGTATCCCGAGCCCCGGGTGCGTAGGTATCATATTTGCTCCCTAATCTGAGGCTAGTAAAGCACTGCGCTCGATCGTTCTAGGAAGACTTCTAAGACCCACCCTGTCCGTTCCGCAAGTGGGATTGGACGCGGGTGGTTCTGTATAACTTTCCATCAGGAGCCCGTATAACAGTTAACGGTGTCCGCTGACGGTCAGCAGTTTGAACAGTTGACTGGGCTTGTTGAGCCCGCACTGCCCTAAACTTCTTCGACTTAGCACCCGAAAGTGCGTAGTAGGAAGAGTCAAAGTTGGAAGGAGGGAAGGAAAGTTGGTGCGCTTTTCAAAGGAGGCAAGGGGGCTTATTTATAGAATGGAGTGAGCCATTTCTTCTTCTCCTTTCCGATGGGGACTAAAAGCAATTTTTCATGCTTCTACAGGGACGTTACCCCTAGGTCTAATAACAAGTACCAAAATTATGGCAATTCCCGATGAAATATATAAATCGAACCTAACTCTTGATGAACATTACCCTAGAAAAGAAGTAACTTGATTGTAGACGAACTCAACTCTAGATAGA
This sequence comes from Iris pallida, assembly GCA_029216955.1. Classification (NCBI taxonomy): domain Eukaryota; kingdom Viridiplantae; phylum Streptophyta; class Magnoliopsida; order Asparagales; family Iridaceae; genus Iris; species Iris pallida. Next base: position 36,125,470 of record JANAVB010040818.1, read on the forward strand.
TCGCAAATATAAAAGCGAAGGAAAAAAAAAAAAACTAAACAAGAACTATAATATTCCTATAACAATTTCATCACCTAATTCAAAAAATACAAGCGACACAGAGAAGTTTCTTGATGAATGAAGCCTAAATCAAACACTAATCCAGAGTGTTTCATATATAAAAGTAACCCAAGAACAGAACTTACTCGATTATAGACGAACCCTAACACTAAATTTCACATATCAAAGGGAAGGGAAGAACAAACATAGGAGGAGATTGATAAAAATCTCACCTTTGATCAAAGGAGAAACGGAACGCTCCGAAAAATAGAAACTTCCCCTTCTCCTTTGACGAGTCAATAGGACCTCCACCACTCCTGTGGATTTATATGGGAGGCGGTGATTGGATCCAGCAGTATCCTTACCTCCTCCCCTTTCCTTCTTTCTTGACCACAACCAACTGGGTTAACGGTTTCACTTTAACGCAACCCGGAACCCGTTTTGATCCTTTCTCTGGAACAATCTTAAAAGATGGCTACCATTTCCGGGAGCACGTGCTAGCGACATGGACGGTCAGGATCCCCATGTTCTGTTCGGGGATCCGCGAACGAGCGGTCCCTCTTCGTTGTTCCGTAACTTTCGTCACGTGGGAGAAGGGAACCGAATGCCGTGGGCCCCACCGTTGGCGTGGAGCTTACGCGTGGGCCGCTGCACCGATAAGGATTTTGCACGGTTGTGGTGGAGCGGCCGACCCGGGTCGAACCCAATCAGGTTGGTCCTAAATCGGAAAACCCGTTTAGAAATTTGAACTCAAACCCAATGACTTGATCCAATGTTTCAAGGCCCATCAATCAAAATTTTATGGATCAAAAGCAAATAAATCATACTTAGTAAAGTAACATATATTGGTTAGATAATATAATATGAGTACGGTATTAGTTATATAATTATTTTATATAAATAATTTATCTATTGTTCATAGATATGCATTTAGGTGTTTAAGGTTATCAATTAACATCCAAATTTGCATTTGAATTTTTAAAAAAAATATCCATAAAGGAATAATAAAAAATTAGATGCATAAATAGATAATTTATTGTTAGTGCCGGGGCACAATTTTTCGATGGAAAACTGAGAATATGAAACAATTGTAAAAACAATGTTCCAACACAACACTTCTAGGAAGGTTGCGCAAGTATAACGAAGATCTAAAAAGATATCGTTATGATATTACGAGAATCTAAAAAGATTTCGTAATCACGACAATCAGATCGTAGTACTTCTAAAAAGAAGATACAATCAGAGTTACTGGCAGCAACGAAGAAGGTGACTGGCGAAAGATTGAAGAACTCCTGTTGGGGTGAATGATCACCGTTGTTCAAAGCTTTATTCGCCTTACACGAACAGCTTCCAGGAACCAGCAAGTTCGTCGGAGAACTTGGAACACTCCTGCTCTTCTGACTCCTCGGATGGACACGAACTCCCGTGCAAAAGCAACGCTGGTGCGGCGTCTTTCCTCTCTCTCTCGAAGGCTGCAGATCAGAACTCTGTTAAAGAACACGTCTGAATTCTCTGTTTACTTGTGCTAAAAATACTTCGTAAACTTTCTGATGGCTTCTCTTTCTATTCTGTAATGAGCCTTGAGAGAGAGGATGCCTTATATAGGCCCTGCAGCAACTGGTCGGTTGCCACAAAATTAGGGACGTGGTAATAACCACCCGGAACATGTAGCAACCGCCCAGAACATGCAAACGCACGTTCTGCTGCCAACTGCGCACACCCAGCGCTCCTGTACTTTGTGCGACAGAGCGCACATGAACTGCGCACACTACGCACTGCACGCACTGCGCACTGCGCACACTGCGTACTGCACGCACTGCGCACACTGTGCACACTGCGCACACTGCGCAAACTGCGTAACCAGCGCAACCCAGCACAACCCTGCGCAACCAAGCGCAACCTGAGCACAACCTGGGCGTGCACCTGGGCAGCGCAACTGGGCTTGCGCACCTGGGCATGCGCAACTGGGCAGCGCAACTGGGCTTGCGCAACGTGGCTGCGCAAGTGGCTCGCGCAACGAGCGCAACTAAAGCGCACTATGCGTCTAGCGACGATGCTGACGTGCTAAATGCAAAGTGTGCCAACAAAACGCCACATTACGCCTCATGAGCCCATGAGCCCGAGTCCGAGTCCGAGTCGCTAAGCCCCTACGGGGCTTAGCTCCCATGGAAATGAATTTCCCAAGAGCAAAAAGCATGAATGCTTTTATTGTTGATTTAGTCCTTTTCCATTAGAAAAATAACCCCACATGGCACACCCATGTGCACCTCCTCACCACATGTGCATCTCTAAAATATGAAAGCTATTATATAGAGATACAACTCCTTTGGTCTAGCCGATGTGGGACTAAAAATCACTTAGGAAGAGACCAAACTCCAACAATCCCCCACATCTATCTATATTATATGTGTATAAGTGTTCCCCACAGTAACTGTCCATCATGCATTAGGAGAGATGTCGCTTACGACTTGAATCTTCCCGTGTGGGTCAAACAACAGACTATAATACAAGAATGGACTAAGCCTTGAATTCTGCATCATAGCTGAAATTTTTCCACTCGCATAATGTAGTTACGTGTGCTTCTGGCTACACATTAAAGGCCCTGTGCCAGCTTGGTTTCAGTGTATAATTTTGGGCGTCTACAAGTTTACCCTCAAGAGACGGCCTGATATCTCTTTGTCCATACACTATAGGTGAGTTCATTATAAAGAGACATGGCATGAAGCGCTTTGCGCTTCCCTTGCGGTGCTACGCCGCTATGACATGGCTTAAAGCCGAGGCCTTACCCGTACCGGGAACCTCATCGTAGTGTCATACTACTGTAGCATGAGGCAACCGCCTCTTTGTAGTGCCAAACTACCCAGCATGAAGCCTTAGGCTCCCTTGCGGTGTTATGCCGCAACGACATGGCTTGCAAGGCCGAGGCTTTATCCCTAACAGGGTACCTCATGGTGGTGTCGTGCCACTGTAACATGAGGAACTCCTCCTCTTTGTAGTGCTGACTACACCCTCTTTATTTTTATCATACAGCATTAGGCTAACTGCCTATTTGCGGTGCTACGCGGCAGTGACTTGGCCTGCAAAGCCGAGGCTTTATCCTATTACTGGGTAGCACCCAACATATAGGAACCTCATTGTGGAGTCACCCTACTGTAGCATAGAGTTTTACTCCTTGTAGTGCTGCTCTACCGTGCCTCCTGTAAGGCACACCAGGCATTCACTCTGCCTGGGAACTCATTAAGGCAATTAAGCCAACCTTCCTACAGGAACCGTTTTTCGCAGAAAACAACAGTAGACAACAGTGGTTATAGGTCCGTAACCTCTCCATGCCCAATAGAACATGTACCCACTGTTCCTGATATTCTTCCGATTAGTGGTCCTCCCTTGAACCAAAAGCTAGATGCCTAGTAGATAAATCTTTGAACTAATAGCATAAAACTTTATGGTGGGAATACAATAATACAATATCAGAATGCCTTCAAGCCCATTTTACAAGCTGTGTCATCGACCAGCTGGCGCTTGAGGCCCTTGGTGAACGGATCCGCCAGGTTCTCCTGACTCCGAACATCAATAACTGCAATAACACCTCTCTTGATAAGTTCGTGTACTGCCCTGTGCTTCAACCACACAGTCCTCTTCTTTCCGTTGAAGAGGTCATTTGATGCCACCGCCGCAGTCGCCTGGTTGTTGCAGTATATCGGTATCGTCGGTATTTGCGCCCCAACCATTGAAAGATTATACATGAGCTTCCGAAGCCATTCTGCTTCCTCAGCTGCGGTATCAAGTGCAAAGAACTCAGATTTCATGGATGACCGCGAGAGCATAGTCTGCTTCTTCGACTTCCACGATATAGCAGCTCCACCCATTGTGAAAATGAATCCACCTATGGATCTCTCGCTTTCCACCTCTGAGCACCAGCTGGCATCACTGAAGCCTTCCACTACTGGCGAATCTCCGCTGTAGTACAGTGCATATGTCTGAGTCTTCTTGAGATATCTCATAACCTGTTTCACAGCTTTCCAGTGTTCAGCACCTGGGTTGCTCGTGAAACGACTCAGCATTCCCACGGAGAAAGCTATGTCAGGCCTTGTGGCAGTAGTAGCATATATCAAACTTTCCATTACACTTGCATACTCCAGCTGCCTGACGCTTTCCCCTGAATTAGGCTTCAGCTTCAGATCACACCTGTACGGCGTATCGATCCCTTGAAGATCCCGATACCCATAACGAGTGATCATTTTCTCAATATAATGAGACTGTGATAGCGCTAGTCCAGTGTCTGTCCGGATGATCTTGATCCCTAAGATCACATCAGCTTCCCCCAAGTCCTTCATACTGAACTTGCTTGAGATGAATTTTTTTTATCTCCGTGACACAGCTAATATCCGTACCTAGGATAAGCATGTCATCCGCGTACAGACAAACGATCACACCTCTTCCATCAGCGAACTTTGTGTAAACACATTTGTCCGTATCGCTGACCATGTTGCCATTTGACCTTATAACTTTGTCAAATTTCTCATGCCACATCTTGGAAGCCTATTTAAGACCGTACAAAGATTTTACCAACTTACAGACTTTGTCTTCAAGACCCCTGATGACAAATCCCTCTGGCTGTTGCATGTAAATTTCTTCGGTCAGGTCGCCATTTAGGAAAGTCGTATTCACATCCATCTGATGTATCACCATCTTATGTATTGCTGCGAGAGCAATCAACATTCTGATGGTGGTCATCCCGGCTACTGGAGTATACGTATCAAATAGTCAATCCCCTGCTTCTGAGAAAATCCCTTGGCTACCAACCTAGCCTTGAACTTGTTAATAGTTCCGTCTGCTTTCATCTTCTTCTTGAAGATCCATTTGCATCCGATGGGTTTCGCTCCTTCAGGAAGATCAACCAACACCCAAGTGTTATTTGAGGTGATGGAATCAATTTTATTGTCAATCGCCTCCTTCCAGAAAACTGCGTCTCTGGTCTTATCATCTCATTATAGGAAAGCGGATCAGCTTCCACATGATAGGTGACAAAGTTACTTCTGAAGTCCTTCGGCCTCCTCACTCGCTTCATTGACGGCTCAGCAAGATCTGGTTCAACCGTTGTTTCAACAACAACATTCTTGGACCACATCTTCATTGAAGACCTGCGCATCCTCATTGTTCTCCGGAACATCCGCAAGAATAATATTCTTGTGCCTTGCAAATTTGTCTTCAAAATATTCTGCGTCGCGAGATTCAATGATATGATTTGACTCAATATCAAGAAATCCGAGCATCACTCTTTCGGCATACCCCAAGAAGATCGTCTTAGTAGTCCTTGTCCCAAGCTTCTGAATCTTCAGATCTGGAAGCTTGACATATGCCAGACACCCCCACACTCGAATGACATTCAAGTTAGGTCTGACCTTGAACTAGAGTTCATGAGGAGTAACATCTGAAGTTGCATGAGGCACTATTTAGAATAAAAGTGGCCGTCAATGCAGCTTTCCCCCAGTAGCACTTAGGAGGACCAGCAGTCAACAACATAGAGTAATCATTTCTGTTAACGTTCTGTTCTTCCTCTCTGCTACTCCGTTTGATTGAGGAGAGTACGGAGCCGTAGTCTCATTGATAATTTCATGTTCTTTGCAGAACGATGCGAATTCATGAGACCTGTACTCCACACCTCGATCACTTCTTATCCTTTTGAGTTGTTGTCCAGTCTGCCGCTCAGCTTCGGCTCTGAACTCCTTGAACTTCTCGAATGCTTCATCTTTAGCCTTCAGCAAGTAGACGAACGCATACTTTGAGAAGTCATCGATGAAGGTTATGAAATACTTCATCCCGGCCTTTGTAGAGAACTGTTTGAAGTCACAGATATCGGAGTGTACCAACTCCAGAAGATCTGTACTTCGATTAACCCGAGGAAAGGGTTTCCTTGTGATTTTTGTTTGAGCACAAACTTCACATTTCTCTACCTTACCCCCACACTTGGAGATAAGTCCTAGACTAGACATTCTATTTATTCGTTTACAATGAACATGCCCTAGCCTATTATGCCATAACTCAAGAGTATAAGCAGAATGAGTGACTTTATTAATCACATTAATTACATTGGACTGATTTATAAGCTGAATTTTGAACATTCTTCGGTATAAAAAGCATTTTCGAAATATGTTCCTTTAATAGACATCACCATCTGGCCAGCATTGATGTCCATCCTGAGGCCTGCTTTGCAGAGTAGGCCTCCTGAGATCAGGTTCTTGGCGATAGCAGGTACATGCTTCACGTCTTGAAGCGTCAGAGACTTCTCCGAAGTCAGCTTCAACACCACCATCCCGATCCCGAACACTTCAGCTTGTGCCTGGTTTGCCATCATAACCACTTCAGAAGTAGGTGTATAGGTGGTGAACCACTCCTTGTTGGAGCAAATATGGCAGGTGGCTCCAGTGTCTACCCACCAGTCAGCATCAGTTCCTACCGCATCAACCTGCGCAATCATAGCAACAAAATCAGTGATCATAGATACCTTACTAGGTTCTCCTTGCTCCGATTGCTTGGTTTTTGCTTTGCACTCATTCTTAAAGTGGCCCTTCTTGCCACACTTGAAGCAAGGCATTTGAGACTTTGGCTTCTTTTTCTTGATAGAAGTTCCCTTGACTTTTAGATTGTCAGGGTCCTTCTTCTTGCTGTGGGAAGCCGTCTGCTTTCCCTTGGTTCCTTGGTATGAACCATATTGGCGTTAGCCAATTGCTTGGACAGTGTGTCCACCTTCAGTTGAGCCCGCATCTGGTCCTCAACATAGATTTCCTGCAGGAGATCTTCAAGGCTGATCTCTAGCTTCTTCCTATGCATGTTTGCATAGAACTTGCTCCACCCAGCGGGGAGCTTTGAGACAATCCCTCTAACAACAAACTCGTCGGGGAGGGGCATTGTCTCGTCTTCCAACTTCTGTCGCAGTTTCAGGAACTCCTTCACCTGCGACAGCATAGACTTTTCGTCCTCAAAGAACCACTTGTGATATTTTTTAACCACAAATATTTTACTGCGGTTCTTGTCTTCTTCGTAGAGTTTTCTAGAGACTCCTATATGTCTCTAGCGATATTCTTCTTAGAATAGGATTCTGCAAGGGAATCCTCCATAGCATTCAGGATAAGCAGCCTGCAAATGCTATTTTCTTTTCTCCACTTGGCCTGAAGTTTAGTAGCCGCAGAGATTGCGACAGCAGACCCAGTATCTGGAATGGTAGGTTCCTCTTCAAGAAGCACGTGATCCACGTCTCTGAGTTGAAGAGTGAGAAAAACCTTCCTCTTCCAGACTTGATAATGCTCTCCATCAAACTTTTCTAATTTGCAAAAGTCAGTATTGAGGAGTGAAGCATTAACGTTTTCCATCATAGCATTAAAGCTTTGAGATTGTTAGTACCGGGACACAATTTTTCGATAGAAAAATGAGAATATAAAACAATTATAAAAACAATGTTCCAATACAACACTTCTAGGAAGGTTGCGCAAGTATAATGAAGATCTAAAAAGATATCGTTATGATATTACGAGAATCTAAAAAGATTTCGTAATCACAGCAATCAGATCGTAGTACTTCTAAAAAGAAGATACAATCAGAGTTACTGGCAGCTACGAAGAAGGTGACTGGCGAAAGATGGAAGAACTCCTGCTGGGGTGAATGATCACCATTGCTCAAAGCTTTATTCGCCTTACACGAACAGCTTCTAGGAACCAGCAAGTTCGTCGGAGAACTTGGAACACTCCTGCTCTTCTGACTCCTCGGATGGACACGAACTCCCGTACAAAAGCAACGCTGGTGCGGCGCCTTTCCTCTCTCTCTCGAAGGCTGCAGATCAGAACTGTGTTAAAGAACATGTCTGAATTCTCTGTTTACTTGTGCTAAAGAACACTTCATAAACTTTCTGGTGGCTTCTCTTTCTATTCTGTAATGAGCCTTGAGAGAGAGGATGCATTATATAGGCCCTGCAGCAACTGGTCGGTTGCCACAAAGTTAGGGACGTGGTAATAACCATCCCGAACATGTAGCAACCGCCCAGAACATGCAAACGCACGTTCTGCTGCCAACTCCGCACACCCAGCGCTCCTTGCACTTTGCGCGACAGAGCGCACACTGAACTGCGCACACTGCGCGCACTGCACGCACTGCGCACACTGCGCGCACTTCACGTACAACCAGCGCAACCAGCGCAACCCAGCACAACCCAGCACAACCCTGTGTCCGAGTCCGAGTCCGAGTCGCTAAGCCCCCATGGAAATGAATTTCCCAAGAGCAAAAAGCATGAATGCTTTTATTGTTGATTTAGTCCTTTTCCCATTAGAAAAATAATTCCACATGGCACACCCATGTGCACCTCCACACCACATGTGCATCTCTAAAATAGGAAAGCTATTATATAGAGATACAACTCCTTTGGTCTAGCCGAAGTGGGACTAAAAATCACTTAGGAAGAGACCAAACTCCAACATTTATTAGTATTCACAAATTATTACATAATTTAATATATAATATTAATCATGAATTATCATATTTGTATGTTTAGAAACTAAAATTGCAAATTTTCTCTTTTGTTCCATGCGCACACAACATCCAAATTGCTAAATGGAAGAAGGAAAAAAAAAACAAAAGGAGTGGGTTGGCCTGGTCTGATTGGAGAAAGTAGGAGAAATTGGAAGAAAAATCCAACGATTATCGTGTAATTTGAAACCATTTTGGTGTGAATATCAGATGTCTCTACTAATGTAAGGTGGCTTGAAAACGGCTCAAAATTGAGTCTTTTAAGTCGTTTGTAAATACAACATTAATTATTTTTAAAAAAATTAACTAATTGTATAACTATCTAATATGATTTAATTATAAATAAACATCTTTAACTCAAGTAGTTAAGGTGGGAGACACCTTTTTTGTGTTTGAGTTAATTTCTGACAACATTTATAATAAATTCACATTTACCTCATTTTTTATCAATTACGCATGTGCACTGCACGTGCACATTTACTAGTCATACTATAGTCCAAATAAGAGAAAGAAAATGGATGAAATCTAGAAAAGTGGACTATATGGTAATTAATATCGTTATATCTTCTTTGTGACAATAGTAATAAAAATAAAACTCGGTGCTAGATAAATTAAAACTTTCTCCTTATGTTGTCCAAGAAAAGTAAAAAAGTAAAATCTCCATATAGTGTGCCCTATCATTTGGTGAAACGGTTGACTCCATATGGCCTTAATTTCAACTCTTGGATCAATAGTAGGTTGAAGACGATGTGCACCGCTAGGCTAAAAGAGCCATTTTGATTCGCTTGTTTTATTTGCACAAAGAAATCACATGCACGGAGGTTGCGGGTTCCTCAGTTGAAACTCCTCCGACGCTTAAATCAGATAGTAGAAGCCGATGAACTAGGAATTAGACGTTAGTCTAAGGCTGTGTTTGATTGGACTTTTTTTCCATGAAAAATATTTCCACCACAAATTTTCACCAATTGTAGTGTTTGATAGCTTATATTTTTCATGGAATTATTTTCCAAAAAACTATCATTTTCTATATTTTCTTCTAAAATGGTGGAAAATGAAACTTGTCTAACCCATAGGAAAATATCATTTTCCATGAAAAATAACTATTTTCCGTGAAAAATAATGACAATCAAACAACCAAATTAAGTTTTCCATGAAATTTTTTAAAATTTCATGGAATTTTTTTTCCTAGGAAAATAATTCCATGGAAAAAAATTTTTTCTACGTATTTTCCACCTTGCAATCAAACACACCCTGAAGTTAATGTTTATTACCAATAGTCACCGTAGGCCTTAAGGATGGCTATAGTCCAAGTTTTTTTATTACTCTTTTCATGTATTTATTAATTACCCACATGTAGCACTCGCTACAGAAAAAAACTTAATTAAAACCTTAATATTGTATAAAACAGGTTAGGTAATATTTTGAGCTCTTCTAGATAGAGTTCGAGAGCTATTAGCTAAACTAACATAGTTTAACTATACATAAGACGTGATAGATCTAGTGTAATAGAAACCCTCTCTAGCCCTGAATGATTTTCTTAGTGTATTAGTGTCACGTCCTAGAACCAGAATACTGGAGAGCGGGGGACAGACACAGCCAGCTACGTACATTGAAGTGAATCCCATCTCGCAATACGGTCACGACTGTCTAGATGTATGAGGGTTTATCTACAAGGCAACAGTCTCTTATGATCAACTACAAGCCTAGTGTCTCAATCTCAAGCAAGCAAAAAATGTAACAAGATGGTAGATCATCAGACGTACAAAGTAAGGCGTCCCAAATATTACATATCCATACAAAGTAAAGCATCCCAAATATTACATACTCAGATGATCATAAAGCTAGTCATACAAAATACGAAGACTAGCAAGAGTTAAAGTCATACATGATCAACCCTACGATTTGTCAATCATGTTACAGCCCTTAGGCAGACATGAATACAAATTCAATACGAGCTAACACTTGCTCGGCGGCTAAACGCCTCAAAAGAATAATTTACAATAGAGTGGGAGAGCAAAATAAAATTCACTCGCTGCCAGGGTTGCATCTAGTGCTCACCATCTGGCTGGAAGATCCTCGGGAGCTACTCCAAAATCTGGCCATACAAAATCAGCTGGGTCAGACCCCAGAAAGAGCAAGTGTCACAAGGGAGACTTCACTTAAGAACTAAAATCAGCATGTTAGATCATAAGGCATAATAATGACAAAAAAAAACTTAGAGTTAAAAATTCAGGGGATAAACGATAAGATAACTAAGAAACTACTCCAGTAACCAAGTTACAATCCGTAAACTAAACAAGGACCGGGGTTGTAACCCTATACCTGAACAGAACTTAGTCTCTGACCGATTATCGATAAAGTGAAGCATACACAGTAAATGCACTGAAGTAACCATGTACTGACACTGTCTAGACAAGACTAGACTGGACTCCATCTATCAATCACGGCCAAGCAATGAGTACGGCTTGATAATATAATTAACTAAGGTTATCACATGCCTAGTTACTAACAACATGCATCGAGATGTCCTAGCAGTCACAAGCCCTGCAGCTATCCTGTTATCCTTCCGCAGGTTGAGAGAGTTGATTAGGTGACTTGGGGGTGCAATACATGACAATGTACTGGAAATATGCCCTACTCGACGGTAGACTACAAGTCCAATTAGAGCGTCCAGATAATGGGATTGCTTGTGACTGGAGAATCTCACTATAAACTACTTGAATCTAGTTTTTAACTTAGTCAGATTCAGTACGAATCCCTGACCTTAGATAATCACGTATTCATGTCCTAGACATGATGCAAGACGAGACATGTAGCTTGTACAGGCACAATCATCCACGGTGTCAAGACAAGAGCTACTTAACAAGTGAAGATAGTCGTCGTAGTAGCATTTCAACATTACAGGTTATGTTATGTTACTGATCAAGAGTACTTGTCAAGGGTGCGCCTCAGTGGGCCACTATCAAGATCGTCATGTCAAGTTGCTTGTCGAGAGTGCACCACGACTGGTCACTATCAAGAGTTATCATGTAAAGTCATATTGTCATGTTGTGTTCATGTAAGTGCACCACGACGGGCCATTATCAAGGAGTTATCAGAGAGTGTACGTGCCATACCAAGATCGTGTTTAAAGCTTAGAGTACATGTGTAACATAGAAAATAATATTATAGGACCAGTCAAGTAAAGAGTACAAGCAAGTCACAACTCACACTAAGGACCATGGGGACAAACATGAATAATTGCAAGAGATGGCACAAGGGGTCAATGGGGTGACATGGAGAGCATGCGTCTGGGTTTATGCACCTGAGGCTATGCGCCCACATGCATGCGCCTATGGTCTATGCGCCTAGGGCTAGTCATTTCATGGAGAGTTAAGTGTTTTAGGGAAGGCATGCGCCAAGAGCTATGTACCCATATGCATGCGCCCACAGGGTGGAGACAGGGTGAATTGAAAAGATAAGCCAGGAGACTATCTTTCATGATAAGTGGGTGCATAAGGAAAAATATACGCCCAAGCAAGGAACATGGGGTGCACTTGGCCGCATACAGAGGCTATACGCCTAGGCAGGGGAGTCCTTAGGCACATATATAGGGCTATGCGACCAAGTAGGGAGCGTTGGGCCTTGGGCGCATACAAATGGCTATGCGCCCAAAGAAAGACTGATGTGGGCGCATGAAAATGCTATGCGCCCAGTACCGTTCTTCTTTCCCAATCCGAGAACTTGTGTTCATGGAACCCATAAACTTTCCAAGTTCACAAATCACTCAAAACAAATCAAAATCCAATTTTTCAAAGGTCTATTTTGAGTACAATCAAATTTTTTACAACATGGAACAATCAAAACTTGATAATAAAGAAGTTTGAGAGATCAAAACCCAAGAAAATCAAGATTTGAGAAAAACTTAAATCTACAAGATTTAATCTCCCAAAACCAAAAGTGCTAAGTATTAAAGAGTCATAAAACTAAGTAATGAAGACATTGGAACCAAAAATATGATATCTCTCATGAAGCAAGATTACACTTGCCTAAGGGTTGGAAGAAATAAATGAAGAAGAAAGTGGATGAGGGAAATAAATGAAAGTAAAGGAGGAGAGAGAGAAAAGGGGGTTGGGTTATAAAGGGGGGTTTATCATGATGAACCACTTGGCCCAAACCAAAATAAACCAAGCCGAGCCACTACCAAAATTTATCGTTTTAGCGACAGCCACATCCGTCGCTAAACCGACGGTAATTACTATTAGCGACTGATAACCGACGGATTTTGGCCAAAAACTTCCGTCGGTAATAAGCTCGTCGCTAATAACGTTCCGTCGCTAAGTTGTCGTCACATGACTGAATAGCGACGGATTGTCGACGTCACAATACGAAATATTAGCGACGCATTTTCGACGGACTTTCGTCCATTTCAACTATTAAGTACTGAAATGTGTAGGCAATAGCGACGTAAAATTCCGTCGGTAACCCGTCGTAACAGCGTATCAGATCGTATCTTTCCGTCGCTAACCCGTCGGTATTCGTCGGTAGCTATCGACGGATTAGCGACGTAATGAGGACAGACTATCGTCCAGCACCATGGCGACGGAAGAGTAGTCGCTAATACGTCGCGACCGCGTCGCCACAGCGACGGGTTGCTGACTGATTATCCGTCGCCATGATTCTGAAAATGTCATGCATTTCCAGAACCATATCAACGGATGTTCCGTCGCTTCGCGGTCGCCATATATAGCGACGGATTAGCGGCTGATAATCAGTCGCCCTGGAGACGGATTGCCGTCGCTATTCCGTCGAAGTTTATACCACCAGAACCTTGTCGACGGATAATCCGTCGACCACCGTTGCTACCTGGAAACAGTTTAAAAACTCCAGATAGCGACGGCTTATCCGTCGAAAACCCGTCGGTAACTGGGATTATCCGTCGCTAAACGGTCCCTAGTCCGTCGCTACCTGAGTTTTTTGGGAAAAAAAATTGCAGCACTTTCCCTGTTCACAAATATATGCATAAACCAAACCAATATATAATGCACACCAATTATCCAACAATCACACAGACCAAATATATAATGCACACCAATTATCCAAGAATCACATAGACCAAATATGCACATACGAATTTAATGCACACCAATTATCCAAGAATCACAGACCAAACCAAATGAATATAAAATAAATATCAATTATCCTAAAGAGTAACATAATATCCGGTGCTATAAGCCGATTATAGCACAATTAGTTCAAAAGCTTTCACAAATAATCCAAATTTTCTTAATACAACATTTTATTGCCCAGGAGGTCGATTGTCCGTTCCCGTATTCGACCGACGAATATACTCCTCCACAAGGTACGGAGGCAAGGCGTCGTAGACAGTGCTCGAAAGTCGGCGAAGCTGCTCTGCGGACATGAGATCCAGGAGTGCCATCACAGTCGTAGGCGGTAGCACAGGGGCTTCAGGGTTGAAAGAAAGATGGCCCACGAAAGATGGACCGACACCTGCAGTCGACGGACCAGTAGAAGACGGACGAGCACCATCAGCAGACGTACCGGCAGCAGCAGACGGACCGGCAGCAGCAGACGCAGGCGGAAAGTGTGTGGCAAATTGCTCCCGCAAGGACGACACCGCCTCGTGCAGCTGCGTAAGCTGCGACCTAACATCATCGTCTGCCCGGGCCATGGGAGGAGACGGTGTCGGTGGAAATCTCTACGTCGCCATATGCAATGGCCCTAGGGAGCCGACTCCGTACAGGAACCCTTTCTTAAAGCCGCCGACGGTATCTACGAACAAGCCGTTCCGAGCGGCCAAAGAAGAGGGCGTCCGGAAGGGCGTCGTTTCACCGACATCCTCGGTGTCAGTTAACTGAGCCCGACTAAGGGCCTCACGATACGCAGCCTATCAAATGAATGTGTTTATATTATAAGATTTACCTAAGTTGTAATCTAAATCCTATGTTTCACTAAGTTAAGTGTGAATCCTAAGTTTACCTAAGTTATAGTCTAAATACTTTTAATTCTAACGTTAATCTCATAAACATAAGTACTTACATCATCTCCTTGGCCCTCTCGTCGACGAAGCTCCCGTCCTTCCGTTTTGTGCGTATGCTGGAACACGTCGTGCATGGTGACCGATTCTGGCGCCCTTCCATCCTTCCGTCTTTTACTAGCCCCAACAGGCTTGCCCCTTACATTGAATCTTCCTCCATCCTCAACGTCCTCGTCATTCCTTTGAGGTCTATTTCGATTTGTTTTAACATGAGTATCGAAATAAATGGAGCAGAAGTTTGAAACCTCTTCGATAAGATATGCTTCGCATATCGAAGCCTCTATATGAGCTTTGTTGCCAACTTTCTTCTTTAGATGGTGTAGGTATCTAGAGAGATAAATTATCTTGAGAATTAAGAAAGAATTTTAAAATAAATGAAAATTTAGCTTAAATTATATCGATATTTATGTACCTTTCAAATGGGTACATCCATCGATAATGAACAGATGCACCGACACGGGCTTCGTATGCTAGATGAATCGGTAGATGTTCCATGCTGTCGAAGAAGTCAGGAGGAAATTTTCTCCAACTTGCAAATTGTTAAGATAATCTTCTCCTCAAGTTCAACCATGTGTTGCACAGTCAACTTAGTTGAACAAATATCCCTAAAAAATATTGATAGTTCGGCCAACGGAACCCATACAACAGAAGGCAACAACTCTTTCAAAGCAATGGACAGTAATCTTTCCATAAACACATGGCAATCATGACTCTTCATTCCCGTTAACTTGCGTTCATTGAGGTCAACGCATCTAGACAAATTCGACACATAGCCGTCGGGAAATCTTAAAGTAGATACCTACTTGCAGATTATTAATCTATCTTCCTTGCTCAATGTGTATTGTGCTATCGGCTTACTTAATTGTCCAGCAGCTCCCCTTTGTATCAAGTTCAGATAAGGACGCTTGCATATCTCGGCAATGTCTTGTCTTGCTTTTGGATTGTCCTTCGTCTTTCCTTTAATGTCCATGACGGTATTGAAGACATTATCGAACACATTTTTTCGATATGCATAACATCAAGATTATGCCTTATAAGATTATCTTTCCAATAAGGCAAGTCCCATAAGATACTCCGTTTGGTCCAGTTATGGGTTTGTCCGAACCCATCGACACGATTGTTCGATGGATCTTCTATTACAGTGGGAAAATCCTTTACATCTTCCCAAATATCGTATCCCGATAATCTGGCAGGCGGATGAGAAAATTCTTGTTTTCCAGCTCTGAATGCGTCCTTGTTCTTTCTCCAAGGATGACTCGGGCAGAAATTGACGATGACAATCAAAGAAAGAAGTTTTTCCTCCATGCTTAAGGCGGAACGCCTTACTATTTTGCATGCATATCGGACAAGACAGGGTGCCGTGAATACTCCATCCCGACAGCATACCGTATGCGGGAAAATCATTGATTGTCCACATCAGTGAAGCTCTCATCTGAAAGTTCTGTTTCCTGGAAATATCATACGTCGCGACGTCGATCTCCCACAGCTGTTTTAGCTCATCCACCAATGGCTGTAAATATATATCGATATTCTTCGTCGGATTTTTGGGACCCGGTATGATAGCTGTCAAGAACATATAAGGAGTCTACATACACATCCATGGTGGCAGATTGTAAGGGGTCAGAATGACCGGCCAGCAGGAGTATTGAGATCCCGACTGCCCGAAAGGGGCAAATCCATCAGAACATAGCCCCATGCGTACATTTCTTGGCTCTGCAGCAAAATCTGGACGACAAAAATTGAAATATTTCCACGCCTCTCCATCTGAAGGATGTGACAATTCTCCATCGTCCTTTGTGCGTTCTTCGTTGTGCTATGTCATGTGTTCTGCTGTATTCTGAGACATATACATCCTCTGCAAGCGCTTCGTGATCGACAAGTAATGCATATACTTGTAAGGACGTCGTTTTCTAGTTGACTTTCCTTTTCCCCTGACTTTCTTGTAACGATCCGCATTACAGAAGCGGCAATTTTCTACATCATCGTTCTCCTTATAGTACAACATGCATCCGTTGCGACAACAATCTATCTTGTCGTACCTCAGTCCCAGTTGTCGGACCATCATCTTCGACTTGTAGAAGTTTTTTGGAAGCTCTTTTGATTTCTTCGGTAACACCTCCTTCATTAGTTGTGTAATTCGATCATAGCAAGTTTGTGGCAAGTTAAAATTGGACTTTATGTTCAACAACCGCATCGTCACTGACAGTACGGAATGTGGATCACAACCAGGATATAATGCAGTTTCAGCATCCTGAAACATATCATAGAACTCCTTCGCCTCGGGATTAGGATCCTCCGGATCAAAATTAGGCCCTGCCGCGTCGTACACCATGTCTCGTGTAAGGTTCTGCACGTCTCCATAATCAACGGAGCATTCGTCGTCATCGACGACAAAATCCGCTGCAGCATTATCATCAAAAGCATAAGTAGCAGCATTCGCAACCTGTCTTTCGGCATATAGTTCACCTTGCGATGACCACAGGCGTAATCACGTACGAAACCCTTACGGGTCAAATGATCTCTTACACTCACCACTTCTTCGTAACGTCTATTGTGACAATTACGACATGGACACTTGATTTTGTTACCGTCCATAAACTGAGCTTTGCTCATGGCATACTTAAGAAACACTTCCACGCCTGCCTAAAATCGTCACTCACACCTATTCTGCTCTCGTGTTGTCATTTGTACATCCATGTACGATCAACGAAATAACGATCCATCACAGATTAGATGTAAAAATCTGTATAGTAAGACAAACTAAACAGAATTAGTATAATCATGTAACTGGTGGATCCGCTAGTATTCTAGCTCGAGAAGAGAAAAATATAAATACAGTTGTTACTAATAGTTCGATACCGATAGTGCGACCGATACCGATACCGATAGTGCGATACCGATACACAGGCCGATAGTTCGATACCGATAGTTTGATACCGATAGTTTGATACCGATAGTGCGATACCGATACCGATAGTGCGATATCGATACCGATACCGATAGCATGGTTTAAAGTATCGACCGATATCCGACCGATACCAAATATTGATCGATACCGACTATGGGGGTCTTTGTTTCGGTCAATTCGGTAAAACCAATCGGTAAGGGTGACTACTATTTCATATAATTTCAAAACTACTAAGAAATAACGCTGAAATACTTAAAATTATGCCTAAATGTAAAAATATGTTTATAAATGTAAATAATTTATTAATAATTATTTGTTTTCCGATACCAAAGTCCGATACTCCGATACGAAACTGCCGATACTACCGATATCGCCGATACCAATACTCATAGGAATAGTCCGAAACCGATTCCGATACCGATTGTGAACCTTGACCGATAGCTACCGATACCGATACCGATAGTGCGATACCGATACCAAACTGAGTCAATCTATCTATTTCTAAATTGCAAGAGTCCACTTCTAGGATATGGGAGCTATATCCTAAATATTTAGTCTAAAATTAACTTGGTTAGGATACTAGAGTGTCCTTATATATTATCTAGCAAGCACTACATTAGTCTAGTCACACTAGCATTAATTACCTATAATTTCTACCATTTCTACAATCACACATTACACCCCAAGTCGTCCTGCATGCTAATTATAATAGGCACATATATTGTATATCACAGTTAGATATATAGACCATGAATCCAAACACTGACTTATGCAGATGAAGAACTCGCACTGTCCTTAACACAGTGAACATATACACCATGAACCCAAACTCCATATTCATATTTACTAATCCAAACACCACCAAACTAATGGATAACACCCAATATGGATAACACATTATTTAGCCAATATATAAACTCAGATGAATTTGATAAGCAAAGCCCCCCGTCGCCCCCGACCAAAGCCCGTCGCAACAAGCCCGCCGCCCAGCCCCCGACCAAAGCCCGCCGCCCCAAGCCCGCCGCCCAGCCCCCGACCAAAGCCGCCCCAAGGCCGCCGTCCAACCCTCGACGCCCCCGCCCCAAGCCCGCCGCCCAGGCCCCGACGTCCCCGCCCCAAGCCAGCCGTCCAGCCCCCGACGCCCCGCCCCAAGCCCGTCGCCCAGGCCCCGACGCCCCCGCCCAAGCCAGCCGCCCAGCCCCCGACGCCCCGCCCCAAGCCCGCCACCCAGGCCCCGACGCCCCCGTCCCAAGCCAGCCGCCCAGCCCCCGACGCCCCCGCCCCAAGCCTGCCGTCCAGGCCCCGACGCTCCCGTCCCAAGCCAGCTGTCCAGCCCCCGACGCCCCTGTCCCAAGCCAGCCGCCCAGCCCCCGACGCCCCCGCCCCAAGCCCGAATGTCCCTAAGCCCGCCGACCCCGCTGCCCCTACGTCGACACCGCGACACACACAGAGAGAGAGAGAAAGACTCTAGAGAGAGAGAGAGAGAGAGAGAGGATTACCTTCGGGAGAGAGAGAGGAGAGGACGCCATCGCCGTTCACCGAAGCCGTGAGAGAGAGAGAGACAGAGAGAGAGAGAGAGAGAGAGAGAGAGAGATTGAATTTGGGGGGAATGCCAAAAGTTTCCCCCGCCTTTTCATTTAAGTCTGGAACTAAACTTTAGCGACGGACTAGCGACTGCTAATAATCCGTCGCCATGTAGTCGCTATTATTGATTATCCGACTGAATATCCGTCGCTAAGTCGTCAAAAATATGTCCCGCCAATTTTCTACACAATTCTCGCCAAATAATCGACTGTGTAGCGACGACGTAAAATTCGTCGCTACAATACCGACACTCTAGCGACGGATGTGCGACCTTTCCTCCCCCTAAAATTAGAATAAAAATGACAAAGGATTGTAGTCGGTAAACAGTCGCTGAGCGGCCACGAAACCGTCACTAATACCGACGGAATAATTTCGTCGCTAAATGAGCATATTTTGGTAGTGAGCTAAACTAAGACCAAACCAAGCCATGCCATGCTAGACAAGTCAAAATACGGGTTGGATATCCGTACACATATATTGGAAATACGTATAACGAAAAACATAAGTGACAACTCTACCCACCTTAAAAGAATTTCGTCCTCAGAATTTAATCAAGAGGCTAGAGATGTCGGGACAAGCTATACTAATCACGAGCAATATACGGCTATCAGTTAACCAAGCAATCATTCATACAAGCAAGGTATTAAAAGCATAAGGCATAAGGAACATTATACGTTATGAGTCAAATAGGTGTGGATATCGCGATTGGATATCATCCTCATGTTCCCACGTTGACTCATCCAAAGAGTGATGACCCCAAGCAACACGGACTAGACTAATAGTCTTGTTCTTGAGTACCTTTTTTCTCCGGACCAATATGTATACGGGTCTTTTCTCATACAAAAGGTTGGTAATAACAACCAATTCTGAATGATCAAGGACATAACTCGGATCCAGGATATATCGTCGTAATTGGGATACATGGAAGACATCATGTACCTCACGTAACGATAGCGGAAGAGCGAGACGATAGAAGACATCACCTACTCGCTCAAGAATATCGAACGATCCTATATACCTAGGACTAAGCTTTTCCCGCATGACGAATCGAATGACACCACGGGTAGACGAGATCCTAAAGAATACATGGTCACTGATAGAAAATTAAAGAGGACACCGATGAGAATCGGCCCAATGGCGCTGGCGATCTTGCACAACTTGAAGGTGATCTCTGACTTGTCTGACCACCTCAACAGTCTACGTGACCATCTCTGGACCAAGCATCTGCCTCTCGCCGATATCATCCCATGTTAATGGAGATCTGCACTTTCTGCCATATAATGCCTCAAATGGTGCTATCTAGATACTGGCCTGAAAACTGTTATTATAGGAGAACTCTACGAGATGCAAGTGATCTTCTCACGAACCATCGAAGTCAAGCGTACAAGATTGTAACATATCTTCAAGAGTCTGGATCGTGCGTTCTGACTGACCATCTGTCTACGAATGATAAGCTGAACTAAACTCGAGATGAGTCCTCAAGCTTTCTTGAAAACTCTGTCAAAAGTATGATATAAATTTGAATCTTTGTCGGTACAATACTGACTGGCACTCTATGCAATCTGACTATCTGCCTGAGGTACATCTCGGCCAGCTGATCCGTTGACTGGCCAATTCTGAAAGGGAGAAAATGAGCTACCTTGGTGAGTCTGTCAACTATAACCAAGATAACATCTCTCTCAGCTGGAGATTTAGGTAATCCAGTTACAAAATCTATGGTAATGTGCTCCTATTTTCATTCTGGGATCGGTAAAGGTTGAAGAAGTCTAGCTGGTCTCTGATATTTAGTTTTAATTTTTGGCAAACTAAACAACGAAAGACAAACCGGGCTATCTTCCTCTTTATGCCATTCGACCAAAAATGCTGACGGATATCACGATACATCTTCGTACCACCAGGATGAATTGAATACTGTGAACTATGAGCCTCTGCCATGATCTCTTGTCTGATATCGCCATTGGATACACAAAGACGACTTCCATGTCGAAGTGTACCATCCCCATGAATACATAACTCTGCTCTCCGTCCTGCTATATATTTTGCCCTAAGCCGCTGAAGCTTAGAATCCGTTGACTGAGCTAACTTGATCCTCTCAACTATACTGGACTGAACTTGTACACTGGCCATCAATGCTACATTGGTAGGAAGAACTACCTCAATACCCATCTTTTGAAGATCTGCTAACAACTCTGGCTGTTCTGTTAGAAATAAAACTCCGGCCCTTCTGCTCAATGCATTTACATCAACGTTGGCCTTCCCAAGATGATACTGCAGGTTGATGTCGTAATCCACAAGTAGCTCTAGCCATCTCCTCTGACGCATGTTAAGGTCCTTCTGAGTAAACATGTACCTAAGGCTCTTGTGGTCGGTGAAAATCTTTACTCGATCTCCATACAAATAATGCCTCCACAACTTGAATGCGAAAACCATCGCTGCTAATTCCAAGTCGTGAGTTGGATAATTCCTCTCATTATCACGAAGCTGACGTGATGCATAAGCTACTACCTTACCATGCTGCATCAAGATACATCCTAATCCTCTGCCGAAAGCGTTACAATAAACTAAAAATCCTCCCGTCCCATATGGAAGCATAAGAATGGGTGCCGTCATCAATCCTTGCTTCAACTTCTCAAATGAACTCTGACACTCTACTGTCCAAGAAAATTTTACATCCTTGCGGGTCAACTGCGTTAATGGTGCTGAAATTCGAGCAAAGTCTGATACAAACCGCGTGTAATAGCCGACCAATCCTAGGAAACTCTAAACTTCTATGACGATTCTGGGTACTGGCTATGTCTCTATAGCCACCATCTTCTGGGGGTCCATTTCCACTACATCTCTGGTGATGATATGACCTAAGTACGAAATACGATCAAGCCAAAATTCGTACTTACTGAACTTTGTATGCAACTGGTCCTCTCTAAAATATGAAGAACTACACGAAGATGCTGTTCATGCTCTGCCTCATTCTTGCTATGGACTAAGATGTCATCTATAAACACTATCACGAACTAGTCCAAATAGGGCATAAAGATATGATTCATGAGGTCCATGAATACGGTCGGTGCATTGGTCGCTCCAAATGGCATAACAAGGAACTCCCAATATCCATATCTAGATCTGAAGGCTAACTTCGGGATGTCTTGCTATCTGACTCTGATCTAATAGTATCCTGACCGCAAGTCAATCTTCAAGAATACTGCTGCTCCTCTGTGTTGATCAAATAAATCATCTATTCTTGGTAGGGGATATCTGTTCTTGATTGTTACAGAGTTCAAGGTACGATAATCAATACATAATCTTGACATACCATCCTTTTTTATAAAAAGTATCGGGGCTCCCCAAGGCGATCCACTAGCACGAATGAATCCCTTGGTTCTGAGTTCTTCAATTATCTTGTACAAGATTTCTAACTCTGAAGATGCCATTCTGTAGACTCTCTCTAACATTAGTGCCATCTCTGGAAGCCAATCAATGGTGAACTCTATCTCTCTCTATGGGCATGCTTGGAAGCTCTTCAGAAAATACATCAGAAAACTCTTCTACTACTCTAGAAAACTGAACTGCTACTGCTACTGCCATCCGCAAGACTGGTGGAGAAGGTTCTAATTCGCCTCTGGAAAATAGAAACTCTGGTTCGTCGGGAATACCAAAAATAATCCTACCAATATGACAGTCTATTCTTGCATATTGATCATTCAACCAATCCATTCCTAGGACCACATTATAGTCGGCCATCGAAAATTCTATCAACCTAACGGGGAACTTTCTACTGCTAACTATGATTCGACACGAGGAATAGACTCTATCTACCCCCACAAGACCGTTACCAGTAAGTATATTGAGCCTTACTGAGAATGACTCGGGCTCCAGTCCTATCCGTGTTGCAAATTGTGCAGACATAAATGAATGCGATGTACCCTAATCAAATAAGACTGGTGCTGAAAAAAATTAACGAGAATGGTACCTGCCACTACCTCACCTAATGCCAATTCTTCTGCCACAGTCAAAGCCATAGCCTGTCCTTGTCCTCTTGGTGCTAGTCCCTTTTGCTGAGAACCTCTCTGCCGGTTCTGAATCTGAGCTTGGGCATACTGTTGAGACTGAGACGACAATGGCCTCGGAGGTTGGTACTCCTGCTGCACTGGTGCTGGACCCCTAACCGATGGACTGGTTAGGTTTGATGACGATGAACTGGCTCTATTCGGACAGGACCCTATCTTGTGATCTGGTGCCCCACAAGCCAAGCACAATCCCTGTGCTCTGTGACACTCTGATACTACATGTCCTGGCTTCCTACAATCAGTGGAACCCATTACGAAAGACTGCTTCTGCTGCTGAGGATATGTCGGTGTCGAGTGCTGAATCGACGAAATTGTGGTTGCACTCCTAGGAGCTCCAATAGTCAAAGCCCTAGCTGTCGGGGCTGGTGCTGATGACTGGGACATCTGCCCATGAGACCTCTTTCGTCCTCCACTTCTATCTATAATCTTCTATGAAGTATAGTCATGCCTCTTCGCTGCTCGTAAGACGACATCAAACGTCTGGTGCTCAAACTGATCCACTGATATAATGATCTCTAAGTGGAGTCCCTGCTGGAATCGCTGGGCTCGATCCAATTCGGTCTCCACCAAGGTAGGAACAAACCGACTAAGTCTATAAAACTCGACCGTATATCTATCGACCGTCCTTCCTATCTGCTAAAGATTGATAAATTTCGTCTGCAGATCATACCGAGCTACTGCATCAAAATACTTCATCTAAAACTTGTTGCTGAATACCACCCACAAAACAGGCGTTGCTAATCCAACTACTAGCATCATCCACCAGCTACGGGCTAAGTCCAATAACTGTAGGCACACAACGGCCACATTCTCTTCCTCAGGAATCCTAGCTGCCTCCAGGATGACCTCTATGTTCTGAAGCCACGCATCAACAGCGATAGCATCTTCACTGCCATCAAAGAAAGGAAGGTTCAGATGCTTGAAGCTGTTGGACGCGTTGTTCCCTTGGTAACCAATTCTACCCATGGCATCTTGTATTGTCTGGTACAGGGCATCGCCCCGACGATCTTGTAACGTAAGCAATTCCCTGATGAGTCCCACCAGGGTTTGTCATATCCCTATTTTGGTAATAGGTATATGATCGTATAGGGGTTATTTTCAAATTTCGTAATTGTTTAAAATTTTATTTATTTTTCGGACTTGTGCTAGCCTTACTTGTTTAGGCCTGACATTTAATTATTGTCTCTATTTAATTGTTGTTAATATTATTTATTTATTATTATTAGAGGTTAACATGGCTAGCTTTTATTAAATTATTTTTATTATCATTGTTATTATTATTATTATTATTATTATTATTGTTATTATTATCATATAACCTAACCTACCCCCCCAAACCTAACCCTCTCTCTCTCCAGCTCACCCTCTCAGCCGCCCCCCCTCTCTCGTTCTCCTCACTTAGCCCCCTCTCTCTCGTCGTCCCCGGCCAGCTCCGGCCACCACCGCCACCATCACCCACCAGCACCGCCACCGCCATCAGTCACCACACTCACCCCCAGCCCCCTCTCTCCTCCCTCAACACTCTCTCTCCTCTCTCCCTCGAGCACCCGCTCGCCCTCGCGTCCACCCCGGCCGTCCTCGTCTCGGCCTCCGTCGCCAGCACCACTTTCCACCACAATCATCATCGCCATCTTCTCCACCACCTACCACCGTAGCTGCCACCCGCCACTGACCTCAAGCCCGGTCGCCCATCACCCCGCGACCGCCACCACCATCGTCGGCATCTTCATCACCTCCGCCACCGCCTCTGTCGATGACAGCGTCGCTATCTCCTCCGCGGCCGCTGTCTCCTCCGTCGGAGAGCCGACCGACCCCGGTAAGCTCTTCCGGCCTCCCCTCTCTGTCTTCTCCCCTCCGCCGGAGCCTGGCCGACACCGACGGCTCTTTTCCTCCATAGATTTGCTCCTCCTCTCCCTCTTCCCTTCTGTCCGGCCAGCCGCCGTGCCCCGCCGCGAGCGCCGTGCCAGCCTCGAGCGACGGGACGCCCTTGGACCCCGCACTGCTCGAGCAGCGAGCCAGCCTCGGGCTGTGTGCTCCTCGGGCCACGTGCCTCGATGCACGCACTGCCTCGAGCAGTGCGATGCTCGATCCGCGTGCGTCGTATTCTGCATTTGCCTCGGATTGCGTGCGCCTCGATTTACGTGCATTCTTGGTTTCCGTGCACCTAGATCTACGTATTGTCTTGCGCAGCGGGACGCCTCGAGCCCCGCGCTGCCTCGGGCAACGTGCCATCTCGGTTTGCGTACCGTCTCGTTTTTCGTGCCTCGGCCTTTGTGTCTTTCTTGATTTTCGTACTGCATCGATTTGCGTGCGTACCTCAATTTGTGTGCCGTATCAATTTACGTGCTCCTTGGACTTTGGGTCATTTCGATTTACGTGCTCGTCTCGATTTGCGTGTCGCGTGATTCGTGTGCCATCTTGATATTCGTGATTCCTTGATCCTACGTGCACGTCTCGATTTACGTGCATGTTTATGTCTCCTGTTCATCTCGATATTCGAGTCATCTCGATTCTCATACGCGTCTCGATATACGTGCGCATCTCGATTTGTGTGCCCGTATCGGTCCGTGTGCCTCGGTTTCCGTACCAGATCCATGCACTGCTTGCGGGACTCGTACGGTATAGCATCATACCATTCTTCGTGAATTATCATTATTTTATTATTTAATTCTAATGATTGTTTATTGTGTGTTTTGAGGATCTCGATTGGCGTGCTAGCTTGGATAATGACTGCCGAAGACTTGCTTACCTAGCCGAGCCCTCTAGGCAAGTATCCCTTGCTCATCGACGGCTCTTGCCATCTCTCCTGGATTTTATTATATTTAATTTATTGTAAAATTGTATAATCATGAGTAGTGTAGCTTAGCAGTAGAACTGCCATGATAACCTAGACTAGCTTGGTCCGATACTTGGATAGACCGTATCGGCCGACTCGGATGGGTCATCCACACCTCCGAGGACACGAGCACGACTCACTTGTACGGATTGTCCCCATGTGCCCCGTGTCCGACTCGCGGTCGGGTGACGGCTCTGACTAACTTTACTTGTGGCGGTGATTGTGCTTGGGTTAGGGATTTATGGGCATGTGTTGTGGTGCGCCCTGCGAGGCGGTTATTTTATTATTATGCATGTTGGCTTGGCGCCCAGTACGCATCGTAGTGCTGCTGGAGGCCGAGACATTAGTGGTCTCGGGTTCGATTGATTTCCAGTACGCATCGTAGTGCTGCTGGAGGCCGAAACTTAGTGTTCTCGGCTATCGACTTGTTCCCAGTACGCATCATAGTGCTGCTGGTAGCTGAGACCTAGTGTTCTCAGTCTGCGATTCCGCGGCGGGTTGCGCCGAGTGGATTTTAGCCCCAACTCACTGGGAGCTCCTGTCCAGAATACAGAGAAGAATCTGCCGGATTTTTCCAAAATTTTCGATCAGGAATTTGGTTCGGAGGATTGGGCAGAACCATTCCTTTGGTTTGCTGGACTGGGCTTGTGCCTGTTCACCTTGGTATGGTGTACATGATCCCATTGCTTGCTAGGTATACTCCAGACTAGATCAGTCGCTTAGCTCCTGATCTGTATTGTCCGTCGGATAGCGTAAGGAGAGCGGTTCCACTCGGGAGACGGTCTGCAACCCTGGTCCTTGTTTGGTTTAAGGGTTATGGATTTGCTCCAGAGCGGTCCGTTTAATCCTTGCCACTTCCGGCAATATTTATTACCGGACTCTTGTCCCCTGACCTTTCATACTAGGGGTTGTCCTAGCCTAGTCAGATAGAGCTGATAGTTGTCCTATGTATTGGGAGTTGTGACTTATGGATATGACTGAGGATTGAGTATTATGGAGAGTACGATCTCGGGATATTGACTTGGTGGATCTATGTGGATTCTTAGATTTTGGTGATTTCGAATATTTCATGGAACGAGGAGAATATCGAGGGTATTATTATATGATTTTTACTCGACTTTCCAAACGCCCAAAAACCTGGTACCTTTGTGTATTCCGATAGTTGGAGAACCTGGTTTGATTGCTGTGTCTTGGTAGTTGAGGGGCTTGTTTTCTAGTGGCTTGTGATTATTGACTTGGAGGATTCTTGTGAGTCAGAGGGCCTATCATTGTTAGGGGAATGAGCTTGGTATTTGGTGGTTGTCTTTATTGACGTGATATTCACTCCATCATGGATAGGAGACCCTTGCTAGATTGATCTGGTGGATAGACCGACTTGATGATTTGAGTTGTAGGTTCCCATGTGTACTTGAGAGACTATTATAGTGGAGATTTTGATCTTGTAACCGACTTGATATCCATGTCAGATTTGGACATGTGACTTCTTGTGACTGATAGGTTTGACCTTGTTTCTGGTATTACACGATGACCTAGACCTGTCTTAATTCTTGATTAGTGGCCCGTGGTGGCGCACTCCTGACTAGTACTCTCGACATGACATGTTTACTCTTGATTGCTGTTGCGACAGCTAGTCCTGACTTGCTCAGCGTGACCCCGTCTTGACACCGTGGTTGATTTCTCTTGATTGTGCTTGTATAAGCCACCAGTCCAGTCTTGTCTTGCATCATGTCTAGGACATGCATCCCTGAGTACCACGGTCAGGGATCCATAATGAAACTGACTAGGCTAATAACTAGTTTAATCATGTAGTTCATGGGGACTTTCTAGTGACCTGTTGCTTGTCTTACCCCGGCCCTATGTATCTATATATATACTAGGGATTTGTTGCTATCCGTCGAGATGAGCGCATTCCCAGCCCTCCGTCGAGTGTGGTACTTCTTTAGGGCACATGTATCTTACTGCAGTGTGCCTGCTATATCTATCTTTTTCTTTTAATGGGGCCATTCGGGTAGTAGCAAGCAGGAGCTGGACTTTGAAGTCTCATTGCATTTTGTTAGTAATTAGGCATATGATAACCCTAGTTAGCTAATAATAGCAAGCCGTAGGCATTGTGTGGCCGCTTTGTTGCCTGCTAGCCAGCTGATATTGATTTCCAGCTGGCAATACAGGTGTTAGTGGATGTTTGGGAGATTGTGATTGTGTTAGCTTCACTATACTTGTGGATTGTTATCGTGCGTTGGTACCGCACGATCCCTTACCTTTATTTACTGTTTTTAGATGTTATTCTTGTCATATTTTATCCTGCTAGTTTTCTTTGCCCGTCCTTGAGCCTTTCTTTCTGGTACTTGCTGCGGTTGGCCTGACTAACCCTGGATTGTTCCCAGATTGTCTGAGACCGACCCGGTGGATCTTTCAAACTTGACTTGGAGGGTGTGCTTCAGTTCCAGACCATGCTAGGAACTGTGGGAAGGTATACTTGTCTACATTATTATCCTGTACTGTAGATTCCAGATTTTCATATGAGTATTTCTTGTTTTTCATGTGATTATCTCTCTTGATATTGTTTTATTGTGATTTACCTGTGGATATGAGATCGGATTTAGGCCATAGATTGATTGCATGTTAGGATACCGAACCAGACTGGACAGCCGTCATCACCGTATAGCGTATTCGTACCTTATACGGTGTAGCTGGCCGTGTACGTTCCTGCATTCTAGAACTGGGGCGTTACATGGTTTTAGTGGTGGCCCATGCAGGTCTCGTTTTGAGATTTTGTTGGGTATCACATGATTATTGTTTTCAGTCCACTATTCCTTGGTATTCCTACTTGTTACACTTGTCCTTCGCTCCTTTGAACCTGTGAACTGGTCCTCATCTCTACTTGGACCTATCTTGCTTGATCATGTCTTATTCGTGTTATCCACCTTTGATCCTTGTTTGATAGATATGATCCTATAGTTGGTTATGTCAATCACCTTATTTGATGAGATGTTATCTCCATCATTTGGGTTACATGATAATTTATCTTGGGTTCTGTACTCTCTACCGGTGTTTCGTCTTGGTTGATTTCTTGTTATCCCTTTCGTGCTTTGACTTCGTGTTGACTTAGTATCATTATTGCCTTCTTCGAGCGTTGGCTGGATTGCTGCAGAATGAAGATTTCGTCTGGACTCTGAGATTGAATATTTCAGCATTTGTTGAGTATCCGAGGGATATTCTCGTATCAATTCGGCTTCATTGATTCCGGACAGTTCCGCACTCGTGATTATATATTTCAGATATTATTTTGATTATAGATATACTTGCTATACATTATATTTTGATATGGATCCTTGGTTTGGAGTATTTTCCTACGGTATGGAGTATTTTCCTAGAAAAGTTATATTGTGGTTAATATTGAAGATATTTTGGATGTGTGTTACGATTCATCTGGATTTTGGATTTTGATTGTTTTCTAGGACTCTCATTACATTGTTAGAGATTTTGTGATTTTTCAGTGATTTGGATATGTGAGTTATATGGATTTGATTCGTTTTTGGGTATTTGTCGAGAGTATCGGGTGACCCTAGTATACCTTGACGGCGTGGTAACGAAAGTTGCAGCCGCTCGATTATAGTGTCATGGTGAATCTTTTGCAGCCATTCCGGATGGCGTGGCAAGGAAAGATCATGACATATTTTTTTCGGATGTTAGCAACTACGGTCATCGGTTCGAGACAGATATCCTGTATTTTACGATTTTATGCAGATTTTTATGCAGTTGGGATTTTACATTTTTGGACATTGTTTTCGATATTTTGTACTTGTTTTGATCTATGGGGTTATTTCGTGTGTGCGAGAATTTGATTTTCGAGATTCTTTCGATGTTTTGGGTTTACCTTGCGAGCTGATTTATTTAGCTAGACCTTGTTCCCTTTGACGTTTTCATATTGAGATTTTGTTCGTTTCTTATTATATTACTTGATTTCTGTAAGATGGGTAGAGTTTTCATGGCAGATATATATGTACTACTTTTGAAAACCCTATTTTGATAATTTTGAAATTTCGAGGACGAAATTTTTGTAAGGTGGGTAGGATGTCATATCCCTATTTTGGTAATAGGTATATGATCGTATAGGGGTTATTTTCAAATTTCGTATTTGTTTAAAATTTTATTTATTTTTCGGACTTGTGCTGGCCTTACTTGTTTAGGCCTGACATTTAATTATTGTCTCTATTTAATTGTTGTTAATATTATTTATTTATTATTATTAGAGGTTAACATGGCTAGCTTTTATTAAATTGTTTTTATCATCATTGTTATTATTATTATTATTGTTACTATTATCATATAACCTAACCTACCCCCCCAAACCTAACCCTCTCTCTCTCTCCAGCTCACCCTCTCAGCCGCCCCCTCTCTCTCGTTCTCCTCACTCAGCCCCCTCTCTCTCTCGTCGTCCCCGGCCAGCTCCGGCCACCACCGCCACCATCACCCACCAGCACCGCCACCGCCATCAGTTACCACACTCACCCCCAACCCCCTCTCTCCTCCCTCAATACTCTCCCTCCTCTCTCCCTCGAGCACCCGCTCGCCCCCGCGTCCACCCCGGCCGCCCTCGTCTCGGCCTCCGCCGCCAGCACCACTTCCCACCACAATCATCGTCGCCATCTTCTCCACCACCTACCACCGTAGCTGCCAGTGCCACTGACCTCCAGCCTGGCCGCCCATCACCCCGCGACCGCCACCACCATCGTCGGCGTCTTCATCACCTCCGCTACCGCCTCCGTCGACGCCAGCGCCGCCATCCCCTCCGCGGCCGCTGTCTCCTCCGCCGGAGAGCCGACCGACCCCGGTAAGCTCCTCCGGCCTCCCCTCTCTGTCTCCTCCCCTCCGCTGGAGCCTGGCCGACCCCGACGGCTCTTCCCCTCCATAGATCTGCTCCTCCTCTCCCTCTTCCCTTCTGTCCGGCGAGCCGCCGTGCCCCGTTGCGAGCGTCGCGCCAGCCTCGAGCGGTGGGACGCCCTTGGGCCCCGTGCTGCTCGAGCAGCGAGCCAGCCTCGGGCTGCGTGCTCCTCGGGCCACGTGCCTCGATGCACGTGCTGCCTCGAGCAGTGCGATGCTCGATCCGCGTGCGCCGTGTTCTGCATGTGCCTCGGTTTGCATACGCCTCGATTTGTGCGCATTCTTGGTTTCCGTGCACCTAGATCTACGTATTGTCTTGGGCAGCGGGACGTCTCGAGCCCCGTACTGCCTTAGGCAACGTGCCATCTCGGTTTACGCACCATCTCGTTTTCTGTGCCTCGGCCTTTGTGCCTTTCTTGATTTTCGTACTGTATCGATTTGCGTACGCACCTCGATTTGTGTGCCGTATCGATTTACGTACTCCTTGGACTTTGGGTCATTTCAATTTACGTGCTCGTTTCGATTTGCGTGTCGTATGATTCGTGTGCCATCTCGATATTCGTGATTCCTCGATCCTACATGCATATCTCGATTTACGTGTACATTTATGTCTTCTGTTCATCTCGATATTCGAGTCATCTCGATTCTCGTGTGCGTCTCGATATACGTGCGCGTCTCGATTTACGTGCCCGTATTGGTCCACGTGTCTCGGTTTCCGTGCCAGATCCATGTGCTGCTTGCGGGA
Source organism: Iris pallida (assembly GCA_029216955.1). Lineage (NCBI taxonomy): Eukaryota > Viridiplantae > Streptophyta > Magnoliopsida > Asparagales > Iridaceae > Iris > Iris pallida. The sequence goes on from JANAVB010040818.1 coordinate 36,157,084, forward strand.
CTCGTACGGTATAGCATCGTGCCATTCTTCGTAAATTGTTATTATTTTATTATTTAATTATTTAATTCTAATGATTGTTTATTGTGTGTTCTGAGGATCTCGATTGGCGTGCTAGCTTGGATCGCGACAGCCGAAGACTTGCTTACCTACCCGAGCCCTCTAGGCAAGTATCCCATGCTCATCGACGGCTCTTGCCATCTCTCCTGAATTTTATTGTATTTAATTTATTGTAAAATTGTATAATCATGAGTAGTGTAGCATAGCAGTAGAACTGCCATAATAACCTAGACTAGCTTGGTCCGATACTGGGATAGACCGTATCGGCCAACTCGGATGGGTCATCCACACCTCCGAGGACACGAGCACGACTCACTTGTACGGATTCTCCCCATGTGCCCCGTGTCCGACTCGCGGTCGGGTAACGGCTCTGGCTAACTTTACTTATGGCGGTGATTGTGCTTGGGTTAGGGATTTATGGGCATGTGTTGTGGTGCGCCCTGCGAGGCAGTTATTTTATTATTATGCATGTTGGCTTGGCGCCCAGTACGCATCGTAGTGCTGCTGGAGGCCGAGACATTAGTGGTCTCGGGTTCGATTGATTTCCAGTACGCATCGTAGTGCTGCTGGAGGCCGAGACTTAGTGTTCTCGGCTATCGACTTGTTCCCAGTACGCATCATAGTGCTGCTGGTAGCTGAGACCTAGTGTTCTCAGTCTGCGCTTCTGCGATTCCGCGGCGGGTTTCGCCGAGTGGATTTTAGCCCCAACTCGCTGGGAGCTCCTGTCTAGAATACAGAGAAGACTCTGCCGGATTCTTCCAAAATTTCCGATCGGGAATTTGGTTCGGAGGATTAGGCAGAACCATTCCTTTGGTTTGCTGGACTGGGCTCGTGCCTGTTCACCTTGGTATGGTATACATGATCCCATTGCTTGCTAGGTAGACTCCAGACTAGATCAGTCGCCTAGCTCCTGATCTGTCTTGTCCGTCGGATAGCGTAAGGAGAGCGGTTCCACTCGGAAGACGGTCTGCAACCCTGGTCCTTGTTTGGTTTAAGGGTTGTGGATTTGCTCCAGAGCGGTCCGTGTAATCCTTGCCACTTCCGGCGATATTTATTACCGGACTCTTGTCCCCTGACCTTTCATCCTAGGGGTTGTCCTAGCCTAGTCAGATAGAGCTGATAGTTGTCTTATGTATTAGAAGTTGTGACTTGTGGATATGACTGAGGATTGAGTATTATGGAGAGTACGATCTCGGGATATTGACTTGGTGGATCTATGTGGATTCTTGGATTTTGGTGATTTCGAATATTTTGTGGAACGAGGAGAATATCGAGGGTATTATTATATGATTTTTACTCGACTTCCCAAACGCCCAAAAACCGGGTACCTTTGTATATTTCGGTAGTTGGAGAACCTGGTTTGATTGCTGTGTCTTGGTAGTTGAGGGGCTTGTTTTCTAGTGGCTTGTGATCATTGACTTAGAGGATTCTTGTGAGTCAGAGGGCCTAGCATTGTTAGGAGAATGAGCTTGGTATTTGGTGGTTGTCTTTATTGACGTGATATTCACTCCATCATGGATGGGAGACCCTTGCTAGATTGATCTGGTGGATGGACCGACTTGATGATTTGAGTTGTAGGTTCCCATGTGTACTTGAGAGACTATTATAGTGGAGATTTTGATCTTGTAACCGACTTAATATCTATGTCATGATTTGGACATGTGACTTCTTGTGACTGATAGGTTTGACCTTGTTCCTGGTATTACACGATGACCTGGACCTGTCTTGATTCTTGATTAGTGGCCCGTGGTGGCGCACTCCTGACTAGTACTCTCGACATGACATGTTTACTCTTGATTGCTGTTGCGACAGCTAGTCCTGACTTGCTCAGCATAACCCCGTCTTGACACCATCGTTGATTTCTCTTGATTGTGCTTGTATAAGCCACCAGTCCAGTCTTGTCTTGCATCATGTCTAGGACATGGATCCCTGAGTACCACGGTCAGGGATCCATAATGAAACTGACTAGGCTAATAACTAGATTAATCATGTAGTTCATGGGGACTTTCCAGTGACCTGTTGCTTGTCTGACCCCGGCCCTATGTATCTCTATATATATACTAGGGATTTGTTGCTATCCGTCGAGATGAGCGCATTCCCAGTCCTCCGTCTAGTGTGGCACTTCTTTAGGGCACATGTATCTTACTGCAGTGTGCCTGCTATATCTATCTTTTTCTTTTGATGGGGCCATTCGGGTAGTAGCAAGCAGGAGCTGGACTTTGAAGTCTCATTGCATCTTGTTAGTAATTAGGCCTGTGATAACCCTAGTTAGCTAATAATAGCAAGCCGTAGGCATTGTGTGGCCGCTTTGTTGCCTGCTAGCCAGCTGATATTGATTTCCAGCTGGCAATGCAGGTGTTAGTGGATGCTAGGGAGATTGTGATTGTGTTAGCTTCACTATACTTGTGGATTGTTATCGTGCGTTGGTACCGCACGATCCCTTACCTTTATTTACTGTTTTTAGATGTTATTCTTGTCATATTTTATCCTGCTGGTTTTCTTCGCCCGTCCTTGAGCCTTCCTTTCTGGTACTTGCTGCGGTTGGCCTGACCAACCCTGGATTGTTCCCAGATTGTCTGAGACCGACCCGGTGGATCTTCCAGACTTGACTTGGAGGGTGTGCTTCAGTTCCAGACCATGCTAGGAACTGTGGGAAGGTATACTTGTCTACATTATTATCCTGTACTGTAGATTCTATATTTCATATGAGTATTTCCTGTTTTTCATGTGATTATCTCTCTTGATGTTGTTTCATTATGATTTACCTGTAGATATGAGATCGGATTTAGGCCATAGATTGATTGCATGCTAGGATACCCAACCAGACTGGACAGCCGTCATCACCGTATAGCATATTAGTACCTTATACGGTGTAGCTGGCCGTGTACGTTCCCGCATTCCAGAACTGGGGCGTTACAAGGTTCCATTGTCAGGCTCCACAGGCTGGACTGGCTGAACCGGGGGCTCTAGGTTTCCAAAATACATTACTCGGAAAGCTGCTCCAAAGTGCTGGGCTTGGTCTCCAGGTTGCTGCTGGTTCACTGGAGGTGCTCTACCTTGTTGATCGGTATGACCAGGAGCAATGCCACTAAAAAAATGACATTGTGAATAATAAAGAAGGACCAAGATAGATCGAAGATATAAGCATGTGTCACCCCCAATTTCTAGAAACAGGGGTATTTTTGTCATTTTCCACTTTAAAAATTATTTTGAAATTATTTATTTATTTATTGCATTATTTTGGGGATATTTGAATCGGGTTCGAATTTCGACTCATTCCGACTTGTTTTGACTTGTTTCGGGGACCCGGGGTATTTTGACCTTAGCGGGCCCACACACTAGTTAGTCATGGCCCACATGTTAGATATTTTGGTTAGAGACTAGACTATTATTTTTGGTTAATTTTAGTTAGAGATTAGTGGTTTCGGTTTGACTAAACTACCCCCGGTTTAACCATTTCCTATTTATTAGCTATTTTAACCATTGGAGGGCAAACTTGTAATTATCCCAAATAGGACAAAACCAACAATGTGGCCGGCCACTAGAGGGGGATGGGGAGGAAAGAGAAAACCCACTTTTTCCATTCTCATCCACTCTTTTCTTCTTCTTCTCCAAAGAGCTCCTTCTCCTTTTGAAGTTTCTATTGATTTCCTTCTCCAAACCAAGGTGAATCCTTCTCCAAACTTGTTTATTTTCTCATGTAGATTGGTTAGGAAATCCATTAGGATGAGTCCCATGGTTGTGTCCCTCTCTAGAGACCATTTTATGTCCTTTGGACATTTCTAGGAGTGTCCAACTTGTAGGTTTGTGTCCCAATAGGAAAAACCCTCTTTTGGACACATGGATATTGTTTTAATATTTATTTTGTGTTGTTCTTCATTATATTCCAGATTTTTGCTTGTTAGAGAATGAGTTTGTTCATGTATCTTAATGTATCATTTTCATTCTTTTATTTGTTTATATATATATGTGGTTATATATATATATTTCTATATATATATAGATGTATATATATATATGGCTTATATAATTATTGGGGGTTATTTTGTGATGTGTTGTGATGTGGTTGTGTGTCCAAATATGGACAGCCATGGCCGGCCTATTAGTGAGGTGTTGGGGTTGGTTTTGGTGAGGTATTGGTGTTGGTGTTGGTGTTGGAGTAGTGGTGGTGTTTGTGTATTTATTTGTGATAGAGGGGAGTTGTAGAGATGAGTTTGTGGGGTGTTATTAGGGGTGTTTTACTGCTGAAATTTCAGCAGCTAGGAGAGTATTTGACAGCCCCCAAAACACCTAAAACAGCCCCCACTTTGCCCCACATAAATTGGTCCATAAAGCCCCTTAAAACCCATCCAAAACCACTCAAACTTCCACCCTTCTTAGCCACCAATTCACCTATAGTTAGGTCCACTTTCCAACCCAAAATGACAGCTCCTAATCACCACAAAAATCAGTCCACCAAGTCTACAAAATCTGTCCATATTTACCTTTGTGTGTGTGTGTGTGTTGTGAGATGTGTGTGAGTATTTTGTGAGGTGTTTTGAGAGTAGTATGGTATCCTATAGTAAAATCTATCTCTAAAATAGTAGAAAACCTATTAGGAAACCTAGAGAGGCCTATTAGAGTGTGGTATCATGTGAGGGTGAGTGGTGTTAGTGAGTGGGATAATGAAAAGGGTAAATTCATGATATAGGCAAGGTAATGGGTAAAGGGTTAGCTTGTGTCGTAAGATGGTCTAGATGCTTAGGATACCCCAATTTTTTGGTAGAAAAACCTTAGATAGGTTGATATCTAGCTACCCTAAGGAGCCTAGGCTAGTGCCATGGGTATTGGCGGGGTTTCCTTGGGATTGGGTAAGGTATCGGGATTTACCTTAGAAGGGTAAATGCTAGTTTTGCCTAGAAATGGGATATTAGTGTTAGAAGTCTAAGATGGTGTTAGAACTTGATCCCCGTGGTTGGTAATGATCAAATATGGTACTCTAAGACTAGTTTTGACGTCGGTTGACCGTTTTGACCAAAAGTTAACAAAAGTCAACCGAAGGTCAAACTTAGCCTTTAAGCGACCCGATTTGACCGGAACCAACCCAGAGTTGACCAGTTGACTGAAAGTCAACAGTTGGTCAACATTAGACTAGTTTGACCTAGGGTTGACCCAGAGTTGACCAGAGTTGACCAGAGTTGACCAGAGTTGACTTTTTGACCAAAAGTCAACTGTAAGTCAACCGTTGATCCCGATTGACCTAGTTTGACTTGGAATAACTCCCAGTGACCTAGTATGACCTAGTATGAACCAATATGGCCTAGTATGACCAAGTTTGACCTAGATTGACCTAGTTTTGACTTAGACTTGCATTCATGACTTGTATTAGTTTCCTTTTCAGTATTTAGTCCTGTTTGACTCATAGTATCTTATTTTAGGTCTGTGATCACTCTGAGCGTCTGTTCACCCTATCAGCTCAGGACCACAGGCGAGTACATTCATTGATAGTTTTCATTGTCTTGATATCTACTATATCCGATTCAGTTGTAGTGTTTTACATGATTCCCGACACGATGGTTCACGGACTAGTATACGTCGGATCCAGTCATGAGATGTTATTCCTTGTCTCCCTTGGTATATGAGTATGTGATATTTCAGTATTCTTGTACTTGTATAGACATGGACTTGGGAGTGGGCTGATCACCTGCTTTTAAGTCCCGTGTCATGACGTGTTATGTCCGGATCCGTGATACTATTCGGGGATGGGGGAATTATTAGGGGTTATGTGATCAAAGCCCCATGTCACTATTTTGCTAACGCCACCCTCACCTCATGTAGGGTGTAGCAGATACTCCATGTCCATATTATCCAGGTTGGCCGGCATGACCCTTTCCAGATTTTCATGTGATTGTCGGGCCAAGTGGATAACCCTACCATGATTCCCTAGCCGATCACATATCGCTCTAATAATTCAAATCATATTTTACATTATTGCTATATCTTATATTCCAGTTCAGCTTTACTTACTGTACTTTTCACCATGCTATGATTCATTTCTCATATGCTCTACCTGCTTTTACTGTACCATATTTTGACTAAGTTCTGTTTGAAAGAAGGGTTACAACCCCGGTCCTTGTTTGGTTTAAGGGTTGTAACTCGGCTTTCAAATGGTTTCCATGTCACTTATATCTTTGTCGTGTATTCTATTATGCTGTCTCTTATAGTATTTCTCAATTCATATGGAACTGCTGTTGGTGTTTGTACTTGCTCATTTTCCTGACAGGATACCGTTGACAAATTTTACAGATGATTTAGAGGCTGATTGCCCGACTTACTACGGGATAGACTCTGATGGACTGGACCTAGATAGTGGTTTAGTGGTAGAGCCACTAGACTTCGCCCACCCGGAGTAGCCTAGTTAGTTAGGTTTGCCTGGCCTGCGAGCCAGCTAGTTTATTTTCTGTTGTAGTATCTTTATACTTATTATTATTCTGAGACTTTGGATTTTGTGTTAGCTGTGACTTGTGGATATTTCTGGACTCGTTCCTTGTTTTATCTATCATATCTCTTTCCCATGCTTTCTATCCTAGTTTTGATTTATGTGATTGAGACAGTATTGCTTTGTTCCTCCGTTCGGAGTGTATATACTGTACAGGTACATTTATCTGTTTTAGTCGTAGTATTTACAGACCCTATATACAGCGTTCTACCGCCGATACTGCGGCGTAGGCTGGACGTAACCGCTTCTCGTGCCCCTAATCAGGGTGCGGGTCGTGACACGTTTTTGTGGTGGCCCATGCAGGTCTGAGTCACAAAAAGTGCGATCTCGTAATGGTGCTCGACTTAGAGTACTAATTACGAGTCTGCGTCTAGGATGTAGGATCTAGGGTATGGTAGGAGTTACTCAATCACATTTTAGGAAAAATTCTGATCTTTTGATTACCATGACAACTCTTCTTGCATTTGAATTCAATTGTCCTCCTTTGATAATATCTTATCTTGTGCCATATTGATCTCTTGGGTTCAATTCATCTTCAGGATGACAGTGACTCGTTCTCAGGCAGCAGGGCCCAGTACAGTTCCAGAGAGGTCATATCCGGGAGGTCTTCCACCTCCGGCTACGGGAGCAGCAGTCGAGAGAGCAGTAGCCTCAGTCCCTACCCTTCAGGCAGGAGTAGCAGCGGCAGTTCCCGGAGGTCTTCCACCTCCAGCTGGAGGAGCTACAGTTCAGGGAGCAGCCACGTCAGTTCCTGCCCTTCCGGCGGGAGCACCAGCAGCGACGGTTTCAGGAGGTCTTCCACCTCCAGCAGCGAGACCGTCCATGGTCATTCCAGACATTCTTCCACTGGCGCCTCAGCTACCGGCAGACACCCAGGGGATGATGGCCCTTCTACAGCATATGTTGCAGACGCAGCAGCGCCAGACAGAGGTGCTGAGACAGACGATGGAGAACTCGCACCAGTTAGCTATGGCAGCAGTGGAGAGAGGTGCACCGGCGATAGTTGAGGGAGCACCAGCACAGCAGCAGGGCCAGGGGAGGCCCGGTACGCATCTCGACTTCCGGAAGATGAACCCGCGAGATTTCAGGGGTACCGAGGGTATCCTATACGCGGACGACTGGCTAGAGGATGTCCAGCGGAGTCTGGAGTTGGCAGAGGTCCCGAGAGGTCTGTGGGTGACTTCTGCAGCGAGCCAGTTCTTCGACATAGCGCTGACATGGTACCGCACAGATCCGTGTGCGTCATTGAGAGGTATATCTTGGGAGGACTTCAGGAAACTCTTTAAGGAGAAGTTCTACCCAGATGTAGCCTTGACAGCTCTGGCGGGGCAGTTTGTTAGTTTGGTGCAGGGGAACTCGTCAGTGGACGAGTATGCAGCGGAGTTCTTCCGCCTGAGCAGGTTTGCACCCAGTTTGATTCAGGATGAGGGGTGCAAGGCCCGGAAGTTCAGGAGGGGTCTCATCCATGCAGTGCGCACTCGCACATCTGGGCGACGAGACGCGACATTTGAGCAGATCTTGATGGAGGCTCAGATTGCGGAGGAGGACTTCGGCCTCAAGCCGAAGAGGAGCAGTGATGCTTTGGAATCCAGTTCGAGTGTAGGGCCAGCGAAGCACCCACATTTCCAGCAGAGGCAGTTCCAGCAGCATCAGCCTCAGTTGCAGATCCAGCAGGCACCGGCGCGTGCCCAGCAGCATCAGGGTCAGGGTCAGGGCCGGAGGCCAGCTACACAGTGCACCTTCTGCGGGAAGCCAGGGCACACTCGAGAGGTTTGTAGGAAGAGATTGGGCGTCTGCTTGTACTGTGGGGCGCCTGACCACCAGCTGAGGGATTGCCACGCTAGTGGAATCCGAAGAGACCAGGACGGGGTGCAGCAGGCTAGAGGAGGCCAGCAGGGGCGTGCATTCGCCATGACAATTGAGCCTACTCAGGCAGTGGCGGAGCAGATAGCAGGTTCCAATCTTTCAATCTCATTCCGCATTTGCTTCCTTATAAACTGTCTTGAATTTCGATTCCATCTGTTCCTTGTCTGTTTGATAAAAGTTTGTTCTTGTGATGTGATATTTTTGAGATAAGTCGTATGGACTAGGTCGCCTCGATTATGAAATTTTAGAATCCTCTAGGGTCATGCTAGCAGGCAGAGTGAGGACATATAGTCGGACTATGGACGTATTTCTAGGGCGTAGGAATTTAAGGTTTTCGCTGCCAAGCTAGCGGCATGCGAAAATTTTAAATACCATAATTCTAGAGATTTGTACCGTAGTTGAGGACTCTGTGACTATTGTAGCCTTGCTCACTGGTATGACGGAGATTCTGGGTATCATGATGATTGGACAGACGCGTACGATTATCGAAAATTACATGATTTTTTTTGTTGTTTTGTGTGTTTGCTTCGTTTTAAGTTTTTGGTTGATTCTTTTAAGGTGGATAGACTCATGTTTGAGAGTAATTCTAAATTTTATAAATTTAGTCATTTAATTCCTATTTTGATTTTGAGAATTTAATCATTTAAAATTTTAGCCATGACTTGTGAATTTGAAATTTTACTATTGTTTGGTTTTAATTTCGAGGACGAAATTTTTTTTAAGGTGGATAGATTTGTCACCCCCAGTTTCTAGAAACAGGAGTATTTTTGTCATTTTCCACTTTAAAAATTATTTTGAAATTATTTATTTATTTATTGCATTATTTTGGGGATATTTGAATCGGGTTCGAATTTTGACTCATTCCGACTTGTTTTGACTTGTTTCGGGGACCCGGGGTATTTTGACCTTAGCGGGCCCACACACTAGTTAGTCATGGCCCACATGTTAGATATTTTGGTTAGAGACTAGACTATTATTTTTGGTTAATTTTAGTTAGAGATTAGTGGTTTCGGTTTGCCTAAACTACCTCCGGTTTAACCATTTCCTATTTATTAGCTATTTTAACCATTGGAGGGCAAACTTGTAATTATCCCAAATAGGACAAAACCAACAATGTGGCCGGCCACTAGAGCGGGATGGGGAGGAAAGAGAAAACCCACTTTTTCCATTCTCATCCACTCTTTTCTTCTTTTTCTCCAAAGAGCTCCTTCTCCGTTTGAAGTTTCTATTGATTTTCTTCTCCAAACCAAGGTGAATCCTTCTCCAAACTTGTTTATTTTCTCATGTAGATTGGTTAGGAAACCCATTAGGATGAGTCCCATGGTTGTGTCCCTCTCTAGAGACCATTTTGTGTCCTTTGGACATTTCTAGGAGTGTCCAACTTGTAGGTTTGTGTCCCAATAGGAAAAACCCTCTTTTGGACACATGGATATTGTTTTAATATTTATTTTGTGTTGTTCTTCATTATATTCCAGATTTTTGCTTGTTAGAGAATGAGTTTGTTCATGTATCTTAATGTATCATTTTCATTCTTTTATTTGTTTATATATATATGTGGTTATATATATATATTTCTATATATATATATATATATATTTTTAAAAAAAAAAAAAAAATATTTCTATATATATATATATAGATGTATATATATATATGGCTTATATAATTATTGGGGGTTATTTTGTGATGTGTTGTGATGTGGTTGTGTGTCCAAATATGGACAGCCATGGCCGGCCTATTAGTGAGGTGTTGGGGTTGGTTTTGGAGTAGTGGAGGTGTTTGTGTTGGTGTTGGTGTTGGAGTAGTGGAGGTGTTTGTGTATTTATTTGTGATAGAGGGGAGTTGTAGAGATGAGTTTGTGGGGTGTTATTAGGGGTGTTTTACTGCTGAAATTTTAGCAGCTAGGAGAGTATTTGACAGCCCCCAAAACACCTAAAACAGCCCCCACTTTGCCCCACATAAATTGGTCCATAAAGCCCCTTAAAACCCATCCAAAACCACTCAAACTTCCACCCTTCTTAGCCACCAATTCACCTATAGTTAGGTCCACTTTCCAACCCAAAATGACAGCTCCTAATCACCACAAAAATCAGTCCACCAAGTCTACAAAATCTGTCCATATTTACCTTTGTGTGTGTGTGTGTGTTGTGAGATGTGTGTGAGTGTTTTGTGAGGTGTTTTGAGAGTAGTATGGTATCCTATAGTAAAACCTATCTCTAAAATAGTAGGAAACCTATTAGGAAACCTAGAGAGGCCTATTAGAGTGTGGTATCATGTGAGGGTGAGTGGTGTTAGTGAGTGGGGTAATGAAAAGGGTAAATTCATGATATAGGCAAGGTAATGGGAAAAGGGTTAGCTTGTGTCGTAAGATGGTCTAGATGCTTAGGATACCCCAATTTTTTGGTAGGAAAACCTTAGATAGGTTGATATCTAGCTACCCTAAGGAGCCTAGGCTAGTGCCATGGGTATTAGCGGGGTTTCCTTGGGATTGGGTAAGGTATCGGGATTTACCTTAGAAGGGTAAATGCTAGTTTTGCCTAGAAATGGGATATTAGTGTTAGAAGTCTAAGATGGTGTTAGAACTTGATCCCTGTGGTTGGTAATGATCAAATATGGTACTCTAAGACTAGTTTTGACGTCGGTTGACCGTTTTGACCAAAAGTCAACAAAAGTCAACCGAAGGTCAAACTTAGCCTTTAAGCGACCCGATTTGACCGGAACCAACCCAGAGTTGACCAGTTGACTGAAAGTCAACAGTTGGTCAACATTAGACTAGTTTGACCTAGGGTTGACCCAGAGTTGACCAGAGTTGACCAAAGTTGACCAGAGTTGACTTTTTGACCAAAAGTCAACTGTAAGTCAACCGTTGATCCCGATTGACCTAGTTTGACTTGGAATGACTCCCAGTGACCTAGTATGACCTAGTATGAACCAGTATGGCCTAGTATGACCAAGTTTGACCTAGATTGACCTAGTTTTGACTTAGACTTGCATTCATGACTTGTATTAGTTTCCTTTTCAGTATTTAGTCCTGTTTGACTCATAGTATCTTATTTTAGGTCTGTGATCACTCTGAGCGTCTGTTCACCCTATCAGCTGAGGACCACAGGCGAGTACATTCACTGATAGTTTTCATTGTCTTGATATCTACTATATTCGATTCAGTTGTAGTGTTTTACATGATTCCCGACACGATGGTTCACGGACTAGTATACGTCGGATCCAGTCATGAGATGTTATTCCTTGTCTCCCTTGGTATATGAGTATGTGATATTTCAGTGTTCTTGTACTTGTATAGACATGGACTTGGGAGTGGGCTGATCACCTGCTTTTAAGTCCCGTGTCATGACGTGTTATGTCCGGATCCGTGATACTATTCGGGGATGGGGGAATTATTAGGGGTTATGTGATCAAAGCCCTATGTCACTATTTTGCTAACGCCACCCTCACCTCACGTAGGGTGTAGCAGATACTCCATGTCCATGTTATCCAGGTTGGCCGGCATGACCCTTTCCAGATTTTCATGTGATTGTCGGGCCAAGTGGATAACCCTACCATGATTCCCTAGCCGATCACATATCGCTCTAATAATTCAAATCATATTTTACATTATTGCTATATCTTATATTTCAGTTCAGCTTTACTTACTGTACTTTTCACCATGCTATGATTCATTTCTCACATGCTCTACCTGCTTTTACTGTACCATATTTTGACTAAGTTCTGTTTGAAAGAAGGGTTACAACCCCGGTCCTTGTTTGGTTTAAGGGTTGTAACTCGGCTTTCAAATGGTTCCCATGTCACTTATATCTTTGTCGTGTATTCTATTATGCTGTCTCTTATAGTATTTCTCAATTCATATGGAACTGCTGTTGGTGTTTGTACTTGCTCATTTTCCTGACAGGATACCGTTGACAAATTTTACAGATGATTTAGAGGCTGATTGCCCGACTTACTACGGGATAGACTCTGATGGACTGGACCTAGATAGTGGTTTAGTGGTAGAGCCACTAGACTTCGCCCACCCGGAGTAGCCTAGTTAGTTAGGTTTGCCTGGCCTGCGAGCCAGCTAGTTTATTTTCTGTTGTAGTATCTTTATACTTATTATTATTCTGAGACTTTGGATTTTGTGTTAGCTGTGACTTGTGGATATTTCTGGACTCGTTCCTTGTTTTATCTATCATATCTCTTTTCCATGCTTTCTACCCTAGTTTTAATTTATGTGATTGAGACAATATTGCTTTGTTCCTCCGTTCGGAGTGTATATACTGTACAGGTACATTTATCTGTTTTAGTCGTAGTATTTACAGACCCTATATACAGCGTTCTACCGCCGATACTGCGGTGTAGGCTGGACGTAACCGCTTCTCGTGCCCCTAATCAGGGTGCGGGTCGTGACAGCATGTGATCATGTCAAGATTTTAGAAAGATTAGAAGGCACGAGTAAAGATCAAGGGTCAGTGCCGATTGAGACATCTATTCAGTGAAGCCCTCACACATCTGGATTTACAAGACCTGCATGGGCCACCACTTAAACCGTATCACACCCCAGAACCAGAATACTGGAGAGCGGGGGACAGACACAGCCAGCTACGTACATTGAAGTGAATCCCACCTCACAATACAATCACAACAGTCTAGATGTATGAGGATTTATCTACAAGCCAACAGTCTCTTATGGTCAAGTACAAGCCTAGTGTCTCAATCTCAAGCAAGCAAGAAAATGTAACAAGATGGTAGATCATCAAACATACAAAGTAAGGCATCCCAAACATTACATATTCAGATGATCATGAAGCTAGTCATAAAAAATGCGAAGACTAGCAAGAGTTAAAGTCATACATGATCAACCCTAGGATTTGTCAATCAATTCAACACGAGGTAACACTTGCTCGAAGACTAAATGCCTCAAAAGAATAATTTATAATAGAGTGGGAGAGCAAAATAAAACCTACTCGTTGCCAAGGTTGCGTCTAGTGTTCACCATCTGGCTGGAAGGCTGGGAGATCCTCGGGAGCTACTCCAAAATTTGGCCATACAAAACCAGCTGGGTCAGACCCCAGAAAGAGCAAGTGCTATAAGGGAGGCTTCACTTAAGAACTAAAACTAGCATGTTAGATCATAAGGCATAATAATGACAAAAAACTTGGAGTTAAAAATTTAGGGGATAAACGATAAGATAACTAAGAAACTACTCCGGTAACCAAGTTACAACCAGTAAACCAAACAAGGACCGGAGTTGTAACCCTTTACCTGAACAGAACTTAGTTTCTGACCGATTATCGATAAAGTAAAGCACAAACAGTAAATGCACTGAAGTAACCATATACTGACACTGCCCAGAAAAGACTAGACTAGACTGCATCCATCAATAACGGCCAAGCAATGAGTACGGCTTGATAATTTAACTAACTAGGGTTATCACAAGCCTAGTTACTAACAACATATTTCGGGATGTCCCAGCAGTCACAAGTCCTACAGCTATCCAGTTATCCTTCTGCAGGTTGAGATAGTTGATTAGGTGACTTGGGGGTGCAACACATGACAACTTGCTGGAAATATGCCCTACTCGACGGCAGACTACAAGTCCAATTAGAGCGCCCAGATAACAGGATTTCCCGTGACTGGGGAATCTCACTATTGTAGGTCCTAAGAGAATCAAGTTGCACCTATTAACAAAGTCAGAAAATCAAGAAATATAACTTTCAAATGAACTGCGCACACATCATATTGCGCATCATTCAGATTGCGCACACCAGATTGCGCACACTTTCAACTGCGCAGGCTGACGTGGCAATGTCATCATTATCTGACAAAATCAAATCTTTCTGACAGCTGACAGCACAAAGAATGAGGAGACTGTTCGTTTATTGTGCCGCACAGTGCTCGAGGGTAGTTGGACAGCTGTACATGCAGCGCAATCCAGTGCCCGCGCAATCCAGCCCAGCGCCATCCATCTCAGCGCAATCCAGAGTCAGCGCAATTCATGTGGCACAATTCATCATGACAACTGACAAATGTACACGTGGCATTCATGCCATCAATTGCTCGCTACGTGGCAACCGTCTGCACACGATCATGCACATTTCAATCAAATAATGCCATGTATCCAAGACAGTTGGCCCACGACCAGACAACTGCCTGCGCAGTCTGATGCTGCGCAATCCAGTTCCTGCGCAATCCAACTTGCGCCATTCAGAATAACTAAAATTAGTTATTTCCAGAACTCTATAAATAGAGTTTCAAGTCTTCATTCAAGGGGATCATACATAAAGTTCAAAAATATCAGAGAGTTCAGGAGTTCTTGCCCAAGTGCTGCTGCATTCTTCCGAGGCTTTTGCCTTCAACTTCAGAGGCTACCGTCTTCAAAGTTCACATCGTCCAAGGGATAAAGCAATCATCTTCTAGATTGGATTCCTACAGTTGTACTTTTCCAGAATTCTTGTAATCTTTACAAAGTTTGTATCAATAAAGTTCATACTTTTATTTTTGCAAACAAAATGGCGACTCTACTGGGGACGACTTTCTCCTCCGACGAGGAAGTGACAACTCAATGTGACGTAGCGTCTATCGGGAAGACGCAGAAGACGCTGGTTGTGAAGGTCAACCAGACAGCCTATGAAGGCATGATCAATTCCAAAACCACTCCTCGTACTGCAACTACTTCTGCCACGAGCAAAGTGCACCTAGTGTGGGTCTCCAAGACTGCTGCACAGTCTATTAACTCTTCCAGCAAAACTGCTGCATAGTCTGCCAAGAAGCCTGCTGCGCAATCTGCTGCACAGTCTACAGTTGCTGCCACTAAGACTGTTGCACAATCTGTCTCTATCACAAGTGCACAATCTGCTATTGCCAGTGTACAAGAGACATCATATGCTGCCCTATCAAGGTGCAAGACTCCTCTGCCTCTGGCGCAGTTGGCTGTCAATCTTCCTGCACAAACCAACACTCCAGTAACTAGAGTGCACCCCAAACACTCTGTGGCCAGAAATCCTGATGCGCAAACCACATTGTCAGTGGCCAAAACCAGAAAGTCATCTGCTAAAGACTTTCCTGCGCAACCTGCCAGTGCGCCATCAACTTATGCGCAAACTGTGCCTGCGCAATCTAAGAGAGACAACCCTTTGGCTAATCTTTCTTCTTCTCACAACAAGGGAAAGAGTGCTGCTCATCTCCAACACCCTGCTGCTCATGCGCAATCCACTGGGGGTAGTCTTTTGGCTATTCCTCTTCATCAGAACAAAGGAAAAGCCCTTTGGTCTTTTCTCAAACTTTTTCGTCTCTTGACTTGGAAGACAACAGAGAGAAATGCTCTTTGGCTAACCCTTCTTTACAAAACAAAGGAAAAGGCCCTTTGGTCTTTTCTCAGTCTTCCTCGGTTTTTACCGTAGAAGATCACACTGAATGTGCTTCGGCATCAGTCAGTACAAAAACTCTTTCAAACAAGGATTCTTCTCTCCATGTTAAAAGAACTTGTACTGATCAGAGAGGCATTCTGCCTACTCCGGTAGCAGAATTCCAAGATCTCCCAACCCTCAAGATCTCCCGTTCAAGATAAGGAAAATTGCTGGTGTCTCAAACAGAAACCCCTGGGGGTGAGTTTGCCGATCTAAGAACTTATCTCAACAGGCCAACTTCGGTGAAACGCAAACAGCCAATACCGAAGACCAAACATCATCAGAAACAAATTTCCAGGATCAAGAATCCAGACACCTATGCCAATGAAATGAGCACTTCTCTGTACCCTCAAAGGACAAAACATTTGAAGAACCGGAACCATGTTCCGAATGTTATTAAAGAACATATCCTTCAAACTTTTTCTCGTCCTATTGTTGTTCCTGATCTCCGAGAACACCTCAAGCAAAGATGGGACAACATCTCGACATCCTCAGTTCAACCAAGTGATCATCATCATTGTAATCACAAGGTTGTTATCAAGTGTTGTTGTCAAACAACCAGATGATCTGTCTTCGATCGTTTGAACTTTTCTAACTCTGAACCTATGTTGGAAGATGAAGATGAAGTTCTGTACGCTTCCGTCAACATGACTTCCAGAGATGCTGGGGATAGGAAGTGCTCCAAGCACGGGAAGCCTCGCAAGCCAAGCCAGCGGTATTTGGATCTACTCTATGAATCTTCTGAAGGAGTATTCCAACATACCAGATCCCGAAGCCGAGACACAATCGGTCAAAGGAATATTCAAGATCCTTCCGAACGTCTCCTTCCTTCTCACTCAGGAGATGACTCTTTCTCCGACTACGATGCATACAGCGAAAGCTCAGAGCAGACAGTGTCCTCCACTATACCCAGAGAAGTGACAGCTTACGTGGTCAATGAAGATCCTGATGCTTCCAGTTCAGCTAGTCAAGAACAAAGAATAGCTGTACTAGAAGATAAGCTGAAGACAATGGCGGAAATGGTCGCAAGTATGCATTCCATCATCGTAGCCCAGCACACAGTGCCACCGACCGTACCGTCTGCAAATCCTGAAATTATAGCATCGTCAGTGCCTGTTAATGCAGGGTTGGGGGTAGCATCTCTTCCAGTACCTCTTGTATAAGTCCAACCTACACCCAGTCAGTCAGGTGTTAGGGGTAGTGCTTATCATGCTGTTCCTCCTCCTAACACCGTGGTTCAACCTGCTCCTTCTACATCAGTAGAAGATGCCAATGAAGCCATGAAGCTCTTGCGGACTCAGTTCGAAGCTTTCAAGGAGAAGGACAACTTGCAAAGATTGGGGATCAAGCAACCTTATCCAGTTGAATGAAAGAAAGTCCCATTTTCTTCGAAGTACAAGATCCCAACCATTTCTCTGTTTAATGGCAGCACATCTTCCAGTCAGTTCATTAACCACTTTGAGGTTATGACTGTCCAACTTCAACCAAATAACGCTCTTCTTACCAGAGTATTCGTCGGCTGTTTAGCCGGCGTAGCATACGATTGGTATAGAAGCATGCCCAATGGTTGTATCACCTCCTTCTCTGGTTTAAAACAAATTTTCTTGGAACGATTTTACGAGGGGATCAACGACATGACTATGTCAGCCCTCAATAAAATCAAACAAAGGCATAATGAAACTGCTGAGAGTTGCATTGAAAGATTCCGCCGCGAAGCTTTAAAAATGCCTCCAGGAACTCCGGCTGCTGTCACCATAGACACCTGCAAGGCAAATCTATTGCCCATCATCAGCATATGGACAGGGTCTACTCAATTCCAAGATTGGCTATCCTTCATTGTCAACGCTAAAGCAACTGAAGTTAGCGCCGGCAAATTCAAGCAGTTAGGGGTACAAATGTCTAACCCCGACCGTGATGAACATCAAACATCAGGTGGTGGCAATCTCCAGAACTACCGCAAACCAAAAGAAACTTTGAACATCAATTTGAACAAGAACAAAGAATCTCTGGCGGTTAACGTGTCTTCTCCTACGTCCACTTCTACCCCTTCAGCACCTCCACCGAGAGAACCTCGTCCTAAAGTAGAATATTCCTTTGACGAGAATGACACAGCGAGCATCTTTGATTGCTTAATCAAAAGCAATAAAATCCAACTTCCAGATCTAAAGAAGCCCGATGAAGTCGGTAAGACTGATCATCCTAAGTACTATGTCTATCACAGGTTCATCGGACATCCCACTCGAGCATGTTATGTGCTCAAAGGCAAAATTCAGGAGCTGGTTAACGCTGGCATCGTCACTCTACAACAAGACGAGAAGACTGTTACTGCAAATATGGTATCAGTTTAGTTCGGTGACTTTCTGCTCCAGATGGTGCAGCATGGTGTCATTCCTATCCCTAAAGCTACTTTTGAGATCGAGAATCTTCCTCCTCCACGAAATGATGGTCTCGTCCCTTTGTCTCTTGACAATGGTGAGATTATGTAGATTCATCCGGATCTTGCTTCAGAGTTCGAACTTCCCTCTTCCTCCAAGAAGAAAGATCGCTCCAAGGGCAAGACAAAGATTTGCAATATGGTGTCTTTTGAGCCTATAGTTGATGAAGAAATCCTGCTGGGCACCAGATCAGGGAAAGCTTATCTAAAGGATTATCCTGAAGCCCAAAAGAATCCTGGCTCTTCTTCTGAACCAGCTCCAGTGTAGCCTGCTTCTACCGAAGATGTTCCTTCTGCATCCTCACCGGTTATGATACCCATTCCTCCCAAGCCGGTGGTAGCTGATAAAGACAAACAACAAGTCCGCTTTGACAAACCCTTGAAGAAGTCATCTCCTTCAGGACATGAGAAGCCTTATATCTTTGATATTTTGGCACAGCTAGCCAATACACCGGCCAGGCTATCCATCTTTGAGCTCTTACGTCTTTCTAAAGAGACTCGAGAAACTCTAAGTGAAGCTCTCCTGCAAGCAGAAACTTGTCTAGCTCTTCTGAAGAAGCCTACAACAGAGCCTGTCTCTTGCTTTCATTGTCATAGTGTTCTGGAATTGATTCCAAACATTACTTTCACTCAAGATGACTTGTTAATGGAAGACAACAGGCATGACCGTCCTCTTTATTATACAGGATATGTCGACTCGATGAAAGTCGATCGTATTCTGATAGACCCAGGGTCTGCTCTTAGCATCATGCCGAAGACAATATTAAATGCGCTGAAAATCTCTGTACATAATCTCTCCAGTACAATCACCACCATCATTGGATTCAATCAAAGAAGAAGTGAACCTTTGGGCAAGATTCGCCTAAAATTTCAAATATGCAATCTTCGCACAAAAGTGACCTTCTATATCATCGACAATCATGGTTGTTCTTATAATGCTTTGTTGGGGAGACCATTCCTACATGAACACAACATTGTTCCATCAACTCTTCATCAATGTTTCAAATATGTGGATGACAATGGAGAGGTACAGAAGGAGGTTACTGATCTCTATCCTTTCAAAGGCGTTGAAGCATATTACAACGATGCTCGTATGTACAAGGATGAGTTCATGAAGGTTGTTTTGTCTCTGGATACTGAAGAAGAGCAAGAAACAGTGCCTAATGACACCCTTATCATTTCTGTCAAAGGGCGTGTCTCTCGTCCTCAATCCTCTAAACCACTGGCTATTCACTTGCCAGTTCAGAAGCAATCAATTGATGATCAAAATCAAAGGGAGCTCACCTCTTCTGAGCCGCTTGTTATTGACTTACGTCATAACAAAGACAAAAAGCAGCTCACTTCTTCTGAGCCACTTATTATAGATCTATCTCATAATAAGGAGAAAAGGAAGCTCACCTCCTCTGAGCCACTTGTTATCGATCTCCGTCGTAACAAGCCTTCTTCACGTTCTTCTTCTCCCCCTCTTGTAATCAATCTGACCAAGCCTGCTAAGGCTAAAGGTCCTGTTGTAAATACGAATGTACAAATTAATGAAAAAGCATCTACTTTTCAGTATACTGATGTCATTTATCATACTAAATGCTATTTGGATATGTTAGATAGCTTCCAATCATTTACAATGGGAGTTGTACAATCTCTTCAAACGAAAGTCTCTTTTGAACACCCAGATGATTCATATCGAATTGTTCCTGCTCGAAAGAAAGGTAAAAGTCTAATACTTTTTAGTAAAGGACCAGAACAACAATTCAGTTATACAGACGATAGTAAAAGTAACAATACAGGACATCTCCAGCTCCGGCGTTACAGTCAACAATCAAAAGACATCGTCCGAAAGATAGGTTATGACTTTAAAAGTGGCCTCAACTACGGCAAGGGTAGACGAACCCCTATCCGTACGACTGTTCCAGAAGGAAAATCAGAGATGTACTACAGCAGGACCAAAAGAGGGCTTGGATATGCTTCTCCTCCAATGTTATCCCCAGCAGTCTCTGACTCTGATAGTGAAGAGCGATCTAACTCTTCTGATTCCAGATCATAGGATTCTGACACCAGTATCGGTCAAGTTCATCGGCTGATCGTATCATCTAACATGGTCTCCGCTGAACTCCCAGAAGGCTATGATGAAGACATTGAAGAAAGTCCTAAAGTAGATCCTTGGGCTCAACAAATGGATACCCAATGGGAACTCCGATTCGAACAAAGAGAACCCCCTACTGAAGATCAATTAGTACAAATTGATGTAGGAGAAAGCGGGTCACCTCGTCCAATATTTATCAGCAAGAACCTATCAGAGACAGATAAACAAGAATTAATTCTTCTTATTAAAGAATATATTAATGTCTTTGCCTAGAGTTATGAAGACATGCCAGGTCTAGATCCTAAAGTCGCTACTCACAAACTGAACATTCTGCCGAATGCAAAACCGGTCAAACAACAACAACGGCACTTCAAGCCAGAAATGATGGATGCAATCAACGATGAAGTCAAAAAGCTCATTGCTTGTGGTTTTATCCGAGAAGAATAACATCCTGATTGGGTAGCCAATGTTGTCCCAGTTCTAAAGAAAACCGGCAAAGTTCGAGTCTGCATCGACTTTAGATATCTTAATGAAGCATATCCAAAAGATGAATTTCCTCTCCCTATTACAGATGTCATGATCGACAACACCTATGGATTTGAACGGATATCCTTCATGGATGGATTCTCTGGATATAATCAGATTCAGATGAATCCTGAAGATGAGAAGCATACTTCATTTCGTACTCCTCGTGGAGTTTATTGCTACACAGTAATGCCATTTGGTCTCAAGAACGCTGGTGCAACTTACCAACGAGCTATGAGTACCATCTTTCGAGATCATCTGTGCAAGACTGTCGAATGCTATATTGACGATATTGCAGTCAAAAGTCCTCTAAAAGAAGATCACATCCAAGATTTGAGAACTATCTTCAATCTCATGCGCCAACATCAACTCAAAATGAATCCCACTAAGTTATTCTTGGGTGTCTCTAGTGGTAAATTTCTCGGCTTCGTCATTACCTCTAAGGGTATACACGTGGATCCCGAGAAGATCAAAGCCATTCAAGAGATGTGTCCTCCACGCAACCTAAAAGAGCTACGAGGATTCCAAGGTCGACTTGCGTACATCAGGAGATTCATTTTGAATTTGTCTGGATGCTGCAGACCATTCACTCAACTCATGAAGAAGGGTGTATCTTTCGTTTGGACTGAAGAATGTCAAGGAGCATTCAAAGATATCAAGCAATATCTCATAAATCCACCAGTCCTGGTGCCACCAATCTCTGGCATACCATTCTTAATATATGTCCGTGCTATGGACCATTCATTAGGTGCTTTACTTGCCCAAAAGAACAAAGAAGGCCACGAACAAGCTATCTATTATCTCAGTCGTACTATGATTGGTGCTGAACACCGTTATAGTCCAGTCGAAAAAGAATGCCTAGCTCTTATGTTTGCTGTTAAAAAGACTCGGCATTATATCACTGGCCAAACTATTCATGTCATATCCCGAGTTAACCCTCTTCGGGTACTCATGAAGAAGCCCAGTACACTCAACTCTCGGCTGGTTACATGGGCCATTCTGCTAGCCCAGTATGACATGGTGTATGTTCCACAAAAGTCTGTCAAAGGTCAAGCGCTGGCAGATTTCCTAGCAGCTCATCCTGTTCTAGAGACATCCAAACTCAATGATGAAATTCCAGACGAGACATTGGAAGTCAATATGATCTCAGAAGAATTTTCTATTTGACGTCTATTCTTTGACGGTGTATCTAGAATCGGACCAAATGGTGCCATTGTAGCAGGAGTTGGAGTTATTCTCGTCTCTCCAGACGGATCAACTATCCAAAGAGCCTACTCTCTAGATGAACCATGCTCCAACAACGTAGCAGAATACAATACTCTACTGATCGATCTTCAATTAGCCAAACAACTGGACGTCGAGTTCTTGAAGTCTATGGAGACTCTAAGCTGGTTGTTAATCAGGTTAGAGGAACCTTTGAAGTTCGTCATTAAGATCTAGTACCTTATCATGAAGCGGCAATCAGCATAGCTACATCATTCAAAGCCTTCTTCATAGACTATGTTTGACGAGCTTGTAATACCGAAGCAGATGCATTAGCCAACCTCGCAGCAGTCTTAGCCATCACTATCAAAAGACAGCAAGTTGTGGTTGTCTCTAATCGTGAGTTATTTTACATCGAGAACAATCGTAATATTAAGTTCAGTAATCTTGCTGAAACCAATGTTATCAATGAAGACTGGAGAGTTCCTTTCATTGACTTTGTTGTTCATGACATACTTCCTGAAGATCCAAAGGAGGCCGCGAGTATTCGTCGACGATCTCTACGATTCTACTACAACCAAACCACCAAGACTCTCTATCGACGGACTTATGACGGTCTTCTTCTACGTTGTTTAGCTGGTGATAAAGCAAACCAAGTATTATGAGAAGCTCATGATGGCGTTTGCAGAGCACATCAATCCGGTCCTAAGCTACAGGATCGTATTCGACGAATGGGTTACTACTGGCCCTCTATGGTATCAGATGCCATTGAATACGCAAGAAAATGTCGAGCATATCAAATCCATACAGATTTCATTCATCAACCTTCAGAATTTCTGCATCCGAGGGCTGCTTCCTGGCCTTTTGAAGCTTGGGGCATGGACATTATAGGTCCCATCAATCCTCCTTCTTCTAGAGGACATCGGTTCATATTAGCAATAACCGATTATTTTTCTAAATAGGCTGAAGCTATACCTCTGGCTGAAGTCAAGACCAGCAGTGTCATCAACTTTGTCAAACATCATGTCATCTATCGATTTGGTGTACCTAGATGAATCATCCATGACAACGGACCATAATTCATCAGCCAAAAATTCACAAGATTCTGCGATGATCATCGGATTGACAATATTGCTTCTACAGCCTATAATCCTGCCGCTAATGGATTAGCTGAAGCTTTCAACAAGACTATCATTAAGCTTCTCAAGAAGTTTGTATCCACTAACAAACGAAATTGGAGCGAAAAGCTTGGTGAATGTCTTTGGGCCTATCGAACTACAGTCCGCAACCCCATAGGCTTTACACCTTTCTCTCTGGTGTACGATTGTGAAGCTGTTCTTCCTCTGGAACTTCAAATTCCTTCTTTAAGGATTGCCATTGCTATCGAGCTTACTACAGAGAACAACGATCTTCTTCGACTTTAAGAGTTAGAAGCACTCGATGAAAAGTGGTTGTTGGCTCAACAACATATTGAATTGTATCAAGCCCATATTTCGAAGACTTTCAACCACAAAGTTAAAGTCAGAGTCTTTTAGCAAGGAGAACTTGTTCTAACAGTAAGACGTTCTATGACTATGACTCACTCGAGCAAAGGCAAGTTCGATGCAAACTGGGAAGGACCTTACGTTGTCAGCAAAGTCTTTTCAAATGGAGCTTATCAACTTTCAGAGTTAGACGATCGAGTTGCAATGATGCCTATCAATGGCAAATACCTTAAGAAATACTATGTATAAATGTAACAGAGATTTTATGTAAATAAGATCAGACAGTTCATAAATAAAGTTTGATTTTTATTTCATCATAAACGATGTTAAATGATATCAAGGAAGGTCGCTGTCGTCCTTCTCAACATTGGGACGCGGACCACTACCATCCTTATCAAAGACATAATCAGCAAAAGAGTCGAGGATATCCTTGCTCGAGCCTACCAGAAACTTGCAAGCAGCCATCCTCATGGCCTCCTCCTCTTCGATCTTTCCTGGTTCAAGCAAAAAGTCCAGGATATCCCGTGGTGGGTTGGGTGCAGACGAACCTTCGCCTACTTCTGCTTGCTTTGGCTGAATTGGATCGGCAGTACGTTCTTCAGAGCCCGCTCTAACTTTTGGGGTAATTTTAGCCTTCTTGGATGCATCTCCGGACGACATCTTTATGTTGGAAAATGAAAATGATCATTCCTTCCAGATTTCTGTTCTATTTATAGGAAGAGATTCTCAAAATAACGAAACATTACATTCATCCGACGGTTCGTCCGTTCATTACATTCATCCGACGGTTCGTCCGTTCATTACATTCATCCGACGGTTCGTCCGTTCATTACATTCATCCGATGGTTCGTCCGTTTATTACATTCATCCGACGGTTCGTTCGTTCGTTACATTCATCCGACGGTTCGTCCGTTCTTTACATTCATCCGACGGTTCGTCCATTCATTACATTCATCCGACGGTTCGTCCGTTCATTACATTCATCCGACGGTTCGTCCGTTCATTACATTCATTCGACGGTTCGTCCGTTCATTACATTCATCCGACGGTTCGTTGGTTCATTACATTCATCCGACGGTTCGTCAGTTATATTCATCCGACGGTTCGTCCGTTCATTACATTCATCCGACGGTTCGTCCGTTCATTACATTTATCCGACGGTTTGTCCGTTCATTCACCCGACGGTTTATCCGTTCATTACATTCATCTGACGGTTCACCCTTTCATTCAATTCATTTGACGGTCCATCCGTTCATCCCGACGATTTATTTCGTTTATTTATTTCATTCACATCTTTTTGACGATTCATTTTTGTTCATTATCCATATCAGCAACTTATCGTCTTTGATTAAGTTGTCTATTTTGGAATAATAATATTCGATAAATTATATTATGTCACGTCCACATTACCTCTGAGCAGATATAATGAATATGATTATTTTCTAAAATCAAAAATAATAGAGCCACAACAAAATATCTTTTATTGATCAAAATTTAAGATATTACATACATAGCATAAAGAAAGACAATAAGATACAAGATGTTCTTTCTACTGAGACGGAGGCATCATCAGATTAGCAATCTGTTGTTTCAGAATTTGCAACCGTTCTTCGCGAGATGCCATCACTCTCCTCCTGGCCTCTTCCATCCCAGATTCTTCATTAAAAACGGGCATGGTTACCATTCGGCGAGTGATTTCAGTATCACGAGCTGCTACATACTCGTCTTTTTCCTGAGTTAGAGCACCAATTTGTTGGACTGCAGTCTGATGCTCGGTAACTTCATTTTCTAATTCCTCTTGGAGACGAGCAATCTCCACTCTCAGCTCGGCAATCCTTCACTCTTTTCTCTCAGCAGTTGAGATCACCGATTCCAACTTGGAATTATACTCAGCAGATTTAGTAGAATAGGTATCCAAAAGGTTCTGAAGGTTCACTCTTTCAACTGCAGCTGCCTGAGCCATCTGTTCAAACTCTGCTTGTACTAAGGGTTCTACTTCCCCCTTATTGAGCTCTTTATAGTTCTTTATTGAAGCTTCCAGCTCATTTAATATGTGGTCAAGAAAAGTGGCCCGGGGCTCGTCACTTTGCTCCCGGATGGCCTTTACTAAGAAAGAGGTCGGACCTCTAACCATGTAAAAATTAGCGTCTTCTTTGTCCATCATTCTATTGATCAAAGGCCCCAAGGACTCGAAGAAGCATTTGGTGAATGATTGGATGACAAGCTGATTAATCGCCAGAGCACCAGGAGTTGCAGCTACTCCTGTTGATGACGAGGCAGTAGGACGTTCAATTTTTCGGGTCTGGACGGAAGGCTCTCTGAATAAGGGAACTAAAGTGGAGCTAGTTGCTCCTCCTGGTTGTTCCTCTGCAAAATTAAATATTGTCACTTTGCCTGTCATTTGGCTATTGATAAAGAGAATCAAATGTGAAAACAGTCTTACCATGGTTTGATCCAGCAATAGGCCTATCATCTACAGGAACAGACTCTAGCTGAGCAGAAGTAGCTTCAGACACTACTGCCTGACTACTTTCTGCTTCAGAGCCACAGGATAAATGACGACTGCTACTAGCAATCGTCGTCGTAAGAACTATGTCCATACACACTAGAAGTGCTGGAGAAGCTTCGATTTCTGTATGGAATACACATAAAGATGTCAGCTATCAATCTATTTAAAAGAAGATTGCTAATTTCATTCTATACCTTGGGGATTAGCAGCGGGAGTTTCCTCCAGAGCCGTTTCTTCATCGGCTATCTTTTCCGGAGATGATTGCACTTCAACATCCTTTTCAGGATCTAAAGTGTCATCAGCACCTCCGGGAGACATCTGCACATCAGCATCCAAGGTGTCGTCAATTGCTATGGGAGATACATGCTCTTCCTCATCTCCTTCAAGATTTTGTATATCTTCATTAGCTTCTGAGGAAGTGCTCTTTTCATTTTCATCTTGCTCCGGTATCTCCCCACTGACAGTTGCAGTGGCTTGGTCAACATAATCCTCCTGTGAGCCGAAGTACAGTCTTCTAAAGCCTGGATTATTAAGAGATCTTCCTCCTCACGGGTTGCTCCTGGTGTAGCAGGAAGATGAGTTTTCGCTGCTGCTGGCAATAGAGATTGCAAAGGTTTATGCTATGTTTCTGCAATATTGTATCTAGGCTCTATGGCCTCATCACTCCGGTCAATCTCTTCTCTCTCCTCAATATCTTCCCTCCGTTCTGGACTAGGAGTTTTATGCCCAGCCTCAGAAATAGGGGTAGGAGATGGCATAGTGAACCCAGCTACAGTGTTTGCTACTACCGAAGACAAAGTTTGTCTGGGAGGAGAAACTATTATCTTCTGTCTTCTGTAAGCCAACTTCTTTCTTCTATGTAGAGGCCTCTCAGGGCTCTCTATGTTTACTACATCGACTTGTTTCTGAACAGAAGTTGGTGTAGCGGCTTTATCTCGAGTGGACTCGGCCAATTGTCTGGATTGCGATCTCGTGGTAACCTTTTCTGAAGAATGTTCCAGGATTAATTTCTTCTTCATAATGGGGGCAGGAGGCTCTTCCCTTCTTCTTTTCTTCTCCTTGGCCGGAGATTTAACAACCTTCAGAGAGACTCTTATAGGTTGATTAACTTCCTCAGAAAAATTGACTTCCCTGGAAGCCTCCAGTGGATCATCCACTGGTTCGTGTTCCTCATCATTGTTAGGAGCCAGTACATCAGTTGCTCCCTTCCTCAGACGGTTTGCCGTCGCAAAACTATCCACAAGGCTAAAGTTTTTGGCAAAAGTGTTGGCAGCTGTATAAAACTGTGAATATGTGTATAGCATTCTTGGACCAGCATTATTCCTGTGTGGCATCGAGAACACTGCCCGTGTGTCTCGAGCATTGTAGTAAGCCTACGCTCTGGCTCCGTCGATCAAGTATCCTGTTCCTCGTAAGCAAGTTATTGCATTCCCCACGTGGAACTGGTCATATCCAAATTGTCGAGCGAAGTGACTCGGCAAATATGGCTCCAGAAAGCATTCTTCCTCAAATCTATATACTAGATGTGACGGTCTGATTGCCTTCAACCATTCAAAAGTTATTCGACCTGTAGGCTGCCTCCCAAGGTCAACCATGTTTGGTGCCATGAATTTATAACCCGTTGGAGGGGGAATACAAAGAAAATTCCATCCTCTGCCTAGATTTAAAGTGCGTCTGCAATCTTTCAGGCTAGTGTATAGATATTGGCTCTGCGAGAACCGGCACAGAAAACTGCCATCTACTGCCCCCATGACAGGATTCATCAGAGATGGATGGTGCAGGAGTAGCCATCTGAATAAATAAGTGTAAGGTAATTCTAGTCTGGGGAAATTACCTTTATCACACTTACCCTTAAGCATGGAATCTACATACAGACGAAGACCTGCATTTATTCTGCAAGTCATCGCTGATAGTAGATCCATCCGGTAGCCGAAGTCTAACCGGACAGCAGCAAAAAGGACACCGCGGTGGAAGCGGTCTACAACACTTGCCCCAGGCATGACGAAGCAGCGGAGCCAGTACGTCAAAAATCCTGCTAACTGGGCTTCTTTAGACATGGGCCTGTAGCCCATTCTTATATGACTCTCAACAAAATCTCCAACTTTAAGAGGCGGATATTGATGTTCATCTTCTACTAAGATATCCAGTCTCTTATTCTCCTCCATCAGCTTTATCACTTCACTATGGGTGAGAGGTTGGAAGAAGTCTGGGTTGCAGGAGTCATGATCTTTTGTCTTTTTTTCAATAATATGGTTGAGAAAAAGATAAGTCAGCCATTTCGAAGAATAGCATGTACCAGACGAGCCACTCTTGTAGTAAAAAGACCATACGTTGTAATGGTATAACAACTCGTCAAAGACTTCTACCATCTTCGAATTCTCTCGAAGCAGTCTATCTAACTCGTCATTAGTGGGGATATACTCCTCTTAAGGAAAGTCTGCCATTGGTAAATACGAGATATACTTCATCTCGTGGAGAGCCAACCCTATCTCTCTGCAGGGCGTCATGAACGTCCCTGTCCTGTAGTTGTACCTCTCTGCCAGTGCCAAAAACAGATGAGGGTTTGGATAGAAGCCATATACGGTAGCATGTACCGCTTCATACATTTCAAACTCTCTGAGTTTATCTCCAAAATGAACTAGTATCCAATTTGCTATACTGTATCACCTTTTGATGTCTGGGTTTACCAGACCTGTTAACCGGATGTCTTGATCTGGGTAACTGCCTTCAACCTTTGCATACTCATTTGCAAAGATTGGGATCCTCACAGGCATTAACAGAGAAGAATTCTCCGGAGGGATGTACCCTGGTTTCAATCCTCTAAGTAAAGTACTGTGTCATTCTGAGGAACTATAGAACATATCTCTGTTATTCCGGTCCTTCTTGACACAGATTTTCTAGTCCGAGCCTGCTGAAGAGGAGTGATGTCCCAGTCCATTCTCCTGGGGTAGCTAGCATGAGCATATCGTGCCAAAGGAAGGCACCTGGCAATATCTGGTAGCAAAATCAGTTTCTCCTTCCACTGAAAAGTTCTCTGCTCAACACGTGGTCTTGGTTGAGAACTTTTGTCAATTGCTTCACCAAACAGAAACATAGGTTTTCTGTGGGTGACAGCATCAACAGTCTGTAAAGGCTGTCCATTCATCAGGCATAACAATGTATTATTATCTTGTGCTATCAGAATAGTCTGGTGAGAGGACGGAAGTGCATATTGCAAAAAAAGTACGTGGGACAAGTCCTCTTTGAACTCAGATTCTGCAAGAGTTCCTACAAAAGTTTCAAATTCGGGATCTTCTCTGGTATTCACTGCATCAAAACAGAGAAAATAGAAATTCAGCACAAGTATAATCAAAGATGCTATTATCAGATTGCGCAACCATCAGATTGCGCATCCATCAGTTTGTACCAGCATCAGATTGCGCTGGCAATCTTGCGTAAATCAGCAGATTGCACTGATTTTTGCCAGCGCAGTTCAACCGATTGCGCAAGAAAGTATTCTTCATAAAAATGAAGAATAACTGGTTCGTGCAACCAAGGACCCTAAAAAGGGTGGCGCAATATGATCACATCTCTAAAAAGCGATAGATTTTGAATATTAGTGAAGTCGAAAAACCCTAAAAAGAGTTTTCGATTGAATCATCTACCTAGCAAAGCGGGATGCGCAGTCTCATGTCGAGAAGGACGAGGCGCAACCCTAGCCGAAGATTCGGCGGGAGCCTTGCCCTTGGCAGCGGCGGAGGATCGCTTGGGGGCCATGGAGATCGATGAGGAGAATCGGGAATACTCA
Source organism: Iris pallida (assembly GCA_029216955.1). Lineage (NCBI taxonomy): Eukaryota > Viridiplantae > Streptophyta > Magnoliopsida > Asparagales > Iridaceae > Iris > Iris pallida. The sequence continues at coordinate 36,186,904 of JANAVB010040818.1, forward strand.
AGAAACTTCTCTTTTGAAAATTCGAAAGCAAGTAAAGAATGACAGTGAGAGAATGAGGAACTATTTATAGTTTTTCAAAGGGGGAACGGCCGCCTCAGATTACGCCAAAAAAGCGGGGCTGAATCATCCAATTGCGCAGACAGCTCACGTGTGCGCAACTTGATTTTAAAATTTAAAATTCAAAGTATTTCGAAACTTTGAATAAATTCAACTTTCGAAAACTTTAAATGGGGTCATGTAGGTCCTAAAAGAATCAAGTTGCACCTATTAACAAAGTCAAAAAATCAAGAAATACAACTTTCAAATGAACTGCGCACACATCAGATTGCACATCATTTAGATTGCGTACACCAGATTGCGCAAACTTTCAACTACACATGCTGACGTGGCAATGTCATCATTATCTGACAAAATCAAATCTTTCTGACAGCTGATAGCACAAAGAACGAGAAGACTATTCGTTTATTGTACTGCACAGTGTTCGAGGGTTGTTGGACAGCTGTACATACAGCACAATCCAGTGCCCGCGCAATCCAGCCCAGCGCCATCCATCTCAGCGTAATCCAGAGTCAGCGTAATTCATGTGGCGCAATTCATCATGACAACTGACAAATGTACACGTGGCATTCATGCCATCAATTGCTCGCTACGTGGCAACCGTCTGCACACGATCATGCGTATTTCAATCAAATGATGCCATGTGTCCAAGATAGTTGGCCCACGACCAGACAACTGCCTGCGGAGTCTGATGCTGCACAATCCAGTTCCTGCGCAATCCAACTTGCGCCATTCAGAATAACTAAAAATTAGTTATTTCCAGAACTCTATAAATATATTTTCAAGTCTTCATTCAAGGGTATCAGACATAAAGTTCAGAAATATCAGAGAATTCAGGAGTTCTTGCCCAAGTGCTGCTGTATTCTTCCGAGGCTTTTTCCTTCAACTTCAGAGGCTACCGTCTTCAAAGTTCACATCGTCCAAGGGATAAAGCAATCATCTTCTAGATTGGATTCCTACAGTTGTACTTTCCTAGAATTCTTATAATCTTTACAAAGTTTGTAGCAATAAAGTTCATACTTTTGTTTTTGCAAATACCAAGGTTTAGGTAGTAGTACTAGGACTAAATAGTACCAGTCCAGTGGGAGCCAGTAAAAAAGACTTGAGAGGGTCGAGTAGGGACTGAGTAATACCATATGGTTACTTATACTTTGCCCCATGGGGGTGAACAACTCTAGAGACAATAGACAGTATCTAAAAGGGTTGTTGAGTTCCAGTAAACAACAAGAATTAGGTACGCAAGTAGAATGTGTGGGTTGATATTATAGTAGCAGAGGTAGGTCCAACCAGAAAATAGTCTAATGATTATATATGAGTGTTAGTCTGCCATATCCAGTAGAGGCATAGAACCAAAATCAACCTAGTAAATTAAGAAAACCAAATCAAAGGCTTAAAGACCAAGTAGATAGAGCTTTATTGATTTCAAGCTATCTGTTGACATTATGTATATGCTTTAAATAGGTTAATCAGACTTTGAATCAACACTTGATCGTACCCGCAGCTCAGGACCAGAGGCAAGTATACCTTGTCTTTCTTTACAGCTTTATTTGTATGCACCGTATTTTCATTATCCAGTTTCTTTATCATTGTTGACATGTGTTTTTAATAACATGCTAGTATTTTACTTTATTGATACATAGCCCTTGTTCACGACTAGCCTTATGTTTTATTAAACGTGTTCATACTTGTGCCTTGATTGAGTCGTATCATGGGTCGAGAAGTCATAAACTGAACTGCTATACCTCCTTGTCTTGAAATCTTGAAGCTGACCTGCGAGTCCATATTAGGGGCGAGGATTAGTAGTATTTGGTCCACACCTGCGAGTCCACACTAGGGGAGAGGGTTAGTAGTTGATCAAACCTGCGAGTCCACACTATGGAAGAGGGTTTGAGTATTCGATTTGGTTATCCGTTGACATCTTGACATGAGTTTCTCTCATCTTCGTCCAGCAGTTCATTTATGCGTAGTCAGTTCATAGATTCGTATTTTATCACTGCTAGTTTTACTTGTTTATTTCTGGATTTTCTCTATGCATGATAAACTATTTTAAATGCTCATTTTTATGTATCTTGCTAGTCCTCTGAGGACCTGATGATCTCTTCAGGTTTAGTCGAGTTTGAGTCAGGAGCAGACGAGAGGTTTGAGTCAGCATCAGACCGCAGTGCTTTGTAGATGAGGTCGTTTGATTAGCAGGTTGTATTCAGATAATATATTTCATGTATTTTTTTCTCTTTCCGTCTATTGGTAGTGGATTTGTGACCACCGTGTTGGCCCATTGGTCATGGTCAAACCTGATTATAATAATTAATCAAACTCTGCCTCGATATACGAAGCAAATTCAGATGTTTAATAACGGTGTTTTGGTCACTGATCAAAGATGGATATCTACTCCTTTCAAGACCGAAGCTGTTTGTCACTCAGAATGTATTTCCTTCAAGCAATGTAATTTATTATTTTATTGAGTCTAGGAATACATTGTACATTAAGTCGTACTGGAAAATAGGCTGTCCAAAATCGTTCTTCAAAATCACCCTATCTTTTTAAAATGGCTTATGTTTTTAAAAAACATCCTTTTTACAAAAAGCTTCTGTAGGACTTTTCAAAAGTCAAAATTTATTTTCACTAAAATCAACTGGCAGAACCCTAGCAGAACTCGGCCAGAGTTCGGGCAGAGTTCGGCCAAGTTGAACGTTATATGAACGTTTGATTTTGAACTTGGTCTCCCTTCAGTTGCGGTTGGTTACAAAGAGTTCTGTCCTAATTCTGCCCGAATTTTGTCAGAGTTCTGCCTTTGGAAAAACTATAAATAGAGAAGGATTTTGATCATTTCAAATCACCAATTCACTTTCAATCTCTTCTCTTCTTAAGCTTACATTTCTTCCAAAGAGTTCTCTCAAGCATCCATTTTCAAATCCTAAGCTAGTTACAATCCTCTAGTTAATTTGCCAGTGCGGTGCGGACTAGAAGTTTCAGAGCAATTGTAATCAGAGGCATGATTGAAGATTGACTCTTTACAATTGAAGTTGGTCGAGTTTTTCGTATCAAAGCTCGCATCTATAGAAGTTGCAAGGACTTCGTATGAAAACTTACAGGATTTTCCAATAGTGGATTCAACTGGAAGCTAGAGTTCTTCCGACTGGACTAGTCCTCACAAGAGGGAAACCAGTATAAATCTCGGTATTTATGTTTTCCTTCTGATCACTCTTTTATTTCTGTCATTTACTTTTGTGATTATCATTATATCTGTGATCTAACTGCTAACGAGTTTTTAATTAGCAATATTCCGCTGCCTACTCTATTCACCCCCTCTAGAGTATTCTGCTTTATGATTTCGTTCCTACAATTGGTATCAGAGCAGGTTCTCCATCTAGAGGTATTATATTCTGATCTCAATTGTTCCTACAATTGGTATCATAGCGGGTTATACAGGTAAAGCGAGGTAACATTACAGTTATATTCAGTTATTTTTCAATTGCTATATAGATCACAATATTACACATGGCAACTGTGAAATTCACAAATGAAGGCCAAGCCACAAACAGACCTCCATTGTTTGACGGCACAAACTATACTTATTGAAAAACACGTATGAGTTTCTTCCTGAAATCTCTTGATTTTGACTTATGGTCTATAGTTGTTGATGGCTACAAAAAGTCTCCTCGTATTAATGTTGATGGAGTTTTAGTTAAAAAATCCCATGACAAATATACAGATGATGAAAAGAAAAAGGCCAGTCTTGATGCACGTGCTATTAACGCTCTATTTTGTGCTTTAGACAGAACTGAATTCAATATGGTGTCTACTTGTATAACATCAAATGAAGTGTGAAAACTTTTCAAAGTAACCCACGAAGGAACAACACAAGTCAATGAGTCAAAGATCAGCAGACTTACTCAGGAGTACGAGGCGTTCAAAATGAAGCCAAGTGAATCAGTCACTCAGATGTTTACGAGATTTTTGGATATTGTAAATCCTTTGTCTTCACTAGACAAGGATTAACCATGAGAAGATTTGCAAACTTCTACGAGCTCTCACAAAGAACTGGATTCCAAAGGCTACAACAATCATTGAAGGGAACGACCTCTCAACATTGTCTCTGAAAACACTCATGGGTAAACTACTCACTCACGAGTTAGAACTTCGAGACTTTGAAGATGCTACACCAAAGGAGAAGTCAAAGAAGTCGATCGCTCTCAAGGCTCAACATAGAAGAACCATCGAAGATGATTCTGACGACAACGACTCCAACTCTGAAGATCAAGCTCTTCTGGTAAGAAAATTCAAGAAGTTCATAAGATTTAACAGGAGAACAAAAGACAACAACAACAACAACAACAACGAGGAAGATCCTATTTGCTACGGATGCAAGAAGAAAGGACACATGAAGAAAGATTGTCCAACCACATCATTATCAAAGAAAAGCAGCAAATATGACAAAGGCTACCTGAAGAAATCTACATCAAAGAAATATGCCAACACAAGCATATGGTACGAAAGCGAAGCTAGCGATTCAGAAGACGAACAATTAGACAACGCTACAAATGTATGCTTGATGGCTTACGATCAGGTGGAACGCCCTTCACATGCTAGGAGCAAATAGATCCTCGACAGCGGTTGCTCACGGCACATGACCGATGATGCTTCATTATTCGTAATACTGTCGAAGAGAAATAAAGAAGGATACGTCTCCTTCGATAATAATTTAAGAGGGTACATAATCGGTATCGGTGACATTGGTAAGGCTCCCTATCCTGTGATTAAAGATGTCTGTCTAATTACCGAGTTAAAACATAATCTGCTCAGCATAAGCCATTTAGCTAATCATGGTTATGGCATTAACTTCGTCAAAGACAAATGTACTATAGTTGATAGGTCAACTGGTAGTACTATCTTTGAAGGTATTAGGGAAGACAATATATATGTTTTCTATTTGTTGGAAGATGCTAACAAATCAGGTAGATGTTTGATGGCCAAAAGCATTGAGAGTCAACTATAGCATATGAGACTCGGTCATGCAAACATTGATACTATTTCAAAACTATCTACGAAGAAGTTGGTACCGGATATACCTTTCAAGAAGGATACGATATGTAGTGAATGTGAAAAGAACAAAGCTACCCGATTCATTTTTAAATCCAAGAATGCTGTAAGTACCACTAGACCTTTACAATTGTTGCATATGGACATATTTGGACCAAGTAGAATTGCTAGCCTAGGTGGTAAGTTATATGCATTTGTCATTATAGATGATTTTTCTAGATATACATGGGTTTATTTTCTTGCACGCAAGAATGATGCATTATTAGAATTCATCAAATTTTGCAAGAAAGTACAGAATAAAAAAGGGTTCATGATTACTCGCATTCGTAGTGATCATGGCGGCGAATTTAAGAATGTAAAATTCAAGCAATTTTTGGACACACACGGTTATTTGCATGAATTCTCTTGTCCTAGGACTCCACAACAAAATGGAGTTGTGGAACGTAAGAACAGAACTCTATCTGAAATGGCTAGAGTAATGTTAAACCAGTTTAGTCTACCTAGATACTTTTGGGCTGAAGCTGTCAATACAGCGTGCTATATTCTCAATAGGGTTCTAATTCGACCTATATCGAAGAAGACTCCCTATAAACTATGGTTTGATAGAATATCCAATGTTTTATATTTTAAGATTTTTGGCTGTAAATGCTTTATTCTTAATACTAAAGATAATTTGAGTAAATTTGATGAAAAGACCGATGAAGGTAAATTTTTAGGTTATGCAGCAAAGTGCAAAGGATACAGAGTCTTCAACAAAAGAACCATGATCGTCGAAGAATCAATCAATATCAAGTTTGATGAGCTAAATGAACACTTAGACGATGACAAAACTGAAGACGTGATTACACCAAGTACAGCTACTGCAAAACCTTAACACAAAGATACATAACCTTTACACCAGGCACCAGCTGATTCTTCAAGCAAAGAAGCCGAAACTAGCAATCCTGAGGCTACACCAAAAGTGATGAGACTCTTAGAAGATCATCCAAAGGACTTGGTAATTGGTGAGATTACCAAGGGTATAAGTACTTGTTCCTCTAATAAAGATATAGCTTCTTGTGTTGCATTTGTTTCGCAGTTTGAACCCAAAAATATTGAAGAAGCATGTAGTGATAATTTTTGGTTAGATGCTATGCAAGAGGAATTAAACCAATTTAAACGGAATCAAGTTTGGAAACTTGTTCCCAAGCCCATTGATCATCCGGTCATTGGCACCCGTTGGGTATTCCGAAACAAACTGAACGAGAATGGTTTAGTGACTCATAATAAGGCTCGACTCGTAGCTCAAGGATACAATCAAGAAAAAGGTATCGACTACGATGAGACTTATGCCCCAGTTAGGAGATTAGAATCCATTCGCATGTTATGTATATTTGCATGTTTTCATAATTTCAAGTTATTTCAAATGGATGTCAAAAGCGCATTTCTAAATAATTTTATAAAAGAAGAAGTATATATAGCTCAACCTCCCGATTTTACTGATTTCAAAAATTCTGATTATGTTTTCAACTTGAAGAAAGCATTATACAGTTTGAAACAAGCCCCTCGTGCTTAGTACGATCATCTAAGCTCTTTTCTACTTGACAATGGTTTTTCAAAGGGAAAGGTTGACACTACATTATTTATAAAATCTTTGAATAACAATATTCTTTTGATTCAAATCTATATAGATGATATTATCTTTGGATCTACTGATGAATCTCTTTATCAAGAATTTTCGAAGTGTATGCAGAATGAGTTTGAGATGAGCATGATGGGAGAGCTGAAATTCTTTTTCGGACTACAAACCAAACAAACAAATAATGGGACGTTCATAAATCAAGCAACGTACACAAAGGATTTATTAAAGAAGTTCGACTTGGAAGCATTCAAGCCACTTAGCACTCCAATGGCGACTTCAACCAAGCTTGATACTGATGAACAAGGCAAACCCGTCGACATACGTAAGTATCGAGGTATGATCGGTAGCATACTGTATTTAACTGCTAGTCGACCAGACATTATGTTTAGTGTTTGCTTGTGTGCACGTTTTCAAGCTAATCCTAAGGAATCACATGTGTACGCAGTTAAGCATATCTTCCGATACCTTAAAGGCACTTCTTCTGTCGGCTTATGGTATCCCAAAACTACGTCATTTGACCTAACCGGTTATTCTGATGCTGATTTTGTCGGATGCAAAGTAGATAGAAAAAGTACCAGCGGCACATGTCATTTTCTAAAAAAAGCTCTAGTCTCTTGGTTTAGCAAAAAGCAAAATTCTGTCGCATTATCAACAACAGAGGCTGAATATATCGCCGCAGGACGTTGTTGTGCACAAATTTTGTGGATGAAGCAAACTTTAGAAGACTATGGATTGCATTTTATACACATAACCATTTTCTATGATAACACTAGTTCTATTAATATGACTAAGAATCCAGTATGTCACTCTCGTACTAAATATATCGAGATTCGACATCATTTTCTTAGAGATCATCAACAAAATGGAGATATAGACCTTGTATACATAGACATACAGAATCAATTAGCTGATATTCTCACAAAACCTCTAGCGAAAGATCGTTTCAATTATTTACGTCGAGAATTAGAAAGTTTAGATGTCAATAATATTAATTAATTTTGTTTTATTAATTAATTTATTCAATACTCAATAATTGTTTTCGAGACAAGTCTAAAAAGAGTCTGTCTGTCACCACGACTACGGTCGAAGCAAAGCGGTATTTAAGAGTTCCCCGGTGAACCTCCGTTAGTTGGGATAGTACTCCTACAGCTAATCTCAGACAAATGTTGAGTAAAGAATATTAATTTATAAAATAATATTAGTTATATTATTTAAAATTTAAAACTAAACTTTGAATTAAATATTTGAAATGAATTAATGAAAAGGATGTGGTCCTACAAATTTTTTTATATATATATATATCCAGGCAATCCTTGGCGAATTCGGCCCGAGTTCGGTCCGAATTCGGCCCGAGTTCGGTCCGAATTCGGCCCGAGTTCGGTCCGAATTCGGCCCGAGTTCGGTCCGAATTCGGCCAAAGTTCAGCTGGGTATATATATGTGCCAGCCAGAACCCGAGGCCCCCATCTTCTTTATTCTTCCAAACTACATCAAACAGAAGCAGCAGCGCCCCGAAACCCTAGCTCTTCTCTGCCTTCCTTCTTCCAATCTACGTGGAGATCTTCGTCCAAAATTTGGATTCGTGCGGAGAATTTCATCCTCTACAACGTATCTAATTCTCGGAGGTATAATCCCTTCTCTCCTCCATTTTCAAATTATTAGGGTTTCTAGTTTTTGGGATAGAATGCCTAAGGGATTCAATCCTTTCAAGAGAAAGAAGTCTCATGCCAGTAAAGAGGCATCATCTTCGGATTCGCATACGGATTACCTCTTTTCTTCGGTCCAATCGGATGACGGTGCATCGGATGAGTTTTATTTTAAATCTCCCGACCAAGCCCTACTTTGGTATGCCGATTTCATTATGCGTACTATTTGTACCGGATCTCCGATCAAATTGACTGTATTTCCTGACTACCGTCCTTACTTTGAGGCATTAGGGTTACATCACTTTGCTACTTTATAATTTCCTATAGCTACTAATGCCATTAGACTATTTTACTGTAATTTTGTGTTAGATACTTTTACCGTGAGAACTCGTGTTGGCGGAATAGATATCGAGTTTAATGATGAATCGCTAGCGGAAATTCTTGGTCTACCAAACGAAGGTGTCATTCGATGACATCACTGATTTTGATTTCCCCGAGCGACTCTCGTTAGTTTTAAGAATGAGCTTTGTGCACCCGCACGTGCTCGTCCTAAAAGGTTCAAGGCCAATAACTTGAACTAATTTAACTACGAATTACATCGCATCATCTATTCTACTGTACTTCCAAAATCTACTTCAAAAGATGATGTCACTGCACTTGAACTCTCTGCCTTATATCACATTCTTAAGGGGATTCAATTTTTTGCCCCTAATACTATTATTCAGATGATCGGTAGATGTCGCGAAAGAGACCACAACCTCTCTTATGCGATGATCATCCCATGCATCTTTCAGAGATTCGATATTGACTTATCCACTTGTGCTCTCGACCCCGAGCCCAAGTTCCTCAAACTCTCTCGTCGCAGCATTGCCACTGTTCCTCCACCTACTGCACCTGCTCCTCCTGCACCTACTCCCACAGCACCTGGTCCTCCTTAGTCTTACCCTATGACTTTTGAGGGTATTCACCAGCATCTGTCAGATCTGCAAACATTTTTTGTTAACACATCCAGGGAACATGAGTTCCATGACGTGACTTGGTTCCAGGCTCTTGCCATCTCCTTCGCTGATCTGAGATTTGCATAGACGGGTCACTCTGCTAGCTCTCTTTCTTGAGACCCTTCTGTATCTGGCTACCGCATTAATGATGAGGCGGTCTACTCTTTGTTCCAGCCAGGAAACACATACGATTGGTATCGTCCCTCTGGTGCTACTCCGCATACTTCTGGAGCCGGTATTTCTGGAGCTGGTCCATCTGGTCATGCTGGCACTGCAGCCGATGATGATGATGAGGATGAGGATAATTTTTGATATGTTATTCTTATTGAGACTGTCTATTTCGTCTTATGTTTACTTGGAAATGCTCCAACATTCTAAGATATTATCAGCACTCTTTATTTTAGATATGATTTGTGACTCTTGATAGACATATTTTTTTTGCCTCAGTGTGGCATATATTTCAGTTTAGTTTATTATTCATCATTTTATTTGTTTCAGCTTTATTACAACATTATCTTCCTTTATGCTTCATATTAACTACCTGTGACAAATACCATCCCTGTGTTATTTATAACATATCTTATCTTTCTTTATATATGTTCATACCATGCCTGTGATGTTTGTTCTTATATTTTTTTATTGTGTTTCTTTACTGATTGTTACCTATGCATTTATTGCGGACGAGCTTTCTCTTTTGCAATTATTTTGCTAAGTGACAACGGGGGAGAAATAAGATCTAACATCTTCAAGAATACAGGTTATGAACAATTTTTTATTTACATTTCGGTACACATTTTGAACTGATCAAAACCAAGATGTTATATTGGTCACGGTTTGTCAATTATCAAAATGGAGAATATTGTTGGCCCATTGGTCATGGTCAAACCTGATTTTAATAATTGATGAAACTCTGTCTCGATATACGAAGCAAATTTTGATGTTTAATAATGATGTTTTGGACACTGATCAAAAATGGATATCTACTCCGTTCAAGACCGAAGCTGTTTGCCACTCAGAATGTATTTCCTTCAAGCAATGTAATTTTTTATTTTATTGAGTCTAGGAATACATTGTACACCAAGTCGTACTGGCAAATAGGCTGTCTGAAATCATTTTTCAAAATCACCCTATCTTTTTAAAATGACCTATGTTTTTGAAAAACATCCTTTTTACTAAAAGCTTCTGAATGACTTTTCAAAAAGCCAAAATTTATTTTTACTAAAATCAACTGGCAGAACCCTAGCAGAACTCGGCCAGAGTTCGGCCAAGTTGAAGGTTATGTGAACGTTTGGTTTTGAACTTGGTCTCGCTTCAGTTGCGGTTGGTTACAAAGAGTTCTGTCCGAATTCTGCCCGAATTCTGTCAGAGTTCTACGATCACGAGGATCCAGAAGCTTGATCCACAAAACTCAAGCAGACAATCGAGATCGTCAAAATTCCAAAGCTAAACTCTCACACAAGAATTTCAAGGAAAATCTAAACAGGAACAAAGATTTCTCACCTATAGAGTTCAATAAGGTTCGATCCCTTAGATTTCTTCGATCGATCGGTCCTCGCCGATCGAAGAGCAGTCGGACTGGTGTTCCCAATCTCGTCGTCGCTGCTTCGTGAAGTAGATGTATCACAATTGATATAGATCTAATCAGGAACCAAGGGGAAATCAAAATCCTCAGATTCAAACAAGAACTCACCGAATCAACACATAAACAGGGAAATGTAGATCGATCTCTTACCAAACATCGAGCTAGAGGAGAAAGGAAGAAGAACTGTCGCTCGTGCTCTGTTCGATCAAGGAAGGATGAAGCCTTCGTCGTCTTCATTGCCATGAGCCAACGTCGTCTTCATTGCCACGAGATTCTTCAGTTCGGTAGAAAATGAGGAGGAAAAAAAATAAAGAAATGAAGAGTTGAAGAACAATGTTTACGGAAAGGAGAGGCTCGAAAGAATATATAGCAGCAGCAACAGATGTTCGCTTAGAACGAACGCTAAAGATGGCACCAAAATTTCAGTGGTGATCCCCATCTGCCATGAGAAACTGATAAGAGGAAATATTCCTAATTCAAAATTTGAATTAAGATCCAGAGCTTACTGACCAACTCAAATTTCATAATAACCTTCTCTTGTGGGAAAGCCCAGCTAAAGCCCAATCCAGGATTCCAAACTCAAGAATTCTAAAGTAAATTTAAATATAAAAAATATATATAAAACTTTAAAATATGTATTTAATTTCTGAATCAATTAGCTTATTTAAACAATCTCACATAAAACTTTTAAAATTAAAAAATAAGGAAGAGTGAGGTTACAAGGATACATCCATAAACATGATTATAGACTTCTCTCGGCCCCTTCAGCATGATTGCTTTTATGTTATCTTCTTTCCCAAACATGATTGCTTTTGTTGGCCCATTGGTCATGGTCAAACCTGATTTTAATAATTGATTAAACTCTGTCTCGATATACGAACAATTCAGATATTTTGGACACTGCTCACGACCAAAACTATGTTTGCCACTCGAGACTGTATTTCCTTATGCATTGTAATTTTTATTTTTATTGAGTCTAGGAATACATTGTACACTGAGTCGTACTGACAAATAGGCTATCCAAAATCGTTTTCAAATAGGCTATCCAAAAATGTATTCAAAATTGACCTATGTTTTGAAAAACATCTATTATTTACAAAAGCTTCTGAAGGATTTCAAAAAGCCCCAAAAGTATTTTTCATAAAATAACCCAGACCAACCATGACATAACTCGGCCAGAGTTCGGCCAAGGTAAAAGTTATATGAACGTTGGTTTTTGAACTTGGTCTCCCTTCAGTTGCGGTTTATTACATAGAATTCTGTCCGAATTCTGCCAGAGTTCTATCTTTGGAAAAACTATAAATAGAGAGGAATTCTGATCATTTTAAATCACTCATTCTCTTTCATCTATTCTCTTCTAAAGCTTACGTTTCTTCTAAAGAGTTTTCAAAAATCTTCCATTTTCAAATCCCAAGCCAGTTACAATTCTCTAGTCAATTTGTCGATACGGTGCGGTCTAGAAGATTACAGAGAAATTGTAACAAGAGGCTTGATTGAAGAAAGACTCTTTAAAACTGAAGTTGGTCGATTTTTCGTATCAAAGCTCGCGTCTGTAGAAGTTGCACGGACTTCGTAGGAAAACTTACGGGATTTTCTAATAGTCGATTCAACTAGAAGCTAGAGTTCTTCCGACTGGACTAGTCCTCACAAGAGAAAAACCAGTATAAATTTCTGTGTTTGTGTTTGCCTTCTGAACTCTTATTTTTACAGTTATTACTTTGTGATTATTATTATTTCTGTGATCTAACTGCTAACAAGTTTTTAATTAGAAATATTCTGCTGCCTACTCTATTCACCCCCTCTAGAGTATTCTGCTTTACGATTTCGTTCCTACAATTGGTATCAGAGCGGGTTATACAGGTAAAGCAAGGTAAAACTGCAGTTATTTTTAATTGTTATATAGATCACAGCATTACACATGGCAACTGTGAAATTTACAAGTGAAGGCCAAGCCACAAACAGACCTCCACTGTTTGACGGCTCAAACTACACTTATTGGAAAATACGGATGAGTTTCTTCTTAAAATCTCTTGATTTTGACTTATGGTCTATAGTTATTGATGGCTACAAAAGCCTCCTCGTATTACTGTTGAAGGAGTTTTAGTTGAAAAACTCCATGATAAATATACTGAGAATGAAAAGAAAAAGGCCAGTCTTGACGCACGTGCTATTAACGCTTTATTTTGTGCTTTAGAAAGAACTGAATTTAACAGGGTGTTGACTTGCACAATATCAAATAAAGTGTGGAAACTTCTCGAAGTAACCTACGAAGGAACAACACAAGTCAAGGAGTCAAAGATCAGCAAACTTACTCAAGAGTACGAGGCGTTCAAAATGAAGCCAAATGAATCCGTCACTTAAATGTTTACGATATTCCTGGATATTGTAAACCCTTTGTCTTTATTAGGCAAGGAATACAGTAACCATGAGAAGATTCACAAACTTCTACGAGCTCTCACAAAGAACTGGATTCCAAAGGCTACAACTATCATTGAAGGATACGAGCTCTCAATAATGTCTCTGGAAACACTTATGGGTAAGCTACTCACTCACGAGTTGGAACTTCAAGAGTTTGAAGATTCTACACCAAAGGAGAAGTCAGAGAAGTCGATCGCTTTGAAGGCTCAACATAAAAGAACTATCGAAGATGATTCTGACGACAACGACTCTGACTCTGAAGATCAAGCTCTTCTGGTAAGAAAATTCAAATAGTTCATGAGATTCAACAGAAGAACAAAATACAGCAACAACCATGACAACGACAACGAGGAAGATCCTATTTGCTATGGATATAAGAAGAAAGGACATATGAAGAAAGATTGTCCAACAACATCATCATCAACAAAAAAAAGCAGAAAATATGACAAAGGCTACCTGAAGAGATCTATATCAAGGAAGTACGCCAATACAAGCATATGGCATGAGAGTAAAGCCAGTGACTCAGAAGAAGAACAATCAGATGCGCTGCAAATGTATGCTTGATGGCTTGCGATCATGTAATCACTAATCCTCTGTTTGATCCTTATGATGATTTCACCTTTGAGCAACTAGGAGAGGCTTTCAGTAACCTGTTAAATGACTACAGAAAACTGTATAGTAAATATAAAACCTTTAAGAAGGTACTCAAAGGGTACAAAGGTGAGATAGGAAGACTTACCGACCAACTAGCTGATGTTAGAAATAGTGATACGTCTATTGAGTATGGTGAGCTTTCCTCTATTAAGCTGTTGTTACACGAGACTACCAAGTTATCCGAAGAAAAAGACCAAACTATCATCCAGCTAAAGGAAGACCTATCTAAGGAGAGAAAGGTTCTCCATTGTGCACAAGTTATGTCACGACCCGCACCCGCTTTTCGGGATACGAGTGCATGTCCAAGCCCAGCCTACGCCGCGGTATCGACGGTAGTACGCTGTCTAGCCCACAATAAATAAAGTGCTCATAAATACTAACTGCTCATTCACAACAACTAAATCAACTTTACAAAATATAGAAGTTTTACATTTGAAGAAGAATGTAAGCTTTTACATTTATAGAAAACTACCACACAACTAACTAGTCTTCTATGGTTTGGCCTTCGAGTCTCTATCTCCCCATGTATGGTCCATAGTACAAAAGTAGACATGTCATCCTCACCTATAACAACGATCCAGTCAGGAAAGGAGCAGAGTATAACCATATTACAATAAATATTGTTAGTCCAAAATAAGTTAGAACAAGCAAGAAACCATGAAGGTAAAGAATATATAAAGAACTAGCAAGACAAGAACTATCAGGATATGAACTAGCACTAGCAAGATATGAACTAACGAGATATAAAGTGGCAAAAAGTAAACTAGTAAGATGTGATCTAACAAGATATGAACTGGCAAGATGTGAACTTAACAAGATAATAGACTAGATAAATGAAAAGATACGAACCACTATGTGTGTATGAAATACCTTCTAATACGTGAACGACTGGGCTAATACGGCACATCATAGATGGCTATCATTCAGTAATTGGTACGGCTAACTCAAACATGGGTGTGTATGAGTTAGCTATCATTCGGTAACGATAATTGGATTTGTTCACGTATTTACCGAGTATTTCTCCTCCCGACTCTCTAAAATCAATAACGGTCAATGATACACTATGAAGGATACGATAACTACCGTGTCACAATCGTATCTCGATGGAATATCAAGCAATGACTCAACGGAAAATCAAATAAGAAAACTATAGAGTAAACGTTATAATGAACTAGGACACAAATGCAATACTGTACTTGCCTGAATCCTTGAACAAACCGTAGCCACAAGTAGAGGATGAGGGGAATGCCGATCTAGAAGCTCTCAACCTATAACATATATCGTACCATGAACCGTGCACGAAAACCATAAATCAATTCTAATGTTCTAGTTCTAAATTTACGAAATAGTGGCTAGTTGGGTTACTAATCTAATAATAATTAATTCTGAAATAATTCACTTAAAAACCTAATTTAACCTAATAATAATCTAAATATAATCTAAACATGCAAGTTTGGCCATCAAAAGTTATATTTCCAATTTTGGAAACCATGACACGCAAATTGAGGCGTACCGTTGACTATCTAGTCAAATAATATGAACTCTAGATTTTGAAAGTGCATCTTGGTATATTTCAGTGCCATAAGTGCGCTGGAATTAACCGTGCCACAAAATCACGCTTTGGTCAACAGATATCGTCGTTATGGCTAATCGTGACTAAAACGGTGATCAACCGATCAATTCTGAGTTCAACAGAATAACTAAAATAATAGATTAACGAAATAATTTTTGGAAAAAATATATGTCGTAGATCTCTGTGTTAGCTTTCCGAAACTTTAAACGGTTTGTGATTTCGATTTCTGGTTCTCCCGATATCTCGAAAACACCGAAACGTGTCAAATTTCGGACAACTAGCAATCTACAAATTTTTCAGAAATTTAGGTTCAGAAGTTGCAAAAATAAATTACATATTCAGAAACTATACCTCAATACAAATCTAACAAAAAAAATAGTGCACGAAAATCACATCGAAATTAACGGCAATCGCTTCGGAAAGTCAGAAACCCTAGATGAGTTCTCCCACAAAAGGCAACTTGAATTTAATTAGGGTGGGCAAATATAATAATATATATATAGGAGAGAGAGAGGCGGTCACTGTAGCAGTCGGCGCCGACTGGTGGCCCCCCCGGGTGGATTTTTGGGTAATTATTTATTTGATTCAGAAAATTATTTAAAAATCATTTTATGTCCAAATAAATAAAAATAAATTGCAGAAAAATTCAGAAAGTTTTTAGAAAATTCTAGAAATAAATAAAAATAAATTGCAGAAAAATTCAGAAATTTTTTAGAAAATTCTAGAAAATATTTCTAAGTGTCTAGAATATAAATAAAATATTTTAATACAAAATATCATCGTGTAACCTCGCAGTAAATTCCAAAACCTATAAAATACAATTTCTATATGTTTCAATTATATAAAAATTCCCATAAAATTCTAAAAAATCAAAAAAATTCTAAAATATTCTAGAAAATATATTTAGTCATTTAGAGACCAAATAAAAATATTTGGTCCAGAAATACCCCCGTATGACCTTACAGTAAATCCTGAAAGTCCTTAAAATAATAAAACCTTAAATATTAAATACCTAAAAATATCCATAAATTGTAGAAAAATATAAAATTGCTAAATAATACATATATAAGCTATCTAGAGGTCATATAACCTTAATATGGTCATAGTCCACCTACAAGCTTTGACATGACTCACAATGGCCATAAAATTAATCATAAACAAATAAAATTTAAAAATTTAAAATTTGGGAAGTAGGCTTACAAGTTAGAATGGAAACACTTATATTTGACTATACTAGATTATATGACACCAAAATGTTGAAAATTAGTTTAGGAAAACGGTCTGAAGTTCCTGCTTCCTATTCTAACATGTGCCAATTACCGAATCATCGGAACACACCCAAACCAAACATTGTCAGACCAAACCATACCAAACCAATGCCCAAGAAGACTAATAGGCTTGCATTTTTCTATACTAAAAAACCAAAACCTGCCAATCATGCACCTCACACAACTTTCAACACTCAACATGCAAAATGTTATTATTGTGGCCTCATTGGTCATATATCCTCTGCATGTAGAATCAAAAAGTTAGTAGATTTAAATGTTTATTCATGGATACTAAAAACTAACCTGTCAGGATCCTACAAGAAATGGGTACCAAGAGTTTCATCTACAAACTGCTTTATAGGTGGAACGCCCTTCACATGCTAGAAGTAAATGGATCCTCGACAGCGGTTGCTCACGGCATAAGACAGGTGATGCTTCATTATTTGCAACATTGTCGAAGAAGAATAAAAAAAGGATACGTCTTCTTCAGTAATACTTTAAGAGGGTACATATTCGGTATCGGTGACATTGGTAAGGCTCCCTATCCTGTGATCAAAGATGTATGTCTAGTTACCGAGTTAAAACATAATCTGCTCAGCATAAGCCATTTAGCTAATCACAGTTATGGCATTAACTTCGTCAAAGAAAAATATACTATAGTTGATAGCTCAACTGGAAGTACTATTTTTAAAGGTATCAGGGAAGACAATATATATGAAGAACAGTTTGGCAACTCTAGAGGGGGGTGAATAGAGTTTATATAGAAAAATAGCCAATTAAAAATAACTCTTTTACCGATAATAAATAATCAGAGTAAAGTGCGGAAAATAAATGAAGAGCAGAAGAGCATACGCAAACACAGCGATTTTAACCTGGTTTCCCTCGTGGAGGACTAGTCCAGGCCTGAGAACTCTAGCTCAGGATTAAATCCACTATTTGTGAAATAGTAGTTTACAACCCGTGCCTTTTCTTCAGAAGAGCACATCAACTTCTAACAGAGGATCGCAGTGGCGATTTGCTTGGAATTGTCCAAGCGACTTCTTCGACTCTTGCACAAGAATCCTAACTGAGAGATGCTGAGCACTCGAGACTTAGGAGGCTTGTGGCTAGTAGATGGGAAGGGTATGGCTTATTGAGCTTATAAGAGAGAAGAGAAGAGAAGATTGGATGATTTGAAATGAGAGAATTCATGCCCTATTTATAGTGTTTTTATAGGCAGAATTCGGCCAGAATTCGGGTAGAAAAATTCAAAAATTTGGCCGTTGGACAACTAGCAACCAGCTAACCCTAAAATTAGGGTTCCTGATTTCTAGGGGACAGAGTTCGGCCCGAACTCTGTGTGGAGGCAGAGTTCGGCCCGAACTCTGTCTCCAGAGCACAGAGTGGTTCTAAGGGGACCAGTGGGCAGTTTTTGGTTCAGTGGAGCTTGGGATTTTGGGTAGGTTATAGACTAAGTTCCAAGAGCTCAGCATGACTCAGAGTACACAAGTCTAGACTCAATAAAATTATAAAATACAGACTCCAGAACACACTGAGAGCCGGAGACTGAGCTGTCATCTGTCTTGAACTGAATGCAGTCGTCGTGTGTCGTATTGAATTAATACAAATATTATTTAGTCAATGTAGTCAATATTTGGTTGACTGTGACTTTGTGTCAACAATCTCCCCCATATTGATAATTGACAAAATAATATATGTATATTTCAATATTCATACCTGGACACAGTTGATTGTAACATAGCTCCCCCATAAACGATGCCTGAGCTAAAAGAAGATAGCTCCCCCGTAAACCATGAACGGTGTCGAGCTAGAAGCTATAGCTCTCCCCCGTACAAAATGCATAGAACCTGTGACCTGATAGATAATATTTCCCAGAGCAAAAACAAGCACAGATGTACACAGATATACGAATGCATAGAACCGGTGGCCTGATAGATAATATCTCCCAAAAGCAAAACAAGCACAAAACTATAAAAATAAAAATAAAAATATACATTATTTCTCCCCCTTTTGGCAGTTAGCAATATAAAGAAGCAATGAATAGTAATGCAACCACACCAAGCAGAGAAGAAACAGTGAAATACTAAGCAAAATAAGTCACTGACATAAAGTAAAACTATGATAAAGGACAGAAAATGTCATCCACCAAACCAAGTGGCCAACTCATAAACAGAGTACATAAAACCAGCTACATAAATCCATAATAAACTAAATAACTGAAAGCAAAAAGGTAACTAAGATCATCAGCAGTAGCAGCAGCAGATCGAGCCTATCTCCATCACGGAGCACGAGAAGGTCCTGGAACATCGGAAGGACCAGGGAAGGAGCGACGAGGGTCCACAAAAGCATCATCCGGATCCATGTAACGCATAACCCATGGATCATCAATGCGATGACCCGCGCGCGCTGGATCCCTCTCCGTGGGAATGTGCAGATGCTGAGACAGAGAGTACCGGATATCATGTAGAGAGTTGCCGAGAGCACTCATCTGCAGAGTGGTATGATAGTCTAGCTGTGTCCAGCGATCGTCCTCAAGAGTAAAACGATCCCGGAGCATGGTCTGAATGGACTCAAGAGTGGCAGGTGGAGGAGGTGTATCCTGACCAAAAGGAGGGGCGTCAGGCTCCTCATCATCAGAATGCTCAGAGGCCTCAGGAGAGGCGACAACTGCCTGAGTACGGCGTGCCTTGGACAGAAAAGCAGGAGCAGGCAAGAACTGACAGTCATGAATAGGAATGATGAATGCACGAAAAACCATAGGAAGGTATAAAGGATAAACCAACGCTCTTGGTTTCTTCATACAATTTATCATCCAATCCATCATTGTCCTAGGAAGATTGAATGGGATATGATAATGGAGGTGATATAAGGCAGAAATCTCAAAGTAAGTAACTTCATCTGTTGAGCCAGCCTTGGGCAAGATAGTATTGAACACGATGCGATGAAGTTCATAAAAGTAGGGGGTGAGATGCTTGGCCTTTAGCTTGCGAGGACTTACGTTAGGAGAACATAAATCCTCCTTGAATCCTTCAAGGGAAGTATCGCCAACAAATTGAAGTTGACGTGCTTCCACAAGCATGTCCCACACATCAAGATCCGGGAGAGCAAGAAAGTCTCCCAACTCAGAATCATTGAAGGCAATGTTAATGCCAGCAACCCGGGAATAGATGTGGGTTGCATCGTGAGTCAGATTACAGTAGAACATTTGGATTGCACTATGGTAAATGACAGAATTGGAAGCAACTAGTTCATCCAAACAAAGATCACGAAATAAAGATGCATATTGAGAAAATATTGTAAAATTGATGGGATGGCCCCTAAACACCGGACGAGTCCTAAAATCGCTAAACCATTCATTAGAGGCGTCTAGCGACACAAATAGACGGTCGTCGTTTGTGTTAGGGTCATCGGGACACGTCGGATTGAACAACGGATGAATGGGGTGTTGTTCAACAACTTGTTCAATCGGAGGAGGAGGAACCGAAGAGGAAGCTCCCTCATGTCGAGTCCTTCTCCCTCGTTTGGACAAGCGAGATGCCATTTGCAAAGAAAATAGAAGAACTTGAAAATGATAGAAGGAGAGAGTTATACCTGAAAATAATACCAAACAGTGGAAGAGAATGATGAGAAACCCTTTTTCCTTGATTTTGAGAAGTAATGGAGCCTTCTAGATCAAAATCTAGGGTTAGGGTTTTGAGAAAAGAGTTTGGAGAGGTGAGGAAGGAGGCAAAGGTGAAGGAGAGAGAGGGAATCCCGAAATAAAATAGGGGTTTGTCTTTGGTCGGATGAAATATTGACCATAGGATCTAAATTGATCCAATGGCAGAGCCAGATCCCGACGCTGGAACTAAGGGACCGAACTCGGCCCGAACTCTGTTATGGGCAGAGTTCGGCCCGAGTTCTGGATCAGTGGTCCAGAACTAAAGGCAGGCTGAAAAGATAGAAAAATTGATTAAGTGTTGAACAAAAGAGATTTTGAGGATAAAAGATTGATGAAAACAATGAAGTACATAGAGAGGTACACAAAGGTCATAATGAACTTTAGGAAAAATCAATTAGGCAATAATAAATCGGAACAAACCATATAATAAACAAGGAAATATATTGTAATTCAGTATTTCAAATTTGCCATGGGTTAGCTGCAGGGGCCGGATCCCAGCTAGCGGTAGTCCTGAGGACTAGTGCACCGTGTCGCTTAGGCTTTTACGCCTTTTTGTCAGAAGGACCCTTTCGGCTTGTACCCATAATAAATTCGTCATAAAAGAATTAAAATATACTCGATATTTACGCAAGTAAGTCTCAACTTATAACTGCTTCATCCAAAATTCCGAGTTCACGACAAAGAAAATTGAAGCGCTCTTCGGATAATGGCTTAGTAAAGAAATCTGCTAGCTGATGATCAGTGTCAATAAATTCTAAGTTAATCGTGCCATTTTGCTGATGATCACGCAAAAAGTGGTGTCTGATCTCAATGTGTTTAGTGCGTGAGTGGCAGACAGGGTTCTTAGTCAAATTGATGGCACTAGTATTGTCACAGAATATAGGAATATGCATGAAAGATAACTTATAGTCTTCAAGGGTTTGCTTCATCCACAGAATTTGTGCACAACAACGCCCAGCTGCTATGTATTCAGCTTCTGTTGTGGATAGTGCGACAGAGTTCTGCTTCTTGCTAAACCATGAGACTAAAGCCTTTCCTAATAAATGACACGTGCCGCTCGTACTTTTACGGTCGACCTTGCATCCAGCAAAGTCAGCATCAGAGTAACCGATGAGGTCAAATAATGTTGACTTGGGATACCATAGGCCCACTGTAACCCTACCCTTAAGGTATCGAAAGATACGCTTAACCGCGGTCATGTGAGATTCCTTAGGATTTGCTTGATATCTAGCACATAGGCAAACACTAAACATGATATCGGGGCGACTAGCAGTTAAATAAAGTAAGCTGCCTATCATACCTCGATACTTACGTTGATCAACGGGTTTGCCGCTCTCATCTGGTTCGAGTTTGGTTGAAGTAGCCATTGGAGTGCTGATTGGTTTGATGTTGTCAAGATCGGACTTCTTCAGCATGTCCTTGGTATACTTCGATTGACAGATGAAAGTTCCATTTGCCAGTTGTTTTACTTGCAGACCAAGAAAGTAGTTGAGCTCTCCCATCATGCTCATCTCAAATTCCGTCTGCATACACTTGGCAAATTCTTGACAAAGAGTTTCATCAGTAGACCCAAAAATAATATCATCAACATAAATCTGAATTAATAAAATGGTGTCTTTAAAAGATTTTATAAACAGTGTAGTGTCAATTTTCCCTTTTGAAAAACCTTTCTCAAGTAAGAAGCTACTTAGCCTTTCATACCAAGCTCTGGGGGCTTGTTTGAGGCCATAAAGTGCTTTCTTTAGCTTGAACACGTGGTCGGGAAATTTGTGATTTTCAAAGCCAGGAGGTTGTTTCACATAAACTTCCTCCTTAATAAAACCATTCAGGAAAGCACTTTTCACATCCATTTGAAATAATTTAAAGTTTTGAAAATTAGCAAAAGCACAAAGCATCCGAATGGATTCTAGTCTAGCAACATGAGCATACGTCTCATCGTAGTCGATACCTTCCTCTTGGTTGTATCCTTGAGCTACTAGACGAGCTTTGTTACGTGTGACTGAACCATCTTAATTTACTTTGTTTCTAAAAACCCATTTAGTACCAATTATCGAGTGATTAACCGGTCTAGGAACGAGTTCCCATACTTGGCTTCTCTCGAATTGGTTGAGTTCTTCTTGCATAGCAGAAATCCAAAATTCATCATTAAAAGCTTCAGAAATGTTTTTAGGCTCTACTTGTGAAATGAAGGCAGTGCTAGCAACGGAGTCCCTTAGTGATGATCTAGTAGTTACTCCACGTGAAACTTCTCCTATAACTAAATTTTCTGGATGAGAAGGTTTGAAAGAGAATTTCTTAGGCAAACCCTCCAGAGAATTAGTTTCGGTTGAAGTATTCATTGGAGTAGAAGTTGATGGCTCAACGTCATCATCAAGAGTACTTGCTGCACTGTTGTCTTCATCAAAAGTCACATTTGTTGACTCTTCCACAATAAGTGAGCGTTTATTAAAAACTCTATATCCCTTACTCTTGGCGGCATAACCAAGAAAGATACCATCGTCAGCTTTGGCATCAAATTTGCCTAAGTTGTCTTTGGTGTTAAGGATAAAACATCTACAACCAAAAACTTTAAAATAAGAAACATTGGGGGTTCTCCCAAACCAAAGCTCATAGGGTGTTTTCTTCGTAATGGGACGAATCAGCACCCTATTCAAAATGTGGCATGCTGTACTAACAGCTTCTGCCCAAAAATATTTCGAAAGTGAAAATTTATTCAACATGACTCTGGCCATATCGCCGAGAGTTCTATTCTTCCGCTCTACAACACCATTTTGTTGAGGAGTTATAGGACAAGAAAATTCATGATCAAAACCATTTGCATTACAAAAACTTTCAAAATCATAATTTACGAATTCGCCTCCATGATCACTTCGGATTCGAGTAATCATGTAGCCTTTTTCGTTTTGAACTTTCTTTACAAAAATTTTGAAAGCAGAAATAGCATCGCTCTTATTAGCGAGAAAGAAAACCCATGTAAATCTCGAAAAATCATCAACAATAACAAATGCATAAAGTTTGCCTCCAAGGCTAGCTATTCTACTAGGACCAAATAAATCCATATGAAGTAGTTGCAAGGGTCTAGTAGTACTTACAGAGTTGATAGAATAAAATGAGGATTTAGTTGCCTTGTTTAGTTCACATTCGGCACATACCGTGTTCTTTTTGAACGTGATGTCAGGCAATCCTCTCACTAGCTCCTTGGTAGAAAGCCTGGATATAGCGTCCATGTTGGCATGACCAAGACGCTGGTGCCAAAGTAGTCGTTCGTCTTTGTGGGCATATAGACATCTACCTGCATTGTTAGTATTTATAGAAAGATAAAAAATGTAGATGTTGTCCTCTTTTTTCCCTTCAAAAGCAATGTCTCCTGTTGACCTATCATAGATGTAGCAACTGTTTTGTCCAAAGTTAATATCATATCCATGATCAGCAAGATGACTAATGCTGAGCAGGTTATGCTTTAACTCGGTCACTAGACAGACATCCTTTATTACAGGAGAAGGAGGATGACCAATGATACCATTACCTATAATGTGCCCTTTGAGATTGTTACCGAAGGATACGTATCCTTCTCTCTTCATCGATAGTGATGCAAAAAGATTTGCGTCTCCCGTCATATGTCGCGAGCATCCACTATCGAGAATCCACTTACTTTCAGTTGAGGAGGGAAGGTCCACCTACATCAAGAGTAGATGTGACCTTTGGTACCCGAGTTCTTGAGGGTCCTGAAAAGTTAGTCTTTGGGAACCAAGCATATATCCTTTTATCTACAAGTCTTCTAACTCTGCACTGTAGTGAGATGTGTCCATATAATCCACAATAAGTACAGATAGCATTCTTATTTATTCTAGGAGCATGAGAATAATATCTATAAGCAACAGGATGAGGATGGACATGATGTGAAGAGTTAGCATGGTGAAGATGATTATGCATGGAATAAGTGGCATGGTGATGGTGTCTATGAGGCATAGAATGATGGTATTGTCTATGATGTGTGACTTACTGATATTGTCTAGATGGCATGGCATGATGATTTTGTCTATATGGTATATGAGGACCTTGTCTATATGGCATTGCATGATGATTTTGTCTATATGGCATGGCATGATGATTTTTATGTGTGGAGTGATGTTGATTGTGTCTTTGTGCATGATGATTGTGTACTGAGTGAGAATTGTTCTTACGTGCACGTGGTTTGTGAAAGTTTGTGTATATAAATGCATGGTTATGTGCTGCATGAGAATGACGTGGTTGACTAGCATGAGTGGTGTTGTGCCCATGTGATTGGGTTTGAGGTTGAACAACCTGTTTACCCAATTTGGTTTCTAATCTTTTAGAAACAGCTTGCAGTTCATCAACCTTAATATTTAAGCCATAAATCTTAGTCATGGAAATCTTGTGTCTACTCTTTTCTTCAGCAAGCAACGTGTTGAGAGTAGTGATTTCTTGAGTTTGTTGCTCAATATGTGCTTCAGCATCATGTAAGCTTAATTTAAGCTTGGATACTTCATCAGTGTCATTAGTGGGTGATGTGTTTCTAACATTATCAAGAAGTAAAGAAATTCTTTGTATCTTATCTTCTAGACTTTTGATTTTGTCCTTGGCATGTTTATATTTACCGATGACCTTTTTATGATCATCGAGTAAATCAGTGAAAGCATCGCCAAGTTCATCAAAAGAGAAGTCATCCAGAGTTTCGTTAGATACCTTATTAGAAGTTGCCATCAGGCACACATTTGCTGTATCTTGAGGAGAGTCCTTTTCTTTCTCGGAGTCACTCGCTTCACTTTTATGCCAAATGCCTGTGTTGGCATATTTCCTTGATGAGTTCCTTTTGTATGGCTTCTCATGGCGGTTGCTCTTCTTCAGGAATGGGCAGTCTTTTCGGACATGTCCAGTTTTCTTGCAACCGTAACAAGTTGGTTCTTCTTCATCGTCTTCTTGAGATTCCTTCTTCCTTCGATTGAAGCGAAGGAATTTCCTGAAGTTGCGAACCATGAGAGCTTGGTCTTCATCATCCGAATTATCTTCTTCGGTCTCATCATGATTAGCTCTTCGTTGATGAGCTTTGAGTGCGATCTCCCTGGTCTTCGGAGCAGGCTCTTCGAAGTCCTTGAGGTCAAGCTCGTGAGTCATAAGCTTACCCATCAAGGTCTCCATTGATATTGTTGTGAGATCGTTTCCTTCTATGATGGCTGTCACCTTAGGGTTCCAAATCTTTGGTAGCCCTCTGAGCAGCTTACGAATCTTCTCGTGGTTTGAGTACTGCTTTCCAAGCGAGGATAGAGGATTGATGATGTCGAGGAATCTTGTGAACATTTGAGTGATCGTCTCACTTGGCTTCATCTTGAAAGCTTCGTATTCTTGAGTGGGACGGCTTATTTTGGATTCCTTGACCTGTGTGGTTCCTTCATGCGTCACTTCTAGAAGTCTCCATACTTCATGAGCAGTGGTGCATGTAGAGACCCTGTTGAACTCATTCCTGTCTATGGCACAAAATAAAGCATTAATAGCCCTAGCATCTAGACTTGCCTGTTTCTTCTCCTCGACAGAATATTTGTCGTGTGATTTCTCAATGAGGTCACCATCGACAACTATTCTGGCGGGCTTTTTGTAACCGTCAGTGACGACAGTCCACAGGTCAAAGTCTGGAGACTTAAGATAGAAGCTTATCCTTGTTTTCCAATATGTGTAGTTAGTCCCATCAAATAGGGGAGGCCTATGAGTGGACTGACCTTCACCATGATTGAAAATCAAGGATTGTGTGGTTGCCATGGATCAGCTCTTAGGATGTTAGTCCTTATAAAGAGAACAGAGCTCTGATACCAATTGAAGAACAGTTTGGCAACTCTAGAGGGGGGTGAATAGAGTTTATATAGAAAAATAGCCAATTAAAAATAACTCTTTCACCGATAATAAATAATCAGAGTAAAGTGCGGAAAATAAATGAAGAGCAGAAGAGCATACGCAAACACAGCGATTTTAACCTGGTTTCCCTCGTGGAGGACTAGTCCAGGCCTGAGAACTCTAGCTCAGGATTAAATCCACTATTTGTGAAATAGTAGTTTACAACCCGTGCCTTTTCTTCAGAAGAGCACGTCAACTTCTAACAGAGGATCGCAGTGGCGATTTGCTTGGAATTGTCCAAGCGACTTCTTCGACTCTTGCACAAGAATCCTAACTGAGAGATGCTGAGCACTCGAGACTTAGGAGGCTTGTGGCTAGTAGATGGGAAGGGTATGGCTTATTGAGCTTATAAGAGAGAAGAGAAGAGAAGATTGGATGATTTGAAATGAGAGAATTCATGCCCTATTTATAGTGTTTTTATAGGCAGAATTCGGCCAGAATTCGGGTAGGAAAATTCAAAAATTTGGCCGTTGGACAACTAGCAACCAGCTAACCCTAAAATTAGGGTTCCTGATTTCTAGGAGACAGAGTTCGGCCCGAACTCTGTGTGGAGACAGAGTTCGGTCCGAACTCTGTCTCCAGAGCACAGAGTGGTTCTAAGGGGACCAGTGGGCAGTTTTTGGTTCAGTGGAGCTTGGGATTTTGGGTAGGTTATAGACTAAGTTCCAAGAGCTCAGCATGACTCAGAGTACACAAGTCTAGACTCAATGAAATTATAAAATACAGACTCCAGAACACACTGAGAGCCGGAGACTGAGCTGTCATCTGTCTTGAACTGAATGCAGTCGTCGTGTGTCGTATTGAATTAATACAAATATTATTTAGTCAATGTAGTCAATATTTGGTTGACTGTGACTTTGTGTCAACAATATATGTTTTATATCTGTTAGAAGATGCTAACAAAGCAGGTAGATGCTTGATGGCCAAGAGCATTGAGAGTCAACTATGGCATATGAGACTCGGTCATGCAAATATAAACACAATTTAAAAACTATCCAGAAAGAAGTTGGTACACGACTTGTCGGACATATCTTTCAAGAAGGATACAGTATGTAGCGAATGTGAAAAGAATAAAGCTACCCGATCCATCTTTAAATCAAAGAACGTTGTAAGTACCACTAGACCTCTACAATTGTTGCATATGGACTTATTTGGATCCAGTAGAATTGCTAGTCTAGGTGGTAAGTTATATACATTTGTCATTGTAGATGATTTCTCTAGATACACATGGATATATTTCTTTAGATACACATGGGCATATTTTCTTGCATGCAAGAACTATACTTTGCCAGAATTCGTCACCTTTTGCAAGAAAGTACAGAATGAAAAAGATTTTATGATTATTCGCATTCGTAGTGATCATGGCGGCTAATTTGAGAATACAAAGTTTAAGCAATTCTGTGACACATACGGTTATTTGCATGAGTTTTCTTGCCCTAGGACTCCACAGCAAAATGGAGTTGTGGAACGTAAGAACATGACTCTATCTGAAATAGCTAGAGTAATATTGAACCAGTTTATTCTACCTAGATACTTTTGGGCTGAAGCTGTCAATACAGCATGCTATATTCTCAATAGGGTTCTAATTCGACCTATATCGAAAAAGACTCCCTATGAGTTATGGTTTGATAGAACACCTACTATTTTATATTTTAAGATATTTGGTTATAAATGCTTTATTCTTAATACTAAAGACTATTTGAGTAAATTTGATGAAAAGGCCGATGAAGGTATATTTTTAGGTTATGCAGAAAAGAGCAAAGGGTACAGAGTCTTCAACTAGAGAACCATGATCATCGAAGAATCAATTAATGTCAAGTTTGATGAACTAAATCAACATTCAGTTGATCACGATAATGAAGACGTGATTACACCAAGTACAACTACTGTAAAACCTTCACACAAAGATACATAATCTTCACACCAAGCACCAGCTGAGTCTTCAAGCAAAGAAGCCAGAACCAGCAATCCTGAGGATGTACCAAAAGAGATGCGATTCTTGGCAGATCATCCAAAGGACTTGGTAATTAGTGAGATTACCAAGGGTGTAAGTACTCGTTCCTCTAATAAAGATATAGCTTCTTGTATTTCTTTTGTTTCACAGTTTGAACCCAAAAATATTGAAGAAGCATGTAGTGATAATTTTTGGTTAGATGCTATGCAAGAGGAATTAAACAAATTCGAACGGAATTAAGTTTGTGAACTTCTTCTCAAGCCCATTGATCATCCGGTCATTGGCACCCATTGGGTATTCCGAAATAAACTGAACAAGAATGGTTTAGTGACTCGTATAAGGCTCGACTTGCAGCTCAAGGATACAATCAAGAAGAAGGTATTGACTATGATGAGACTTATGCCCCAGTTATAAGATTAGAATCTATTTGCATGTTATGTGAATTTGCATGTTTTCATAATTTCAAGTTATTTCGAATAGATGTTAAAAGCGCATTTTTGAACAGTTTGAAACAAGCCCCTCGTGTTTGGTACGATCATCTAAGCTCTTTTATACTTGACAACGATTTTTCAAAGGAAAATGTTGACACTATATTTTTTGTAAAATCTTTGAATAATAATCTTCTTTTGATTCAAATCTATGTAGATGATATTATTTTTGGATCTACTGATGAATCTCTTTGTCAAGAAATTTCAAAGTGTATGCAGAATGAGTTTGAGATGAGCATGATGGGAGAGTTGAAGTTCTTTCTCGGACTGTAAATCAAACCAACCAACAATGGGACGTTCATAAATTAAGCAAGTACACAAAAGATCTATTAAAAAAGTTCTACCTAGAAGCACTCAAACCACTTAGCACTCCAATGGCGACTTCAACCAAGCTTGATATTGATGAACAAGGCAAACCCGTCGACATACGTAAGTATCGAGATATGATCGATAGCTTACTGTACTTAATTGCTAGTCGACTAGATATTATGTTTAGTGTTTGCTTGTGTGTACGTTTTCAAGCCAATCCTAAGGAATCAAACCCTTGTGCAGTTAAGGGTATCTTCTGATACCTTAAAGGCACTTCTTCTGTCGGCTTATGGTATCCTAAAATTATGTCATTTGACCTAACTGGTTATTCTGATGCTGATTTTGCCGAATGCAAAGTAGATAGAAAAAGTACCTACAGCACATGTCATTTTCTAGGAAAAGTCTGAGTCTTTTGGTTTAGCAAAAAGCAAATTATGTCGCATTATCAACAACCGAGGCTGAGTATATCGCCGCTGGACGTTGTTGTGCACAAATTTTGTGGATGAAGCCAACTTTAGAAGACTTTGGACACACATACCCATTTTTTATGATAATACTAGTTCTATTAATTTGACTAAGAATCCAGTATGTCACTCCTGTACTAAGCATATCGAGATTCGACATCATTTTCTTAGAAATCATCAACAAAATGGAGATATAGACCGTGTATATATAGACACACAGAATCAATTGGCTGACACATTCACAAAACCTCTAGCGGAAGATCGTTTCAGTTATTTACGTCGAGAATTAGAAATTTTAGATGTCAATAATATTAATTAATTTTGTTTTGTTAATTAATTTATTCAATACTCAAATAACTATTTTCGAGACAAACCTACAAAGAGTCTGTCTATCATCATGACTACGGTCGAAGCGAAGTGGTACTTAATTGTTCTCCGGTGAACTTCCGTTAGCTGGGACAGTACTCCTACAGCTAATCTGAAACAGATGCTGAGTAAAGAAAATTACTTTACAAAATAATATTAATTATATTTGAAATTTAAAATAATTAAACTTTGAATTAAATATTTGAAATAAGATGATGAAAAGGATATGGCCCATAAATTTTTAAAAACCTAGGAGAACGCAAGGCAATTTCGGCCCGAGTTCGGTCCGAATTCGGCCAGAGTTCTGTTGGTGCTATATGCATTTTAATCGGGTTCTCCTCTTAATCTCCTCCAACCTAATTCATCATCACAGCAGCAGCAGCCGAAGAACACCCCGAACCTTAGCTATTCTCCACTTATTTTCTTCTAATCTACATGGAGATTTCCATCCAAAATTTGGATTCGTGCGGAGAATCGCGTCCTCTACAACATACTTGATTCTCAGAAGGTATAACTCCTTCTCTCCTCCACTTTCCAATTTTTAGGGTTTCTTAGTTTT
Source organism: Iris pallida (assembly GCA_029216955.1). NCBI lineage: Eukaryota > Viridiplantae > Streptophyta > Magnoliopsida > Asparagales > Iridaceae > Iris > Iris pallida. Next base: position 36,217,468 of record JANAVB010040818.1, read on the forward strand.
AGAAAAGAATGTCTAAGGGATTCAATCCTTTCAAGAGGAAGAAGACCCATGCCAGTGAAGAGGCATCGTCTTCTGATCCAAACACGGATTCCCACTTTTCTCCGGTCCAATCGGGTGACGGCGTATCGGATGAGTTTTAATTCAAAACTCATGACCAAGCATTGCTTTGGTATACCGATTTTGCTATGCGTACTATATATACCGGCGGTTCGATTAAATGGACTGTATTTTCTGATCACCGTACTTTCTTTGAGGCATTAAGGTTACACCATATTGCTACCCTACAATTCCCTATAGCTACTAATGCCCTTAGATTGTTCCATTGTAACTTCGTGTTAGACACTTATACCGCAAGAACTCATGTTGGCGGGATCGATATCGAGTTCGATGATGTATTGCTAGCAAAAATCCTTGGTATTCCAAACGAAGGTGCCCCGCTCGATGATATTACCGACTTCAATTTTTTCGAGGGTACGACTCTTATTAGTTTCAATAATGAGCTTTGTGCGCCCGCACGTGCTCGTCCTGAAAAGTTTAAGGCCAATAACTTGAACTTATTTAACTACGAGTTATATTGCATCATCTATTCCACTATTCTTCCCAAATCCACTTTAAAAGATGATGTCACTGCACTAGAACTCTCTGCCCCCTATCACATTCTTAAGAGGATTCCTTTTTCTGTCCTTAAGACTATCATCTAGGTGATGGGTAGATGTCGCGGAAGAGAATGCAACCTCTCTTATGCGATGCTTATCCCACATATCTTTTAGCATTTTGACATAGACTTATCCACTTGCGCTCTGGACCCTGAGCCTAAGTTTCTCAAGCTTTTTTGTCGTAGCATTGCCACTGCTCCTCCACCTTCTGTACCTGCTCCTACTGCACCTGTTCCTCCTTAGTCTTACCCTATGACTTTTGAGGGTATTCATCAGCATCTTTCGGATTTGCAGGCTTTCTTTGTTGACACTTCCAGGGAACATGAGTTCCGTGACGTAACTCGGTTCCAGGCTATTGCCAACTCTTTTGTCGATCTCAGATTTGCTCATATGGATCATTCAGCTAGCTCTCTTCCTGGTAACCCTTCTGTATTTGGTTACCGCATTGATGATAAGGCGGTCCATTCTCTGTTCTAGCCAGGGAACGCTTACGATTGGTATCGTACTTCTGGTGCTACTCCACACACCTCTGGAGCTGGCATATCTAGAGCTGGTCCATCCGGACATGGTGGACATGCTGGCACTGCAGATGATGACGATGACGATGAGGATGATTTTTAATTTGTCATACTTTTAAGACTGATAATTTTGTCGTTTGCTTACTTGGAAATACTCCGACATTCCAAGCTAATATCAGTACTCTTATTGTGGTTATAATTTGTAATTTTTTTGACTGATGGACATGTTTCTATGCTTCAGTTTAGCATTTTATTCAGTTCAGCATTTCTTATAGCATTATCTTTTATTTATGCTTCCATTTATACTGCCTGTGAAATATTCTCTGCTTATCATTTTTTTTTCTGTCTGTGACATTTATACCATGCTTGTGATATGTTGACCCAAATCACAGTCAAACAAATATTGACAAATTGATACTATGATACTTGTCATAATTCAATATGACACATCAAGACAGAACTCAGTACAAGACGGACATCGGCTCTCTCCTACAGCGTACTCAGTTTCTGAGTCTATATTATTTTATATTTACTGAGTCTAGTTAAATGTAAACTGTGTAGCACTGGGTATTCTTGGCTTAACCTTTATCCCCAAAACAAACCCAAAAAGATCCACCATGCCAAACTAGCCCACAAAAGCCCATTTGAACATTCTGTCCTATGGAAACAGAGTTTTGGCCGAACTTTGCCTCCATACAAAGTTTGGGTCAAATTCTGTTCCCTAAATTATAGGACCCTAATTTTTAGGGTTTGCTGTATGATAGTTGTCCAACGGCCAAAAATTTGAATTCTTGACACAGAATTCTGGCCGAATTCTGCCTGTCCCAACTAGTATAAATAGGCCTTGAATTCTCTCATTTTCAATCATCCAATTATCTTCTCTTTTCTTCTCTATAAGCCTCATACAAGCCTTAACCTTTTCATCTACTACCCACAAGCTTCATAAGCCTAAAAGTGCTCAGTGCTCTTCTGAAGAAAAGACACGGGGTGTAACTACTATTTCACAAATAGTGGATTTATTCCTGAGCTAGAGTTCTCAGGCCTGGACTAGTCCTCCAAAAGGGAAACCAGGTTAAAAATGACTGTGTTTGCGCATGCTCTCTTGATCTTTTTATTTTCGCATTTATTACTCTGATTATTTACAGTTGGTAAAAAGAGTTTAATATTTATTTGGCCATTATTGTTATAAACTCTATTCACCCCCCTCTAGAGTTGCCTACCTGTTCTTCAATTGGTATCAGAGATCTGTTCTCTTAACAAGGACTAACATCCTAGAGCTGATCTATGACAACCGCACAACCTATGTTTTCCAACCATGGTGAAGGACATTCCTGTAAAACCCCAAAATTTCTACTATATTTTTAAGTACTGATTTTTTTTTTGTATTTATACATCGCATTGTCGTATTGTACGTCGTGCGGGAAATTAAGTTTTTCGAATTTTCTCGTCGAGTGCGAATATGTACGAGGTACATATTTTTAGAAAAATAATTTTTGATTTTATTTTCGGTGATGGTTTCAAAATAATATATATATTAATTATTTTTTTCTTAAAGTGGTAAAAAGTATTATCGAGGTTGGCAAACTTATTATTTTAATTATTTATAAAATACTATCTTATTTTAATAGTGGTAAATTAGAAAACTAGATTTATGTGAATATTTTATTCGTGTAAAGCACATGAAAATTATTTCATGTATATTTTCAAGATTAATTTTTATTATTTATAATAAATTATTTAGCAAGAAGGTATTTTTAATATTTAAATAATTATGTTTATTTTTGAAATTATTTATTTTTAAAGTGTATTTTAAAGACATTTCCTATTACTATTTAAAATAGTAATTCTCATTTTCGAAATTGTTATGCTATTTAATTTGTAGCTTGAAACTATTTCCAATTAATACTTAAATATTTATTATGAATTTTCAAAATTTATTATTATTATAATTTTAGTATTTATAAAAATATTTTTAAAATTTGATTGATTGATATTTAAATTAATTATTATGAATTATAAATACATATGTATTTTATGGATCCTATTTTTAATGTAAAGATGGATTCACTTAGATTTAATTTGATTCGAATTTAGATTGAATTCACTTTAAAACTATTTAAATTAATATGGTATTATCTATTTGGGTTTTAAATAAATCTTAAACTTTATCCACTGGAATTCCCACATCCTATAAATAGGCAGGTACTCCTCCATAAATTGCTACCATTCACAAATTTTTCCCCAAGTATACGTGCGTGCATCGTGTCCGTGTTTTCCATCCAAATTCTTATTCCATGTTTTTTTTACAAATACAAATTCTCCTCCGTATCGACAACTCCGACACAAATAAATCCTAACCTAAATTCCATCCCCACCGTAATTGCAGCCCTCGCAAATCAATCTCCACCTCCGTCATCGTCATCCCAGCCACCCGTCCATCTTCCCTCCTCTGAACGTCGTCGTCCCCTAGTCATCACCACCTTAAACATAGACTAGCTAGTCCGACCACCCTACCAATCCCGACACCACCACCCGTACCATTGTCAACATCACCGTCATTTCGGTCCCCATCACTGGCCTCAAAGCCGAGGACCATCGTCACCCCCGTCACCCGACCCTGTCGACCACTAACTTCAACGACACCACCGCCATCCACCGGTGGAACCAGGGAACCACCTACCTCCTTATCGCCGTAGCAGCCGCGAGTAGCCTCGGCAAGTGCAGAGACTAAGCTAGCCTCGCCTCCCTTCTTCTCCGTCCTGCCACCGATCCCACCGGCGCCTATCGCCCGCGACCCCCCAAAGCCACCCACACCATATCGAAAAAACGAAAAGAGGAAAATAAAACCCTAACCTTAACCCGACTTCACCGCCGCCCGTCGAACCCGGTCCGGTGCTCCGCCGCCATGCCGAGCCCCGCACGCCGATCCCTCCACTGTTCCTCGATCGCACCGGGCGCCTGACCCCCTTCGAGCCGTCGAGATCTTCCCATAGCAGTGCGCCACTGCGACTGGCGATGCTGTCTCGACGACCCCCATACTCGACCCCCGATGACCCATACTTACCCCCGCCGTCGGCGATCTTGGAGCCAGCAGCGCCGTCGTGCGTGCCCCTCTCGCCATCCGCGTAAACCATCGAGAAACCCCCTTTTCTCCTTCGGCGTGTGTCGTACCCTCCGCCGTAGCCGTCGGATCTGAGCCTCTCCTTCTTCCCTCGCCTCTTCTCCGTCGTCTCTGCCACCGCCCGCCGTACCCTTCTTCCTCCGTCACCGGCGCATCCCGCGTCGCCGGAGCCCCTTCCCTTCCGTCCGCTCCTCCGCGCCCCTCCGCTGCCCGCACGCACCCGGCCGACTTCCCTTCTCCTTTCCGACCGCAGCGTCTAACACGCCGCCGCCCTAGCCTCTCGATCTCAGGCTCTCCTCTTCTGACTCGTCCTTTCCTCCTCCTCTATGCTCCGTCTCGAATTCATTCCGACCCCTTCGTCGCTCTTTCTTCTACTCTCTTTACTAAATTCATTCTCTCTCTCTCTCTCCCCTTTTCTTCTTTGGTTGCTTTAAATTCATTTGGTAAGAGTGCAACATCGAGAGAGGAAATAACCTTCTTAATTATGATTTCTTTTTGGTGACCACCTATCGTTGTTGTCTCCCTCTCTCACACTATCTTTTTCTCGTTTGTATAGGTTGACCTCATCGAAGGAGGAGACCAGCAGAAGTGCTGGCAACTTATAAGATTATGTGCTTTCATTTATTCATTGTTTTTTTATATACAGTTTGATATATAGTATGGGTTAATTATATTACAAATTGCTATAGTATTTACTATTATTATGGTTATTATTTATTATTATCTTTGTTATTGTAATATTAGTTATAGTTATTTTATGTGTATTATGGGCTATTATTGAAATTTTAGAAAATCTATGGAAATATTGGTATGTTAAAGTGAACCTTAAATTCTGTAAGTTGTACTTGTCTATATATCACTATACTAATTTTGAAAATCTACATACGACTTTTACCTAAAAATAATTTGATTAATTAAAAAGCTCTATCCAAATTATTCTATTTTAAAGAATTTTGTTAGTAAGTTATAGTTTCAAATAAAATGACTTTTACTACTTACAAATACTTTGGGATAGTAAAATATAGTTTTTTTATATATGTTGCAAATAGTTCTGAAAAATTATATATATATATATAAATATATATATATATTATCCACTTTCCTTCGTTCATCCTCTCGTTTGTAACTAAACTCATATTTTTCTGTCCTCTCGCTAATTCGGTACTACTTTCTAGCGACCCTACCTAATTTGATTATTCTGGAACCAATGGAATAATCTGTACCATCATCAGAGTCCATCTTGTGCAGTTAAAATACCAAAGTCAAAATCCGTGCCACCATTGATCATCGCAGCGTACCAGACGACCTACCAGGCAAGTATACCTTGCTAATTAACTGTCAATTATTTATTTTCTGCATTATTTATTTTGTTTCATATTGTTAGTTTCCTTTGTTATAAACTGTGCGTCCAAGCCATACTTGGGTGCAAGCGACTTTATTAGTCGTTACTTTATTTTATGTATGTTGACTTAGTGTTAGCGGACTACCTTCTTGTTGGGGGGATATCCTTATATCTCCTTTGGATGTGACACTCACACTACACGGTTTGAGACATGTTGACAGGGGCACGACTTATTGACTAGCTATCTCTAAAGTCGTGTGACGGTAGATGATCGTAACTGCTATGACTAGGATTTTAGAGACTCAAGCAGTTACAAAACTGGACGAGCCATGGACATGACTTGAACAGTATAGGAAATATTGGGGGAGGACAGTCGCTAGTGCGTATGGGAATCCAACCACAGTGTCCGGATGGAACTGTGGCGATATATTTGCAGATACCCTATGACGTTTTGGACGTTACGGCCAGATACAGATGACTGGATGCCAGTTACGTACACATAGCCTAAAATCTCATCCATGCGCATGAAAGTTGTCCTCTAAATTGTACATTAGGCGGTTAGAATATTCTTTGCATATTTGTGTCTAGGATAGTCTTTTATTATTTTATTATTCTGACAGTTCATATTAGCTTGTTCTTCCTGTATCTTGCTACGTCCGTCTGAGGACCTAGTTTTTCCCCAGGTGTGTGTGTTCATGTCTTCCGTAGGTATCTTAGCCAAGGCCGCGATTCTCTCCATTCTTTCGAAGACTATTGTGCTTGGTTCGTCTTGTCATTTTATTGATCGATACTTGTACATTTCTTTTATTGAGATAGTTGGTAGTGGACTTTGTCTCCGCCCAACGATTGTGTCATAAATATTCAAGTTGATTTTATATTATTATTCTTTTCATTATGGATGAGATTTAGTTTTGTTTTGGATTACTGCATTTTACAGCTTATGTATACATACAAGACCCCTGTACTTCGTATGTATACAGCTGGCATGTCTACGTACTTAGTCCTACGTATTTTGGGACTGGGCATTACAATTCCACTCATAGGCCACCCCTATTTGATGGAACCAACTACACCTATTGGGAAACTAGGATGAGTTTCTATCTCTAGTCTCTAAACTTTGACCTATGGACCATTGTCACCGATGGTTACAAAAAGTTTGCCAGAATAGTTGTCGAGGGAGATCTCATCGAAAAACCCAACGACAATATTCTGACGATAAAAAAAACAGGCGAGTCTAGATGCTAGAGCTATTAATGCTCTTTTCTGTGCAATAGACAGGAATGAATTTAACAGGGTCTCGACATGCACCACCTCGCACGAAGTATGGAAGCTTCTGGAAGTAACGCATGAAGGAACCACTCAAGTCAAGGAATCTAAGATCAGTCATCTAAATCAAGAATACGAGGCATTCAAGATGAAGCCGAATGAGACCATCACCCAAATGTTCACATGGTTCCTTGACGTCATCAATCCTCTGTCATCTCTTGGCAAACAATACTCTAATCATGAGAAGATCCGCAAGTTACTTAGGGGGCTACCGAAGATCTGGAACCCTAAGGTAACAACAGTTATAGAAGGCAATGATCCCACCAAAATGTCTATGGAAACTTTGATGGAAAAGCTGATGAATCACGAGTTCGACCTCAAAGATTTCAACGAACCGGCTCCAAAGGTAAATAAGATTATCCTAAAAGCTCATCGTCAAAGGGCTGATCCTTAGAAGGTGATGATCAGGCTCTTCTAGTCCACAACTTCAAGAAGTTTCTTTATTTCAATCGAAGGAAGAAGGAACAACAAGAAGACGACGAGGAAGAACCAACTTGCTACGGCAGCAAAAAGACTGGACATGTTCGAAAGGACAGTCCCTTCGCAAACAAAGGTAATAAATATGAAAAGTTCTACAAGAAGCCTTCTTCAAAAAAGTACGCCAATACTAGTATGTGGTACGAAAGCGAAGCCAGTGATTCTGAGGAAGAAGATGACTCTCCTCGAGACACTGCTAATGTCTGCCTAATGGCAACATCCGAAAAGGTAACTAGCGAAACGCTTGATGACTTTACATTTGATGAACTTGGTGATGCATTTAATGACTTACTAAATGACCACAAGAAAGTCATTAGTAAATATAAGTATGCCAAGGAGAAAATCAAAGGCTATGAAATAGAGATTCAAAATCTTTCTTCTTTATTTGATAATGTTAGAGATACTCTACCCACGGAAGTCACTGATAAGGTGTTCAAGCTTAAATTAAGGTTACATGATGTCGAAACACTTATTGAAAAGCAAACACGTGAGATCTCAGCACTCAACAAAGAGCTTGCTGAAGAAAAGAACAAACACAAGATCTCAATTGCTAAGATTGATGGTCTAAATGCTAAGTGCAATGAACTGAATGTCGTCTCTAAGAAATTAGATATCAGATTGGGGAAACATGTTGCTCAACCTCAAACCCAACAACATAGTCACAAAACACACACAAAACACAAGACCACTCATAATAGTGAAACACGTCACCCACATGTAGCACGTAACCATGCTTATATGTACACGTACTCCCATACAGCACGTAAACCATATACACGTATACATCATTCTCAATCTACTCATAACTATTATCCTTCTGCTACACTTAGTCACTATCCTGTTTCACATAACTATCACCATACTTATCACCATACTGCATATAGACATCACTATCAACCTGCTCCTAACATAAATAGGCATGCTACTTGCACATACTATGGATTGCATGGTCATATCTCATCACAGTGTAGAATTAGGAAATTAGTTAATATTAATCTATATGTATGGGTACTGAAGACTAATATTTTAGAACCCACAAGAACTTGGGTACTAAAGGTTACATCTACTAATGATGTAGGTGGACCTTCCTTCCTCAACTAAAAGCAAGTGAATTCTCGATAGTGGATGCTCGCGACATATGACGGGAGACGCAAATCTTTTCGCATCACTATCGATGAAGAGGAAAGGATATGTATCCTTCGGTAACAATTTAAAGGGCTACATCATAAGTTATGGTATTATTGGTTATCCTCCTTCTCCTATAATAAATGATATTTGCTTAGTGACCGAGTTAAAGCATAACCTGCTCAGCATAAGTCATCTTGCTGATCATGGATATGATATTAACTTTGGACAAAATAAATGCTTCATTTATGATAGGTCAACATGAGACATAGCTTTTGAAGGGATAAGAGAAGATAACATTTATATTTTCTATCTATCTAGAAATACTAACAGTACAGGAAGATACCTCTACGTCCACAAGGATGAAAGACTGTTGTGGTACCAGTGTCTTGGTCATGCCAATATGGATACCATATCCAGGCTATCGACAAAGAAGCTAGTGAGAGGTCTGTCCGACATCACATTCAAGAAGGACATGGTATATGCCGAATGTGAATTGAATAAGGCAACCAAATCTTTATTTAAATTCATAAACACTGTAAGTACTATTAGACCCTTGCAAATACTGTACATAGACTTATTTGATCCCAGTAGAGTAGCCAGTCTTGGTGGAAAACTCTATGCTTTTGTTATAGTTGATGATTTTTCAAGATTTACTTGGGTTTTCTTCCTTTCAAACAAAAACGATGCTATTTCTGTTTTCAAAATCTTTGCCAAAAGGTCCAAAACGAAAAAGGCTACATGATTACTCGAATCCGAAGTGATCATGGAGGAGAATTCAAAAATTTTGATTTTGAAAAGTTTTGTGAAGCAAATGGTTTTGATCATGAGTTTTATTGTCCTATAACTCCTCAACAAAATGGTGTTGTAGAGTGGAAGAATAGGACTCTTTACGATATGGCTAGAGTCATGTTGAATAAATTTTTACTTCCGAAATATTTTTGGGCAGAAGCTGTTAGTACAACGTGCCATGTTTTAAACATGGTGCTTACTCGACCTATTTCGAAGAAAATACCCTATGAGCTTTGGTTTGGTAGAACTCCTAATGTCTCATATTTTAGAGCGTTCGGTTGTCGTTGTTTTATCCAAAATACCAAAGACAACTTAGGCAAGTTTGATGCCAAAGCTGACGATGGTATTTTTTTTGGCTATGCTGCTAAGAGTAAGGGATATAGAGTGTTCAACAAATGCTCAATGATTATAGAAGAATCTACTAATGTGACTTTTAATGAAGAAAATAGTATAGCAGATATCCCCGACGATGATGTTGAACCATCAACTTCCACGCCGATGAATACCACCCCCGCAATAAATTCCCTAGAGGGCTTACCAAAGAACTTCGAGTTCAAGCCATGACACCCAGAAAACTTGGTAATAGGTGAGATATCACGCAGAGTAAGTACTCGATCATCGTTAAGAGATTCCATTGCTAGCACTGCTTTTATTTTGTAAATTGAGCCTAAAACTGTTTTAGAAGCTTTTAATGATGAATTTTGGAATTCTGCTATGCAAGAAGAACTCAACCAATTCAAAAGAAGCCAGGTCTAGGAACTTGTTCCTAAACTAGCTAACCATTCGATTATTAGTACTAAATGGATTTTTCGTAACAAAGTAAATGAAGATGGTTCAGTCACTCGCAACAAAGCTCGTCTAGTAGCTCAAGGATACAACCAAGAGGAAGGTATCAACGACGATGAGACGTATGCTCCGGTTGCAAGATAATCCATTCGAATGCTTTGTGCCTTTGTAAACTTTCAAAATTTTAAACTTTTTCAAATGGATGTCAAAAGTGCTTTTCTGAATGGTTTTATTAAGGAGGAAGTTTTTGTAAAACAACCCCCGATTTTAAAAATCATAAATTTTTTGACCAAGTTTTCAAGCTTAAGAAAGTGCTATATGGCCTCAAACAAGCCCCCAGAGCCTGGTATGAACGCCTAAATAATTTCTTACTAGATAAAGGTTTTTCAAAATAAAAAATTGACACTACAATTTTTATCAAAAGTTTTTAAGACACCATTCTTTTAGTTCAAATTTATGTTGATGATATCATATTTGGGTCTACTAATGAAAATCTATGCCAATATTTTGCTAAGTGTATCAGAACAAATTTGAGATGAGCATGACGGGGGAGCTCACCTATTTTCTTGGATTACAAGTCAAACAAACTTTGTAAGGAACATTCATCAGCCAGTCAAAAATACACAAAGGATATGCTGAAGAAGTTTGATCTTGACAACGTCAAACCAATCAGCACTCCCACGACAACAACGACCAAGTTGGAACCGGATGAAAGCAGCAAACCTGCTAACCAACGTAATTATCGAGGTATGATTGGTAGTCTACTTTATCTAACTACTAGTCGTTCCGATTTTATGTTTAGTGTTTGCCTGTTTGCTCGCTATCAAGCTAGTCCTAAGGAATCACACATGTCCGCCGTTAAACGTATCTTTCGATACCTTAAGGGTACTGTTACGGTGGGCTTGTGGTATCCCAAATCCATATCCTTTGACCTTATTGGTTATTCGGATGCTAATTTTGTGGGATGCAAAGTTGATCGTAAAAGTACGAGCGGCACGTGTCATTTATTAGGTAAGGCTCTAGTCTCTTGGTTTAGCAAGAAGCAGAATTCTGTCGTACTATCTACAACAAAAGCTGAGTACATCGCAGCTGGTCGTTGTTGTGGACAAATTGTCACCCTCGAATTTTGTTATACGTATTTTGGTATACGTATACGTATCTCGGACCCGTATATCGACTTGTCCTGATCGGCTAGCCTTGGGTTTATTTTGTATTGGCATGTATTAGTTAGCATTTCATGGTTCGTGTGGTCTATTTGGCTTGGCATGCATTGGGTTCGGCTTGGTTTGGCTCGATTTGGGTTGATAAGCAAACCCCTACCTACCACCATCCACCATATATTAACCCCAACAACCATTTTCTATCCTCATTCATTTCTTATTTACTTCTCGTCTTCTACCTCATCTCCTTCTCCACTGAACACCCCTGTAGGCAAGTGCATCTTACTTCATGGAGGAACTCAAATTTTGTTGTTCCATTGTCTTCCTCACGAGATTCTAAGACACTTTAGTACTTAGCATTTTTAGTTTCCATGGTTCATTTCATATAGATCTAAGTTTGTTGCATTTTTGGATTTCTTGGTTTTGATCTACTAAACTGGCTTGTTTTCGGAAACTGAGAGTTCCATGTAGTAGGCATTCTGATAGTATGCAAGTTTGGTTTTGGAATGGTTGGATTTCATCGAGTTTTGACCGAGATGGGGCTTTCTTGAGCTCTTGAACTTTTACGCCTGCTTGTCTCGACCTTGGGGAGAAGATGAAGTTTTACGCACACGTTCTTACGTGCTAGCACAATATTTAGTTTTATGCCCATGTTTTACGTGACAACGTATCATTTGCCCTCTTTATGCACACGTTTAACATACCCACGTATTATTCACCCTTTACGCACACATATTGCGTGCTAGCGTAATCACTTCTACGCCGAGTTCATTCGAACTCTACGCAGGGACTACTCCGCTCGGGTGGAGTGCTCACTAGCGTAGAGTCTTGCTCGCCTGTGGCTTTGCTAGTGTAAAGCGTTTGCTAGCATAGAATCCCACCCACCTGCACTCTTGCTCGCGTAGAGCTGCCTATCTTTAGGTCTTGCCCGCGTAGAGCTGTTTTACGCTCGGGGTCTCTTTGGCCTAGCGTAGTATTGCCGCGTAGAATCTTGAGCCCCTTAGCGTAACCTATTGCTTTTATATTCTTGCATCTTTTGTCATAAACTTGATAAGCATGAAATGATTTAATATGTTTGGAATGATAAATGTACACGGCATGGTTTAAAGTAATCTGGCATGATATGACATGACATGATATGAGAAGCAAGCATGATAGAAACTATTGAATACTGTTGCGTCGGCTAGTATGACATGACAAGAATGAATGACCTGGACACCGTGGGCGATTGTGTTTGTACAATGAACCAGTACTGTCTTGTATCATGTCTAGGACATGGATCCCTGAGTACCACGGTCAGGGGTACCTACTAAAACTAACTAAGGCTAATAACAAGAATAAATCCAGTAGGCATGAAGAGATTTCCCAGCTATAGACAATCCCGTTATCTGGGCGCCCCATCATAGGATCTGTAGCCTGCCGTCGAGTAGGACACATTTCCAGCACACTATCATGTGTTGTACCCACCAAGCTACTTAAGGGTACATGCATTTCTTGGACGATGTACCCACATAAATTCAATCCCTAATTGTGTCCGGATAGCCTGGATGGTCTGCAGGGCTTGTGGCTGTTGGAATATCTTATTGCATCTTGCTAGTAATTAGGCCTGTGATAACTCTAGTTAGTTAAAGTATCAAGCCGTACTTATTACTTGGCCGTAAATGTTGGATGTAGTGTCTAACCAGTCTAAGTCTTGTCTTGTTCCAGTACCTGGCTACCTTGGAATAAGATTGCTCATGCTCACCTTATTAATAACTGAACGGAATAGTTTTCTTTTACTTGTCATTTATTGCCTTATTTAGATTTTATGTATTATTATTATCTTTTATGATATATTCTGATATGTTGGTTTTAGTTCTTAAGTTAAGCCTCCTTTGTAGCACTTGCTCTTTCCGGGATCTGACCGAACTGGTTTTCTATGGCCAGATACCGGAGCAGCTCCAGAGGATCTTCCTATCTTCCAGCCAGATGGTGACCACCAGGAGTAACCCTGTTAACGAGTGAATTTTTATTTTGTTCTTCCACTCTATTATAAAATATTCTTTTAAGGTGTTTAGCCGACGAGTATGTGTTAGCTTGATTGCACTTTACTTACTGTCTACCTACGGGGTGTAGCATGATTCAAGAAATCTTAGGGTTGATCATGTATGACTGAAACTCTTGCTAGTCTTGACATTTTGTATGACTAGCTTCATGATCATCCAAATATGTAATGTATGGGACGCCTTACTATTGTATATTTAGTGCTCTGACATCTTGTAACAGCTATTACTTGCTTGAGATTGAGAAAATAGGCTTGTTCATGACCATAAGAGACTGATGGCTTGTAGTTAAACCCTCATATATCTAGAATAGCCGTGACCGTATAGCGAGGTAGGATGTACTTCAATATAAGTAGCTGGCTGTGTATACCCCCGCTCTCCAGTATTCTAGTTCTGGGGCATGACACGGTTTAAGTGGTGGCCCATGCAGGTCTTGTGAATCAAGATATGTGAGGGTTTACCGAATAGATGTCTTAATCAGTACTCACCCTTGATCTCTGCCCGTATCCTCTAAATTCTTGGAATCTTGATCTGATCACATGCTTGTATCTTTGATCCGTCCGGGTCCTTCCTTATTATTCCCTATGTCGTCTTCTTTAGCGGCATTGTTCCTGGTCCTGCCAATCAGCCAGAAGGAACTCAACGAGTACCCCCACAACAAGAAGATCAGGCTCAGCACTCAGGAGTAGCTTCCCGAGTCATGCTTTCCGGAGGTCCAGAACCCCCAGTACAGCCAGCCCAGCCTACATGGCAGGATGATGAAGTCTTGGTTGGACTCATCAGGGTATTGCTTGCATCACAGGATCATCGGGGTGATGCATTGCACTAGACAGTACAAGATGCTTTGAACGGAGGTGGTCATCCAGGTAACAGTGCGGCCAACGGTTTCAGGCGCTTGAACCCTCCTTTCTTCGATGGTAGCGAAGATGCTATTGCCGTAGATGCTTGGCTACAGGATACTGAGGTTATTCTAAAAGCAGCCCGGACCCCAGAGAATGAGAAGGTGGCCGTGGTGCGCCTACAGTTATTGGATCTATCCCGCAGCTGGTGGGCGGCGTAGGCCGATGGATTCGTGGCACCTATTGCTTGGATAGTATTTCGTGAGAGATTTCAGACCAAGTATTTGACGCTGTAGATCGGTATGATCTACAGACAAGGTTCACTAATTTTAATTATATAGGTAGGACGGTCGATGGATATGCGGCCGAGTTTTCCAGGCTTAGTCGGTTTGCTTCCACCTTGGTGGCGACCGAGTTCGACAGAGCTCAGCGGTACCAACAGGGACTTCACCTGGAGATTTTGCTGGCGGTAGAGCAGTTTGAGCATCAGACTTTCGATGCAGTATTGAGAGCAGCTAGGAGGCATGAGTATACCTCCCAGAGGATTGTGGACCGGACCGGAAGTCGGAAGCGGTCTCATGGCCAGATAAACCAGTCTTCAACAACAGCCCGGTAGCTCGGGCTTTGACCATTGGAGCTTCGAGGCAGGCGGCTTCTGTTACGTCGATTCAGCATTCAACCCTGGCGTATCCCCAGCAGTAGCAGCAGCAGAGTACCCATTTCCGAGGCCCTTGCCGCCTCAGGCCTAGGCATTTCAGCAGCAGAACCTCCAACAACATGCACAAGTCCAAGCTCAGACCCAGAATCGCCAGAGAGGTTTCCAACAAAGGGGACCAGCACCCAGAGGGCACGATCAAGTGATGCTTTGACCGTGGAGGAGGAGTTAGCATCAGGTGAGGTAGTGGCAGGTACTATTCTCGTCAACTCCTTTCCAACATCAGCATTATTTGATTCTGGTGCATCGTATTCATTTATGTCTGCACGATTCGCGATACGGATAGGACTGAAGCCCGAGTTATTATCAGTAAGGCTCAATATACTTACTGGTAGGGGACTTGTGGGAGCAGATAGAGTGTTCTCCTCGTGTTGGGTCGTAGTTAGCAGAAGGAATTTTCTCGCTAGGTTGATAGAATTCCTGATGGCCGATTATGATGTGGTCTTAGGGATGGATTAGTTGAGGGACCAGTATGCTAGAATAGATCACCTTAGGGAGTTCCGATTCTTCTTGTAAAAAGAAGGATGGTACGTCCAGATTATGTGTTGACTATCGTATTTTGAACTCAGTGACAATCAAGAACAAATATCCTTTCCCGAGGATAGATGACTTGTTTGATCAACTCAAAGGACAACCATATTTTCGAAGATTGATTTGCGGTCAGGATACCATTTGGAGTGACCAATGCGCCGGCTGTATTCACGGACCTCATGAATCGTATCTTCATGCCTTATTTGGATCAATTTGTGATTGTGTTTATAGACGACATCCTGGTCTATAGCAAGAGTGAGGCAGAGCATGAGCATCATCTTCGTATAGTTCTTCAGATTCTCAGGGAGCACCAGTTGTACGCCAAGTTCAGTAAATGCGAGTTCTGGCTCGATCGTATTTCATACTTGGGTCTTATCATCACCGGAGGTGGAGTAGAAGTGGATCCTCAGAAGATTGTGACCGTTGAGACATGGCCGGTACCCAGCACAATTATAGAAGTTCGTAGTTTTCTTGGCTTAGCCGGCTACTATCGGCAATTTGTTTCAGACTTTGCACGGATTTCAGCACCTATTACCCAGTTGACCCGCAAGAATGTGCAGTTTGCTTGGACAGCAGAATGTCAGGATTCTTTTGAGAAGTTAAAGCGAGGCTTGACGACGGCACCCATTCTCACGCTTCCAGATGGGACCGGAGAATTCTCGGTGTATTGTGATGCTTCAGACAGAGGTTTAGGATGTGTTTTGATGTTTTGATGCAGCATAGGAAGGTAATAGCTTTGCATCATGTCAATTTCATGATCATGAGAGGAATTATCCGACCTACGACTTGGAGCTGGCTGCAGTAGTGTTTGTACTTAAGTTGTGGAGGCATTTCTTGTATGAAGATCGGGTGGAGATTTTCACCGACCATAAGAGCCTGAAGTATGTTTTCACCCAGAAGGATCTTAACATGCGCCAGAGGAGATGGCTAGAGCTACTTGTGGATTATGACATCAACCTGCAGTATCATCCTGGGAAGGCCAACGTTATTGCAGATTGTCACGACCCACACCCTAGAGTAAGGGCACGAGAAGTGGGTACGTCCAGCCTACACCGTAGTGTTGGCGGTAGAACGCTGTCCTATGTCACAACATCTAACAATATAATGCTAAGCAGTTTATACTCCCCGAATGGGGGTGACATAGCAGAATGTAAACTCAATCACAACTAAGGAAGAAGAAGTACGATATGATATAGAACTCAAAATGAAATACAGATAATCAGAAGAGTCTAAGTGTCTAAGATAACATCTCAGCAAACATCCAGAATACAAAGTCTCAACTACAGAATATGAAAGAATATATACATCTCAGAACAACAACTGAAAGTCAATAACAATGCTGAAAAGAAAGATAAAGCCTAGCTGTCTAGTCTAGACTATGGGAGTAGCATCCTGTACTGCAGCTTGGTCCTCCAGAGGAGCCAGGTCGCAGGTGTCGTCTAAGCCTGCTCCGTAATAGGTGGTATATAGGGCCTCATCCTCATCCTCTGTAATATTTTTAACAGATCCAGTCAGGACAGGAGCGAGCACAGTACATCTCATGCAGTTCATATCATGGCAGGAAATATAAAGCAAGCAATAGAGTAAGATACATGAAATGCTGTAAGAAGATGTACATGAAACAGAAGCGATATTTAATATCTGGAAATATATACATGATAAGTAAGAACTGTAAGTGGCTAGTGATTTAGAGTACGAGATGGCATGTAATTGGCTTAGGTTGAACATGATAAAACATGAAAAGTAACAGAGTGTACATGATGGTAAATCACATAACCATTTATACTCAACCCTACCCACAATCAATACACAAGGATCCAGTCCAGTTATGTTACGGACATGATGTTTTGGTTACACCGGAAACACATGAGAAAACATGAGCGTACATGAAAGAACATGAAAGTACATGAACGTACATGAAAGAACATGAGGGAACATGAGTGTACATGAATAACGCAGAAGCAAGGAATACATGATGTACAGGAAACACATGGCATAAAGTATCCGATGCGCCCGCTAAGGGGATAACATCCCAAGAAGAGATCCATATAGTACCAATCCGTGATGATAACGTGACAGCATCAAGTAAAAGTAATCTAGAGCGAGAATATAATTCGTGACAAGTATGAAACGATCGGAGAATGTACTCGTCTGATAACTAAATGTTCGAAGAGGATGTACTGCCTGAGGAGAGGTATCTATCTCCTAATCAGAGCAACACAAGTTACAACAGTCTAAACTGAAGTAATTGAACATTACGATACATTCTACATGATTCTAGGTCAATCTGGGCAAAAGTCAAACTTTGTCAACTCTGGTCAATTCTAACAGTCAAACTAGGTCAACTTAACTCATATTAGGTCACAGAAAGTCAAACCAAGTCACACTAGGTCAAACAAGTCAAGGTTAGTCAAATCTAGGTTAAAGTCAACTTTTGGTCAACATTCTAGTCAAACTAGTCAAGTTATCTAGGGTTTAGTTAACAATGGTCAGACTAGTCAATTACTAGTCAATATGGTCAAGCTAGGTCAAGTCTAGGTCAATCTAGACTATCTAAGGTACTACACCACAAGGTTAAGGTATAACCAATACCTATACAAGTATACCACATATAAATACATATATACATATACATATATATATATATATATATATATATATATATATATATATATATATATATATATATATATATATATATTACCAACCTTAATCCTGTATTCAAGCTAATTCCATTTCTAATCTCAAGTCATGACTCAACTCTAAGTATCTCACTTAACCCCATACATATCTTAATTGACATGTAGCTATCCATATAACCCAAGTCACACAAATACCCTTATATACTTAGGGCACTCACATATAGGTCAAACCTGACCAATTTGTTAATAATCTAGGGTTTACTCAAATCTTAGTCAACTAGTCCCTTCTATATCCATCCAAGTCCATTCTAGGTCAAGGTTGAGCTATAGTTGACCTTGGTCAACTATGGTCCACAAGGGTTAACCTTTAAGTCAAACTAGGTCTACTAGACCTATTGGTCAAACCTAACTCATTGGCCATAGGCTAGAATTCTTAGGGTACTTAGTGGACATATATAGATATCTATATCTATACATATATCTATGCAATATATATACATATAACATTATATATAATATTACATATAGACATATAGAGAGAGAGAGTGAATGAGAGAGAACAAGGGTGAAGGGTGATCATGTGTGTGAGGGGGTCATGGGAAGGGGTAGTTGTGTGTGTGTGTGTGTGTAACAGTGAGAGGGGGGTTTAACTCAGAAAAAACTGAGAAGGGGCACACAACACACACAC
Source organism: Iris pallida (assembly GCA_029216955.1). Lineage (NCBI taxonomy): Eukaryota > Viridiplantae > Streptophyta > Magnoliopsida > Asparagales > Iridaceae > Iris > Iris pallida. The sequence goes on from JANAVB010040818.1 coordinate 36,236,228, forward strand.
ACATTACATATATATATACACACACACCTATACATACCGATATATACACATATATATACTCACATACACATACACATATAGCCACACACTCATATACATATATACATACATATACAGTGTATATACAGGCAAATACACACATATAGATAATAAAATCAATTCAAAATCTATTTTGAAACCTGAAAAAATACTGGAATTTGGAAAAATACTGTGCAGTAAAGGTAATTTGGGGGAAACCCAAATTAAACCTAAAAACCTAGCTAAGACACGAATATAGTGGTTGGTAATCGTGCCCCCATATGTAGACATGTCGTAGGGGTCCCAAGGAGTCCACCACGATACGACACAACGTGTCTAAGTGTCAAAAACCCAAATCGGGTAAGTGTGTGCAGTGACAGTGTCGTGCAGAGGTGCACACGAGTGTAGGACACGACACAAGTGTCCATAGGTCTCGTGCACACATGTATAGGTTCGTCTATGGTTGGTCTAGGTGTCTAGGTTCCTGTACCGTGTCCACGTGTCCTCAGGACACAGCACGAACACCGTATCAGTCGAGAAAACTCGACTGATACACACTATTCTGCGCCGCGTCGTGCAGCGATGTAAGTGTCTCATGGACACGATACGAGCCACGTGGGATCTTGTGGTCATGCCCACGTGTAGCCCATATGTTAGGCTACACACTCGTGCAAACACGAGGTATCTAAGTGTCGTGTCCGTGCGACACGACGCGCACGAAGTCGGCTCTGTGCGTGTGTCACTGTCAGTGCATGACCAGTGCACGTGTCCTCGATAAGACACGAGGTGTCATAAAATTCGAGGGGGGGTCTATCAGTGATGGCCCCCTTCTCTGTGTCAATTTTCATGTGTCCTCACGGCGTGTTGTGTCCGGAATTGGGGTCGAGTAGCAGGAGAGGCTGTATGCCTCAGTGCATTGTCCTGGCAGTGGGTTCGTGTCAATTTTCGACACGGACACGGGTCTAATTTGTGCTCAGAGTTAGGGTTCCATGATCTACACCTATAGGGCTAGAAGATTGTTCAATTACTTTTGAAAATTATTAACATTTAATTTATAGTGGCAATTCATCAAACACTTGAATTAAAACCTAGATACGTGTCCGATACGGACACCAAATCAAAGCTACTTCCTACCAAACTTGGCCTATAGGTCCCTGGTACCTAGATGCATGCAACCATGAAGAGAAATCACAATATTAATAGGGTTTTGAGGCATTTTACCTATTGAGTGAAAACTCAATGAAAAGCCTAGAATAGGGGGGGTGTCCTCTTCACTTGGTGATGCCAAATGCTTTTGCAACCTTGCTAGCTAGCTTCCCTTAGTATCCTAAATTGTAGAGGGTTCTAATGCAAGAAATTTGGCTCAATTTGGAGTTGATTTGGGCATTTGGGGAGGAATTGGAGAAGAACACTAAAGGAGGCAATTAAAATGAATTAAAAAGGATGCTAATGATTAATGGGTTGTATTTATAGAGGGAGAGAATGTGTGATGGCTGTCATTAGGTTAGGGTTAGGGTTTAGGATGAGTGGCTAAGGCTTCTCCAACAATTTTAAGTCAAATCAATGGCTCACAACTAAAGTAGCCTTCTTAACCTTTAGCCTAAAATATCTTTCTAACAAATATCTAGATATTACCCTAATTTGATTACTTAATGAAACCCTCTAACTTAGTATCTAGGGTCATGACTAATCATCTAGATTAGGCTAACTTCTAGGTCAAGTCTCAAATAATTTAACTAACACATATTTAATTCATATAATTTACAATTTCACAAAAGTGTCAAAATGACCAAAATACCCCTAGGATTAAAAGTAGAAATTTGAAATCCTAAACACATGATTAGGTCTTCTTGGTCATGATTAGTCTTCTAGGTCATGCATGACTAAGGTTACAATAGCAAAACACCAATTTCATATTTCACCAATTAAATAGTTTTAAAAATAACTAAAAATTACCAAAAATCATATCATGACTAAAATCAAATATTTTAATGATTTAAAATACAAAAGTTCAAATTTACCCTTATTTAAGAAAAGTGGGTGTTACAAGTCTCCCCCCCTTAAAAGAATTTCGTCCTCGAAATTAAGATGGTCGTACTCCTCCTAGGTTAAACACCCCAATCAATTTAAAGTCTTAGAATAGTATCAAAACATTTTACCAATCTATTTATTTATATATATTTTGAAAGACTGAAATAAAAGATGGAAATAGTAGATTTTTGAAATTATTTTAATATAATTTGATAATCATATGCGTCTATCCAAAATCATGATAATCAGAATTCCTTGCCATATTAGCAAGTAAGGCTATGGTACCCATGGACTCTGCAACACAGACTATGCCCTCGCCATACCAACTATTATAACTATAGGAGACTCTAGATTCCATAATTGAGGCGACCTAGCCCATATGATTCGGTAAAAGGTTAAATCAACAACAAAACATACAGATTCAAATTTATCGATAAAATAGGAAAGATAGGAACAAATGGAATTGAATTTCAAGATGGATATAACGAGGCAAGGTAGGAATGGAATCAAAAAGAACAGAACCTGCAAGCACCTCTCCTACTGCCTGAGCATCCTCAAATGTCATGGCGTAAGCTCGTCCTTGCTGGCCTCCTCTAGCCTGCTGCTGGCCTACTAGAGCCCTGGCTCCTGCTCCCTGAGCTGTCTGTCCCACAGACTTGGGACACTCTCTCAACTGATGATCTGATGATCCGCAGAGTAGGCACTTGCCTAGCCTCATCCGGCACTCACCCCAATCGTGCCCTGGTTTCTTACAGAAAGGGCAAGAGATAACATGCTGCTGTCTCTGCTGCTGCTGCTGCCTCTGCTAGAACGGCTGCGGCTAGAACTGCCTCGGCTGCTGGTGCTGAAAGTGAGGCCTCTTGGCCTGGCCTCCGCTGTTGCTGCCCCCAACTGGGTCTCGCCCCCTCTTGAGCCTAAGCTCAAGATCATCCTCAGCCAATAAGGCTCCCGTCAAGATCTCCTCGAATGTGGCATCCCTGTTGCCCTTGGTCAAGGACTTGACCTCCTTGACTAGACCCTTCCGGAACCTATGGGCCTTCTCCGTCTCGCTCAAGCCCTCTACGAACCTGCTGAGGCGGCCGAACTCCCCAGCATACTCCTCCACTGAAAGGCTCCCCTGAACTAAGCTCTCGAACTGCGACTCTAAGGCCCTGAGCGTTGAATCTGGAAAGAACTTCTTCTTGAAGAAGCCCTTGAACTCCTCCTAGGTCTGTCTAACTACTCCCACCCTGGGGTCTGACTGATACCAGGTGCGAGCAAGATCTCGCACCCAGCTAGCTGCTGCCTCTATCTGGAGATCTGCCGGTATCCGGGCCAGGCGGAAGATCTCCTCTATATGCTCGATCCACTCGTCAGCATATATAATCCCCTTCGTCCCCAAGAAGTCTCTGGGGCTCATCTTCTGGAACTGTTCGATCCCAGGTGTCTTCAGCTGCTGGACTACTGGTCGAGCTGCGACTGTCGTAATGTCCAACTCCATGCCCCTGTCTTGTCGGACCTGCTACTGGTCCATAAACTGCTGGAAGTGGGCGAACATCTGTGCCGCATCTACGTGTCCTGTAGGCGGCAGCTGCTGGAAAGACATCTCTGGGATGACTGGGTCCTGCCTCCGAACTGGTGAAGGCATACCCTCTGCTGCTGCTGCTGAAGTCCCAATATGAGCAGAGGTGACAGGAGCTGTAGCCTTCCGACCCTGCTGAACTGGCTGAGAGGTATCAGTCCCCTCTACAGTATCTCCATGAATGGCACACTGTAACCGCGTCTCCACCATCCTGAAGACAGATCAAACAAGGGTATCAATTGCTGAGAAAGAAGCGATAAATCAAGGGAGGACAGTTTATTTCAAAAGGAAGTATTAAAGTAGCAAAAATTTGATAACAAGAATCAGGTTAAGAGCTTTTTCTAATGTGACTGAGTACCTCAAAATATTCTACTCCTACTGCAGGCTGTAGTGATACTCTAGTTCGAATACCACTACATAAACTCGACCTGCATGGGCCACCACTAAAAATGTGTCATGACCCGCACCCTAGAGTAAGTGCACGAGAAGTGGGTACGTCCAGCCTACGCCATAGTGTCGGCGGTAGAACGCTGTCCTAGGTCACAACATCTAACAATATAAAGCTAAGCTGTTTATACTCCCCGAATGGGGGTGACATAGCAGAATGTAAACTCAATCACAACTAAGGAAGAAGAAGTACGATATGATATAGAACTCAAAATGAAATACAGATAATCAGAAGAGTCTAAGTGTCTAAGATAACATCTCAGCAAACATCCAGAATACAAAGTCTCAACTACAGAATATGAAAGAATATATACATCTCAGAACAACAACTAAAAGTCAATAACAATGCTGAAATGAAAGATAAAGCTAGCTGTCTAGTCTAGACTATGGAAGTAGCATCCTGTACTGCAGCTGGGTCCTCCAGAGGAGCCACGTCGCAGGTGTCGTCTAAGCCTGCTCCGTAATAGGTGGTACATAGGGCCTCATCCTCATCCTCTGTAATATTTTCAACAGGTCCAGTCAGGACAGGAGTGAGCACAGTACATCTCATGCAGTTCATATCATGGTAGGAAATATAAAGCAAGCAATAGAGTAAGATACATGAAACACTGTAAGAAGATGTACATGAAACAGAAGAGATATTTGATAACTGGAAATATATACATGATAAGTAAGAACTGTAAGTGGCTAGTGATTTAGAGTACGAGATGGCATGTAATTGGCTTAGGTTGAACATGATAAAACATAAAAAGTAACAGAGTGTACATGATGGTAAATCACATGACCATTTATACTCACCCCTACCCACAATTAATACACAAGAATCCAGTCCAGTTACGTTATAGACATGATGTTTTGGTTACACAGAAAACACATAAGGAAACATGAGCGAACATGAAAGAACATGAAAGTACATGAACGTACATGAAAGAACATGAGAGAACATGAGTGTACATGAATAACACAGAAGCAAGGAATACATGATGTACATGAAACACATGTCATAAAGTATCTGATGCGCCCGCTAAGGGGGATAACATCCCAAGAAGAGATCCATATAGTACCAATCCGTGATGATAACACGACAGCATCAAGTAAAAGTAATCTAGAGCGAGAATATAAGTCTTGACAAGTATGAAACGATCAGAGAATATACTCGCCTGATAACTGAATGTCCAAAGAGGATGTACTGTCTGAGGAGAGGTGTATGTCTCCTAATCAGAGCAACACAAGTTACAACATATCTAAATTGAAGTAATTGAACATTACGATGCATTCTACATGATTCTAGGTCAATCTAGGCAAAAGTCAAACTTGGTCAACTTTGATCAATTCTAACAGTCAAACTAGGTCAACTTAAGTCATACTAGGTAACAGAAAGTCAAACCAAGTCACACTAGGTCAAACAAGTCAAGGTTAGTCAAATCTAGGTTAAAGTCAACTTTTGGTCAACATTCTAGTCAAAGTAGTCAAGTTATCTAGGGTTTAGTTAACAATGGTCAGACTAGTCAATTACTAGTCAATATGGTCAAGCTAGGTCAAGTCTAGGTCAGTCTAGACTATCTAAGGTACTACACCACAAGGTTAAGGTATAACCAATACCTATACAAGTATACCACATATAAATACATATATATATATATATATATATATATATATATATATATATATATATATATATATATATATATATATATAATACCAACCTTAATCCTGTATTCAAGCTAATCCCATTTCTAATCTCAAGTCATGACTCAACTCTAAGTATCTCACTTAACCCCATACATATCTTAATTGACATGTAGCTATCCATATAACCCAAGTCACACAATTACCCTTATATACTTAGGGCACTCACATATAGGTCAAACCTGACCAATTTGTTAATAATCTAGGGTTTACTCAAATCTTAGTCAACTAGTCCCTTCTATATCCATCCAAGTCCATTCTAGGTCAAGGTTGAGCTATAGTTGACCTTGGTCAACCATGGTCCACAAGGGTTAACCTTTAAGTCAAACTAGGTCTACTAGACCTATTGGTCAAACCTAACTCATTGGCCATAGGCTAGAATTCCTAGGGTACTTAGTGGACATATATAGATATCTATATCTATACATATATCTATGCAATATATATACATATAACATTATATATAATATTACATATAGACATATAGAGAGAGAGAGTGAATGAGAGAGAACAAAGGTAAAGGGTGATCATGTGTGTGTGAGGGGGTCATGGGAAGGGGTAGTTGTGTGTGTGTGTGTGAGGGGGTCATGGGAAGGGGTAGTTGTGTGTGTGTGTGTGTAACAGTGAGAGGGGGGTTTAACTCAGAAAAAACTGAGAAGGGGAACACAACACACACACACATTACATATATATACACACACACACCTATACATACCGATATATACACATATATACACTCACATACACATACACATATACCCACACACTCATATACATATATACATACATATACAGTATATATACAGGCAAATACACACACATATATAGATAATAAAATCAATTCAAAATCTATTTTGAAACCTGGAAAAATATTGGAATTTGGGAAAATACTGTGCAGTGAAGGTAATTTGGGGGAAACCCAAATTAAACCTAAAAACCTAGCTAAGACACGAATACCGTGGTTGGTAATCGTGCCCCCATATGTATACATGTCCTAGGGGTCCCTAGGAGTCCACCACAATATGACACAACGTGTCCAAGTGTCAAAAACCAAAATTGGGTAAGTGTGTGCAGTGACAGTGTCGTGTAGAGGTGCACACGAGTGTAGGACACGACATAAGTGTCCATAGATCTTGTGCACACGTGTATAGGTTCGCCTATGGTTGGTCTAGGTGTCTAGGTTCCTGCACCGTATCCATGTGTCCTCAGGACACAGCACGAACACCGTATCAGTCGAGAAAACTCGACTAATACACACTGTTCTGCGCCGCATCATACAGCGATGCAAGTGTCTCATGGACACGACACGAGCCACGTAGGATCTTGTGGTCATGCCCACGTGTAGCCCACATGTTGGGCTACACACTCATACAAACACGAGGTGTCCAAGTGTCGTGTCCGTACGACACGACGCACGTGAAGTCGGCTCTGTGCGTGTGTGCACTGTTAGTGCATGACCAGTGCACGTGTCCTCGTATCCTCGATACGACACGAGGTGTCATAAAATTTGAGGGGGGTCTGTCCGTGATGGCCCCCTCATCTGTGTCAATTTGTACGTGTCCTCACGACGTATCGTGTCCGAAATTGGGGTCGAGTAGCAGGGAGGCTGTATGCCTCAGTGCAGTGTCCTGACAGTGGGTTCGTGTCAATTTTCGACACGGACACGGGTCTAATTTGTGCTCAAAGTTAGGGTTCCATGATCTAAACCTATAGGGTTAGAAGATTGTTCAATTAGTTTTCAAAATTATTAACATTTAATTTATAGTGGCAATTCATCAAACACTTGAATTAAAACCTAGATACGTGTCCGATACGGACACTAAATCAAACCTACTTCCTACCAAACTTGGCCTATAGGTCCCTGGTACCTAGATGCATGCAACCATGATGAGAAATCACAATATTAATAGTATTTTGAGGCATTTTACCTATTGAGCGAAAACTCAATGAAAAGCTTAGAATGGGGGGTGTCCTCTTCACTTGGTGATGCCAAATACTTGTGCAACCTTGCTAGCTAGCTTCCCTTAGTATTCTTAATTGTAGGGGGTTCCAATGCAAGAAATTTGGCTCAATTTGGAGTTGATTTGGGCATTTGGGGAGGAATTGGGGAAGAACACTAAAAGAGGCAATTAAAATGAATTAAAAAGGATGCTAATGATTAATGGGTTGTATTTATAATGGGTTGTATTTATAGAGGAAGGGGATGTGTGATGACTGCCATTAGGTAAGGGTTAGGGTTTAGGATGAGTGGCTAAGCTTCTCCAACAATTTCAAGTCAAATCAATGGCTCACAACTAAAGTAGCCTTCTTAACCTTTAGCCTAAAATATATTTCTAACAAATATCTAGATATTACCCTAATTTGATTACTTAATGAAACCCTCTAACTTAGTCTCTAGGGTCATGACTAATCATCTAGATTAGGCTAACTTCTAGGTCAAGTCTCAAATAATTTAACTAACACATATTTAATTCATATAATTTACATTTTCACAAAAGTGTCAAAATGACCAAAATACCCCTAGGCTTAAAAGTAGAAATTTGAAATCCTAAACACATGATTAGGTCTTCTTGGTCATGATTAGTCTTCTAGGTCATGCATAACTAAGGTTACACTAGCAAAACACCAATTTCACATTTCACCAATTAAATAGTTTTAAAAATAACTAAAAATCATCAAAAATCATATCATGACTAAAATTAAATATTTTAATGATTTAAAATACAAAAGTTCAAATTTACCCTTATTTTAGAAAAGTGGGTGTTACATAGATGCATTGAGCAGGAGAGCCGGAGTCTATTTTCTAACAACACAACCAGAGTTGTTAGCAGATCTTCAGAAGATGGGTACATAGGTTGTCCTTCCTACCAATGTGGCATTGATGGCCAGTATGCAAGTTCAGTCCTGTATAGTTGAGAGGATCAAGTTAGCTCAGTCAGCGAATTCTAAGCTTCAGCGGCTTAGGGCATAATGTGTAGCAAGACGAAGATGAGAGTTATGTATTCTTGAGGACGGTACACTTCGACATGAGAGGCATCTTTGTGTACCTAGTGGTGATATCAGACAGGAGATCATGACAGAAGCTCACAGTTCCCAGTATTCGATTCATCCGGACGGTACGAAGATGTATCGTGATATCCGACAGCATTTTTGGTAGAATGGCATGAAGAGGAAGATAGCCCAGTTTGTCTCTCGATGTTTAGTTTGTCAACAAGTTAAAACTGAACATCAGAGACCAGCTGGACTTCTTCAGCCTTTACCGATCATAGAATGGAAATGGGAGCACATTACCATGGATTTTGTAACGGGATTACCTAGATCCCCAGCTAGAAGAGATGCTATCTGGGTTATAGTCGACAGACTCACCAAGGTGGCTTATTTTCTTCCTTTCAGGGTTGGGCAGTCAACGGATCAGCTTGCAGAGATATACCTCAGGCAGATAATCAGGTTGCATGGGGTACCAGTTAGTATTGTATCTGACAGAGATTCAAGGTTCACATTGTACTTTTGCCGTAGTCTTCAGAAAAGTTTGGGGACTCGTCTCAAGTTCAGTTCAGCTTATCATCTGCAGACAGATGGTCAATCAGAGCGCACGATCCCGACTCTTGAACATATGTTGCGGTCATGTACACTCAACTTCGGTAGTTGTGGGAAGATCACCTGCATCTCGTGGAGTTCTCATATAACAACAGTTTCCAGGCCAGTATCCAGATGACACCCTTGATGCCTTATACTACAGGAAGTGTAGATCTTCTTTAGCTTGGGATGATATTGGCAAGAGATAGATGCTTGGTCCAGAGATGGTGACACGGACTATCGAGGTGGTCAGGTAAGTCAGAGATCATCTTCGAGTTGCACAAGATTGCCAGCGTCATTGGTCCGATTCTTATCGGCGTCCCCTTGAGTTTTTTGTCGACGACTATGTATTCCTGAGGATCTCGCCTACCCGTAGCGTCATTCGTTTCGACATGCGGGGAAAGCTTAGTCCTAGGTATATAGGAACGTTCGACATTCTAGAGCGAGTAGAAGATTTATCCTATCGTCTCGCTCTTCCACCGTCTTTACGTGAGGTGCATGATGTCTTCCATGTACACCAAAATGGACATTTAGGAACACATTTTGTATGTACCAAATAATTTTAGGAACATTTGGAAACCGTTCCTAAAAGTGGCATTGTAATTATTGGAACGGTTATAATGTGTTCCTATATTTTGTTTGGAACGGTTATCAAATGTTCCTAAATTATATTTCGAAACACATATAATATGTTCCTAAAATAGTTTTGTAACGACTTTGAAATGTTCCTAAAATTAGGTTTTGCTACACATGTAATGTGTTTCGAAAGTATTTTTTTGGAACACATTTGAATTGTTTCGAAATGTTATATATTCGTTCCTAAATGTAATTTGCAACACTATTTGCAATATTTCATGTGGGTAGTTTTGAAACGCATTATTAACGTTAATTTTCATTTTTTTATTTCAATTTCACAATAAAATTTAGTTTGAACCACAAATCATGATTATTCATGAATTACCATTAAACACAATAAATGGTGCATTCCATACATTCCGTGAATCAACATCCAAGAGGTACACTAAATTAATCAAAGCTATACATTCTTGGAGCAAAAGTTGTAAACTGCTTGTGTCCAAAGGTTTTTTCATTTGATTACATTGCAATTACAATTACATTACAATGTACCAAATGAGGCCTAAGTATCCCATCTGGGAGCATGTTCGCAAGAATGAAAATAGTAGGAAAAAATAGGAATATTTAACAAATGCCATCAGATAACCACGTATCCATAACATAATTCTCCAATAGTATGACAATGACAAACAGAACCTACATTCTGTAGCACGTCAAAACACATTTATAGAGAAACGATTAAGAAGTGTTTTAGGATCGTAGAGAGACTGTTCATTACATCATTCCATAGCTGGCAAAACAGAGCATTGATTCAATAAAAGGAAAAAAACATGAACTTCCAGAGTGGGCTCAGCTCTTCACATATTTTTCTACATATGCCTGCATAAAGAAGAAAAAAGTTTTAAATTAGAATAGTAGAGAAAGCATAGGACTTGCAACATCTCACCTGACCACCTACCTATAAAAAAATATCTACATAAAAAAGAAACTAAAACTGATTCACAAATTTTTAACTTCGGAAAAAACCATTGTGGATACAAATTCTTAGTTCAAGAGAACATCTTAGACTTGCCAAAGGATTCAAAGATGATGTTAACTTAAGCACTGGAACAACAAGAAAAGCAGAAGATCAAAATAGGGGAAATATTTAAAATATATATTTAAAAAGAATCAAGTCTAACCAAAATTTTAATGCAAAGACAGAAAGCAAAAAAATACATAAGATGCATGCACACTAACAAAATAATTAATTAGTAATCATGATCAACCAATAATACATTCTACAGGTATTTCTAAATATAAGCACCTCTACTAAATCCTCTACTGGAAGTCGATAAAAAGACAGTATGAAAGAAATCTGGTCATTGTAGCATCAATCTAATAGCAATGCTATTACTGCAAGAACCCTTGCACACAAATTTAGTTTTAGCCTAATAACAATGCTATTGGTGTAAGAACCCTTGCACACAAGCAGTTTACAACTGCTGCTATCAAATCAGTAGCTTAAAGCTGAAATTCCTGTACAGTCTAATGTATCTTGACACACATGTACTATCAGAATCTAGGCTTCATATAATACTGCATATAAATTGAGTATTAGAGCCTGTGTCAGAGCTAAAGGCTACTTCACAATGTCAAGTGTACCACCACTTAGCATCCATATCAGAGCATCAGTTATTTGAACAAACTTCAACCTAAAGCTTGAAAGATAGAGATGGAGATAACTAATCATAGAAAACATATGGAAAGGACCTATGTTTAGATTTCTCCTTGAAAGACATTCCAGACATGTAACCTTGTTAAATTCCCTGATTAACCAAAGATTATGAAAATCTTTAATACATCAAGCAAAATATTTTGTAACTTCGCTTACCTGTTAATCGACTCCCCTTTGCAGACAGAACATGCCTTTCAAGTCTGACCAAATCCGTCATCTGAGGGATGGTGAAAAAACCATAAAGATGAGATGAGTAGAACAAAGCAAATAATAAAATTAAACAAATCATCATTCATGGCTTTTAGTTGGAGCATTAAATTGCCTAAATGTTCATTCGACCACTACATGACCACAATAGCTGTCAAGACCAAAGGCAAAGAAAATTTTTAGTATGTCCTTTGAGTGGTATCCCTTTGAGATGAGCTGCAAATATTTATCACACCCCATTAGAGACTTCTTAATAGTCTCTCCAATTTGAACCTTCCCTATACCCAAACCAATAATTGGGTAAAGGCTTAGCTAAATATCATGGTGATGACAAAATAACTATGAGTGAAAGAGCATCAAAGCATTTTGCAAAATCAAATAAAAATTGAAGCATAATTTTTTTATATGAAACTAATTACAATGCATACAAAGACCGGGTCCAAGACATCCAAATTTTTTGTTTTTATAGAAGTATTCAGGGCCAAAAAACATGTCATAACTTAACAAAAGAAACTGTAATGCATGTAGATCAAAAACTGTCCCCCACAAAAAAGTTAATTGAAAACTATAACGAAATCTCACTAGCAATATGGATGAATGTAGGTAGTAGTAACCTGAGAAATGGAAGTGAAATAAATGTAAATTTGCATCATCCCTTGTCCATTGTGATCAAGTGACTGGTAGTTGAATTGAAAATATTCTTATATAGTTCCATCATGGTTTCTTTCTCGTATTCTTTCACTAACTAAACTAGGTAACAACAACCAACTCATTATGCTTTCCAATACCTGGCAATGTCATAAAATGTCTAATTTGAAACTGGACTACGTCTCTGATAGCATCCAAGAAAAACAACAGTTATTAACAATATGACCAACAACCAAGATGTATCTAAACTTATGAGGATATACTGTAGGAAGCATAAACACTCCAATAATGCAAGATATAGCCTAGGAAGCAAAAATTCCAAACTTTACACACACAAAATCCAAAAATAAGTTAAGATAAAAGGTAACTTGAATTGAGATTCAGATCAAACAACGACAACCCATCAGAAAATCATATAGAAACATACCCAAGAACTTAATTCCCGTAAACACTTGGTATATGCGGACTTCCCTTGAGACTCTTCTACAAGGATTATCTTTAGTTCATATTAAAGAAATGACATTATAGTTTGCCAACTGGTATCAGCTTGGACCTTGTCATTCAAGGGATACTTTTATTGTTTCACTAAAGGATAGTAAAGAAATATAAGAGTTCCCCTTTGTGTTGCAAGTATTTTATATTTCTTGAATCTTACTCAATTAACCATCAGAATCTACATAGGAATAGATAACACTCACATGCGTTTTAGTTCTTGGAAAATCATGGACCAACTTGTGCTTGCATACGGTGAAATATACAACAAGAGAACAAGAAACATCAATATGATTAGCTAATTTTTTTTGTCCTGAGTACGACTAAGAAATACTAAATAATAAATCTCCAAACTAGCTTACCTGATTGGGGCGGGAGTTTGGTATCCTTTTACTTCAATAATGACTAGGATTTCAGTTACTAAACCCATTCCTTACATCTGTCTCATTTGAATAAAACAAAAATCAAATGAATACAAGATTATAACATAAAGATATACATGCTACTCTATAATTGTGTCTATAACTTTAGCTTAATATTGTCTGGATGAACATAAATACACTCAAGAAAGTAGTGTGTGATTGAATTGAAGTCCCTCACAGGACTGGAAAACAGGAATGAAGTTTCTGCTTAAATGATATTAAAAGTCTTCAGCCAAGTGCTTAATCCATCTAATACAAGTCAGCAATTTAACGCTACTAAAATAAATTGGGCAAATGAGGTTAATTTAGCCAAGTGCTTAATATACTGGACTATGCTACACACAATTTACAATTTCATAGAATTCAGTACTGGTTTTGGCACGTACTTGGCACAGAAATTGGGGTGAGCACTTTCTATCATTGTTAACTATCTTCCTATAAAAGTTACAATCTTTCCCGGAAGAAAAACATAAAATTATGAAGCCTCCCCATTCTTAAAACACTCAACATTGAGAATATTATACCACGTAATATCAAGTTTGGTTTCTGTATCATATCTCCCCTTTTTAACATGTATCTCCACAGAATATTATGTTCTACACCAACCATGTGACCCTTAAATATCTTATATGTTATCAAATTCGGTTATATCTCTTAATTTTAATATAAAATATCATCAGCCTATGTCGTGTGGCCAAGATCTCTTGGAGTAACTTTACATTTTACATGCTACCCAAACCTTCTTTACAAAAAAAATCAACTTTGTGAGTGTTCAGTCCAGACTTAAAAAGGAACATAAACGATCTCCCTTCATAAAACACGTAGTTGTAAGTCATGCGACCGAGATACAACAAATAAAAGCTTACATGTTGTACACTCAGTTGTTAACAATCACTTACACCACTAGGATTATAGCATCAAAGCAAACATAATCAACGTAAAACAATCTTACCTAAAGATTAGTGAATCAGCTCATAATATGTAAGAGCATACAACGATAAAAAAATTATTTGTGCATTAGAGCATAAGAAACCTAAGACAAACAAAATTACATAAATAATCAGTGGAAATTGAGGAAAGCTTTTAAGAACAAGAAACAAGAATTACCTGGTTGAAGCATGTCCTAAATGCTTCCATTTGTCGCATGGTGCCTGACTTAACAATTGCATCAACTACAAAAGAAATATACTCTTCTAAATTGTTCATATTTACCTAAAGAATCATCATAAATCCAAGATGACCAACCATTATAAATGACACAAACTCTTGAGGTTCTAATAAAGAAATGATACTACCAATGTGCTTTCTTCTTCTTCTTTAAAAATGTACTCATGACAGCCAAGAAGTGTAAAATCTAAACATAGATCTTCAGTGGGAGTACCACAAAAAGTAAATCCAAAACTAGCCTATGATTGCTCTCGGATTTTGCCGCCAGAAACTTATTAGCCTAATTTTTTAGTCATCTTGGTGCAAAAATATGCTTGCCTATAGAAAATGGCCCCTTGTACTCAGGGGTCTTGCGAACCCGAAATAGTATGTCTCCTTCTTGCCACCTTCTATATGGGCTGTCATCTTCCGTAAAACCTGAAGCCCAAAACTTATAAACATCATAAGGAAAACTAATAAATAAAATAGCATTTTGAGACAATATTGCATATATATACTAGTGGAAATTTAAAAATATTCCAATCGATGATTTTTACAAAAGAATCAGACAGTTTCTGCAATAGAAAACTCTATAAACAAATCTTCCATTCATCTCAGCTAGCATTGACAAAACTATCTAATTTTTTATTATTACTATATATAATTATCTGGCAATTGAACTGGAAGCATGATTCGGTCATCATCTAAATGATTTAGGCATGAAAAAAAATTAGACTAACACGATATAAAGACATCTCACTAGTATCTAATGTCTCACTAATACTAAAAAGAAATCTAAAGGAAAAAAAATCAATAAACAAGAAAAAGAATAGAAGCTATATGAGAAAACAAAACATAATATATTACCATCTGTTAACGTCGATCCGTCTGGTACCATCGTCAAGGGTGAAGGATACATCTGTTATCCTCTCCCCCTTGCTCATCATAAGGCTTATTTGTCTCACCTGCTAAACTCCCATCATAATTAAACAATCGATAGAACATTAAAGAAAGGCAATGAAAATTAAAAATTTAGGGCCAGGATTTTAGTTGAGCGATCAAAACTTGTGTGCTTGTGTTCGAATGTTATCGTGTTCGTATTTGTGTCCGTGCTTACAATGGAGAAGTCGATGTCATTGACCACAAATTTATACTTGTCGTCATTGGCGTAGTAGGCCTTGTGATGTACTTCACCATCAACGGGAGAGCGCCATGGGCTTTTCGGACCTAAAGACAACAAATTTCATAGAGAGGTAGGAAACCCTAACCAAGCCAAAACCCTAGCCTTGGTGGAAAAGGTGGAGTAATTAGTGGTCTGTGTGGCTTGGGATTACATGAAACCGACGTCGAAAAATAGAAAGGTGGCTGAGGGTACGGAGGAGGGTTGTAGTGTTGGTGATAGATGGGGTAGTACGGAGAAGGTGGGGAAGGAACGGAGAGGAGTCGAGGCCATGGAGGCTTAGGAAGGAGAGAAGCTGGGGGCGGTAAAAGTGAAGGGAAAGAAAGAGGAGCTCTGTGGGAGGAAGGGGTTTGGGGATTTATTTCTTTTGGACTTTTTTGGGGTTGGGGGAGGAAACGTTTCTGGAACATTTTGATTATCAATCATGTGAGAAGCACGTGCAATTTTAACACAAATTATACAATTTTTTAGTTGTTCCGAAAATACAATGTATGATTAACTTTAGAATAAATAATTTTAGGAACATTTAACCACTTTGGAACGGATAAAATGTGTTCCAATGCATAGTAACATTTATATACCGTTTCAAAGTCCAAAATTCTATATGTTTCAAATTGTCCTTTTTGGTGTAGTGTGTATCCCAATTACGACGCCATATCTTGGATCCGAGTCATGTCCTTGATCATTCAGAATTGGTTGGTACCAACCTTTCGTATGAGGAGAGACCCGTATCCATATTGGACCAAAGAGAGAAGATACTCAAGAACAAGACCATCAAGTTGGTCCGTGTTGCTTGGGATCATCACTCTTTGGGTGAGTCAACGTGGAAGCACGAGGATGATATCCGATCGCGATATCCTGACCTGTTTGACTCGTAAGGTATAATGTCTTCTTATGCCTTATGCCATCAACTTCCTTGCTTGCATGAATGATTGCTTGATTGATTGCTTAGTTATAACTTGCCTGTGATTAGTCTAACTTGCTTGACATCTCTGGCCTCTTGATTAAATTTCGAGGACGAAATTCTTTTAAGCTGGGTAGAGTTGTCATCCTCGAATTTTGTTATACATATTTTGGTATACGTGTACGTATCTCGAACCCGTATATCGACTTGTCCTGATTGGCTAGCCTTGGGTTTATTTTGTATTAGCATGCATTAGCTAGTATTTCATGGTTCGTGTGGTCTATTTGGCTTGGCATACATTTGGGTTCGGTTGGGTTCGACTTGTTTTGGCTCGGTTTGGGTTGATAAGCAAACCCTTACCTACCACCATCCACCATTTATTAACCCCAACAACCATTCTCTCTCCTCATTCGTTTCTCGTTTACTTCTCTTCTTCTTCCTCATCTCTTTCTCCACCGAACACCCCAGTAGGCAAGTACATCTTGCTTCATGGAGGAACTCAAATTTTGTTGTTCCATTATCTTCCTTACGAGATTCTAAGACACTTTAGTCTTAGCATTTTTAGTTTCCATGGTTCATTACATGTAGATCTAAGTTTGTTGCATTTTTGGATTTCTTGGTTTTGATATACTAAACTTGATTGTTTTTGAAAACTGAGAGTTCCATGTAGTAGGCATTCTGATATTACGCAAGTTTGGTTTTGGAATGGTTGGATTTCATCGAGTCTTGACCGAGATGGGGCTTTCTTGAGCTTTTGAACTTTTACGCATGCTTGTCTCGGCCTTGGGAAGAAGATGAAGTTTTACGCACACATTCTTACGTGCTAGCGTAGTATTTAGTTTTACGTCCATGTTTTACGTGACAGTGTATCATTTACCCTCTTTACGCATACGTTTAACGTGCCCCCATATTATTCACCCTTTACGCACACGCATTGCGTGCCAGCGTAATCACTTCTACGCCGAGTTCATTCGAACTCTACGCAGGGACTACTCCGCTCCGGTGGAGTGCTTGCCTGCGTAGAGCTCCACTCGCGTAGGGTGCTCACTAGCGTAGAGTCTTGCTCGTCTGCGGCTTTGCTAGCGTAAAGCGCTTGCTAGCGTAGAATCCCACCCACCTGCACTCTTGTTCGCGTAGAGCTGCCTATCCTTAGGTCTTGCCCGCGTAGAGCTATTTTACGCTCGGGGTCGCTTTGGCCTAGCGTAGTATTGCCTGCGTAGAATCTTGAGGCCTTTAGCGTAACCTATTGCTTTTATATTCTTGTGGCTTTTGTCATGAACTTGATAATCATGAAATAATTTAATATGTTTGGAATGATAAATGTACACGGCATGGTATAAAGTAATCTGGCATGGCATGACATGACATGACATGACATGATATGACAAGCAAGCATGATGGGAACTATTGAATGCTGTTGCGACGGCTAGCATGACATGACAAGAATGAATGACCTAGATATCGTGGGCGATTGTGTTTGTACAATAAACCAGTACTGTCTTGTATTATGTCTAGAGCATGGATCCCTGAGTACCACGGTCAGGAGTACCTACTGAAACTAACTAAGGCTAATAGCTAGAATAAATCCAGTAGTCATGAAGAGATTTCCCAGCTATAGGCAATCCCGTTATCTGAGTGCCCTATCATGGGATCTGTAGCCTGCCGTCGAGTAGGGCACATTTCTAGCACACTGTCATGTGTTGCACCCACCAAGCTACTTAAGGGTACATACGTTTCTTGGACGATGTACCCACATGAATTCAACCCCTAATTACGTCCGGATAGCCTGGATGGTCTGCAGGGCTTGTGGCTGTTAGAATATCTCATTGCATCTTGCTAGTAATTAGGCCTGTGATAAGCTTAGTTAGTTAAAGTATCAAGCCGTACTTATTGCTTGGCAGTGAATGTTGGATGTAGTGTCTAACCAGTCCAAGTCTTGTCTTGTTCCAGTACCTGGCTACCTTGGAACAAGATTGCTCATACTCACCTTATTAATAACTAAACGGAATAGTTTTCTTTTACTTGTCATTTATTGCCTTATTTAGATTTCATGTATTATTATTATTATTATATTTTATGATATGTTCTTATATGCTGATTTTAGTTCTCAAGTAAAGCCTTCTTTGTAGCACTTGCTCTTTCTGGGATCTGACCCAGCTGGTTTTATATGGCCAGATACCGGAGCAGCACCAGAGGATCTCCATATCTTCCAGCCAGATAGTAACCACCAGGCGTAACCCTGGCAACGAGTGGGTTTTTATTTTGTTCTCCCACTCTATTGTAAAATATTTTTTTGAGGAGTTTAGCCGACGAGCACGTGTTAGCTCGATTGTACTTTACTTACTGTCTACCTACGGGCTGTAGCATGATTCAATAAATCCTAGGGTTGATCATGTATGACTGAAACTCTTGCTAGACTTGACATTTTGTATGACTAGCTTCATGATCATCCAAATATGTAATGTATGGGATGCCTTACTATTGTATATTTGGTGCTCTGACATCTTGTAACTACTATTATTTGCTTGAGATTGAGACAATAGGCTTGTTCATGACCATAAGATACTAATGGCTTGTAGTTAAAGCCTCATATATCTAGAACAGTCGTGAACAAGGTGAGATGCACTTCAATATATGTAGCTGGCTGTGTCTGCCCCCGCTCTCCAGCATTCTGGTTCTGGGGCTTGATACGGTTTAAGTGGTAGCCCATGCAGGTCTTGTAAATCAAGATATGTGAGGGTTTACCGAATAGATGTCTCAATCAGCACTCGCCCTTGATCTCTGCTCGTATCCTCTAAATTCCCGGAAACTTGACCTGATCACATGCTTGTATCTTTGATCCGTCCTGGTCCTTCCTTATTATTCCCTATATCGTCTTCTTCAGCAGCATTGCTCCTGGTCCTGCGAATCAGTCGGAAGGAGCTCAACGAGTACCCCCGCAATAAGAACATCAAGCTCAGCACTCAGGAGTAGCTTTCCGAGTCATGCTTTTCGGAGGTCCAGAACCCCCAGTACAGCCAACCCAGCCAGCAAGGTAGGATGATGAAGTCTTGGTTGGACTCATCAGGGTGTTGCTTGCATCATAGGATCGTCGGGGTGATGTATTGCACCAGACATTACAAGATACTTTGAACATAGGTGGTCATCCAGGTAACAGTACGGCCAACGGTTTCAAGCGCTTGAACCCTCCCTTCTTCGATGGTAGCGAAGATGCTATTGCCGCAGATGCTTGGCTGCAGGATAGTGAGGTTATTCTAGAAGCAGCCAGGACCCTAGAGAACGAGAAGGTAGCCGTGGTGCGCCTGCAGCTATTAGATCTATCCCGCAGCTGGTGGGCGGCGTAGTCCGATGGATTAGTGGCACCTATTGCTTGGATAGTACTCCGTGAGAGATTTCGGACCAAGTATTTTGACGTTGTAGACCGGTATAATCTACAGACGAGGTTCACTAATTTGAAGCAGATGGACAGGACGGTCGATGGATATATGGCCGAGTTTTTTAGGCTTAGTCGGTTTTGCTCCCACCTTGGTGGCGACCGAGTTCGACAGAGAACAGCGGTTCCAGCAGGGACGTCACCTGGAGATTTTACTAGCACTGGAGCAGTTTGAGCATCAGACATTCGTTGCAGTGTTGAGAGCAGCTAGAAAGTATGAGTATACCTCCCAGAGGATTGTGGACCGGACCGGATCGGAAGTCGAAAGCGGTCTCATGGCCAGATGAACCAGTCTTCAGCACCAGCCCCAGCAGCTCGGGCTTCGACCATTGGAGCTCCGAGGCGGGTGGCTTCTGTTACGTTGATTCAGC
This sequence comes from Iris pallida, assembly GCA_029216955.1. Classification (NCBI taxonomy): domain Eukaryota; kingdom Viridiplantae; phylum Streptophyta; class Magnoliopsida; order Asparagales; family Iridaceae; genus Iris; species Iris pallida. The sequence goes on from JANAVB010040818.1 coordinate 36,256,646, forward strand.
ATTCGACCCCGACGTATCCCCAGCAGTAGCAGCAGCAGCAGTACCCGTTCCCGAGGCCCTTGCTGCCTCAGGCCTAGGCATTTCAGCAACAGAATCTCCAGCAGCATGCACAAGTCCATGCTCAAACCCAGAATCGCTAGAGAGGTTTCCAGCAGAGGGGACCAGTACCTAGAGGGCACGGTCAAGTGATGGCTTTGACCGTGGAGGAGGAGTTAGCATCAGGTGAGGTAGTGGCAGGTACTATTCTCGTCAACTCCTTTCCAGCATCAATATTATTTGATTCTGGTGCATCGCATTCATTTATGTCTGTACGATTCGCGACACGGATAGGACTGGAGCTCGAGTTATTATCAGTAAGGCTCAATATAATTACTGGTAACGGACTTGTGGGAGCAGATAGAGTGTTCTCCTCGTGTCGGATCGTAGTTAGCGGTAGAGAGTTTCCCGCTAGGTTGATTGAATTTTTGATGGCCGATTATGATGTAGTCTTAGGGATGGATTGGTTGAGGGACCAGTATGCTAGAATAGATTGCCATATCGGCAAGATTATTTTTAGTATTCCTGGTGAGCCAGAATTTTCATTTTTTCGAGACAGAGTAGAGCCTTCTCCTTCAGTATTTCGGATGGCAGTTGCAGAGGCAGTTCGATTTTCCAGAGTTGTAGAAGATTTTTTCGATGTCTTCCCCGAGGAACTTCCAGGTATGCCACCAGAGAGAGATCGAGTTTGCTATTGTCTTGATTCCCGGATTAGCACCAGTGTCAGAGAGAGTCTACCGGATGGCGCCGTCAGAATTGGAGATCTTGTATAAGATGATTGCATAACTCAGGACCAAGGGATTCATTCATGCTAGTGGATCACCTTGGGGAGCCCCGATGCTTCTTGTGAAAAAGAAGGATGGTACGTCCAGATTATGTGTTGACTATCGTACCTTGAAAAAGAAGGATCGCCTTGGGGAGATCTTATATATATATTATTGTCTGGTAATATGTGTCAGTTAGTGTGTGTTAGTATTGATACAAGTGGTTATCAAGTGAGCCAAGTATAGATAAGTTATGTGCCAATGTATTAGAGTTTGGGGCAAGGTACTAGTGTGATACTTTGGTACCATAAGGATATTGGTATCATGACACTCAAGTATCATGACTAAGGATAAGTGAGTATTGGGGCTTGAGTAAAGTATCCTATTTGGTATCAAATATTAGTATTAGAGTTAGTTGTATAAGTATCTAGGAGGATAAGATGTTGGTCAAGATACTAAGATATTGGGTATTAGAACTAGGTAATGGGTAATATCAAGATGTCAAGTGTGAAGAGTAGGGTAAGTATCTTCGATGTAAGATAACTTTATATTATGGTCATGTGTTAGTATCTTAGAATTTTGTACCATATGATACTTAATGTGGTACCATAGTACCATGTGCAAACAAGTGAGATATGTGTAGGATAAATTAGAGTTTGGTATCCTAGGACGTATCAAGGTATTTAGAATACCAAGATCCCAAAATATTAGAACTAGTATGGGGGTAATACTAGGATACTTAGGTAAGGTTATGATATTAGGTATTGGATTAAGATACCATGGTAAGGGTAGTGTCTAGCTTGGATAATGGATTATGTATCAATGTATGAGTTAAGGTATTAGATATTGGTCAAGGTAATGATATTAGCTAAGGTATTAGTCTAGAAACTAGGATAGGGGATAATATGTTAAGGTACTGGTTAAGGTAATGGATAATCCCATGTAGCAAATATCCATAAGGTATATGATAGATATGAAGTGGCATATCATGATATAGGGTATGTCAAATATTAGATAGAATATGGTAACATAAGGATATGCTATCTATATATGTATATATAGGTGTATATGTATTTGTATAGGTAGTTAAAGTAATTCTAAGGATAAAGGTAATTATCTTAGTAGCAAGGCAAGTCATGGGTATGCATAGAATAGCAAGGGTACAATATCATATATGTATTTTATATAGTATCATACATATACCAATATTATAGGATACATAGGGATATAGATATATATTTATACATATAGTATAAGGGGCATAAGAGATATATTATACCATGTATATATATATATATATATATATATATATATATATATATATATATATATATATATATATATATATATACATATATGTGTGTGTGTGTGTGTGTGTGTGTGTGTGTGTGTGTGTGTCTATATATATATATATATATATATATATATATATATATATATATATATATATATATATATATATTTTATATATATATATATATATATATATATATATATATATATATATATATATATATATATATATATATAAATATGAATATGAGTAAGGGAGTAACCTAGCACTATATGTAAGTATAGACAAACACGTGTAAGGGTATAGTAATAGGTAATTTGGTATACCATAGGTACTTGCATATGTAAGCATAGCAGAGGTAATAGGCCTTAGTATATAAGGGTATTGATACAAAGGGTATCATGATATATATGTAAGGGTATCAAGGTATATAGGTAAAAGTATTGATCAATAAGAGTTAGATGATATGCTAAGGTAATCCTATATGTATGGCATGTAGCTATATATATGCATATTGTCACCTCCAATTTTCAAAATTGAGGGCAAATTTGCCATTTTCAATATTCTAATATTTTTGTGAATATTTATTTATTAATATTGAATTTTGAGTTTTTGGTTGATCGGGTTTGAGTTTTGTTTTATTTCGACTTGTGTTAGTGACCCGGATAGTTTAGACTCTAGTGGGAATCCAAAAATTAGCTAGATATGGCCCATAAATCTCACTAATTACATTTAGACTAATCCCATATGACTAGATTGGTTCATTTGGAAATTAAAACTTGATCTTTTTAACCCTAATTTCTTGCATGACTTAAATAGACCCAAAGTGAACCAAGGAGGGCATTTGGGACCTTGCACATTGTCCCAATGGGGGAAAGTCGCTGTCCATATTGGGAGAGCTCTCCATTGTTATTTTGCCATCTCTCTCTCTCTCTCTCTCTTTCCCTCTTTGTGATCTTCCTCCAAAAATCAAGAGCAAACCTAGATTCCAAGCCCTAAAGTAAGTTAAATCTCTTCCATTACTCTAGATCTCTCTCTAATCTTGGTTTTAACCCTTATTTACCTCTAATTTGTTGTTTTGATCTGGGTAGATCTAACTTGGTGGTGGCGTGAGCATAGATCTTGTGTTTAGACCTAAAAAGGAAGTGAATTTGGGGCTTTTCCTTGGAATTCTAACTCCCAAGAGGTAAATTCTCACTCTAACCTTTGTAATTACTTCTAATTAGTGTCATTTGTATATTAGAGGATGTCCGAGGTGTAGGATAACCAATTAGAAGAGGATTGGAATCCATTGGACTCAATTCGGGACTTTTGGCCTAGGTTTAGTGCCAAATTTAGAGAAAATCCTAAATTGACTTGTTTGGGTGTTGTCCCTAGCCTAATTAGTCCTAATTAGGTTAGTTTGGGTGAGATGAGACTAGGTTTGTGTCCATATTTGGGTACGTGGGATTGTTTCGCGAGAAAATCGTGAAAATAGACTTTTTCGGGGCTTTCGGGTTCCAACACACGGGCGACATTTTGCATCGACACTAGAATCGACAAGTTAGCACTCAGAATAGGTTTTAATCATTATTTAGCACTCGTCGGTAGAATTTGGGTCGAATCCGGATAGGTTTGGTGCCCATATCGCACGGTATAGTGAATTGGACACCCCGGAGTTGTAGAATGGCCATTCGGACCTCGTTTTTCATTTTTGCTCGCGTGCACGAGCTATATTGCTTGTGTGGGGTACGTGTCTAAGCCCTAGAGGGTATAATTGCAAGGATTTGGGTATTCGAATAGGTTTCGGGATGTTATTAGTTGTGTTAGTGTGTATATATATATATTTTTTTTTGTGTTAGTGTGTATATATATATATATATATATATATATATATATATATATATATATATATATATATATATATATATATATATATATATATATATATATTCAGAACACGCCCTATTTTATTCCATGAAAAGAAAGCCGAAGCTATACAAGTATACCAAAAAGGTGCAAAATGAAGAAGCCTATACACGTATACTAACAAAAAAAGGGGGAAACTAGAGATCGGAGCCTAAACCCTAGAAAGAAGAGAGTTCCAAAAGGTCGACTGGCCATGGTTGCAGTGAGATCTCCGCTTGCGGCATTGTCTGATGATCTTCGTAATCAGCTGGTCCACGGTGAACTGGTGGCCCTCATATCTGGCCTTGTTGCAGTCTTCCACAGCACCCAAATGGTGGCCGTTGCAACGATCTGGTGACCGTGCGACATAGCACCCCAAGCCACAACAAGATCGATGATACACCTGTGCCTCGGGTTCATCCTGCAAATCTGGGAAATGACATTCCAAACACCGACTGGGAGGTCGCCCCAGCAGAAGATGTGATCAACCGATTCCTATATATATATATATATATATATATTTTATATATATATATATATATATATATATATATATATATATATATATATATATATATTCAGAACATGCCCTATTTTATTCCATGAAAAGAAAGTCGAAGCTATACAAGTATACCAAAAAGGTGCAAAATAAAGAAGCCTATACACGTATACTAACAAAAAAAGGGGTGAACTAGAGACCGGAGCCTAAACCCTAGAAAGAAGAGAGGTCCAAAAGGCCGACTGGCCATGGTTGCAGTGAGATCTTCGCTTGCAGCATTGTCTGATGATCTTCGTAATCAGCTGGTCCACAGTGAACTGGTGGCCCTCATATCTGGCCTTGTTGCAGTCTTCTACAGCACCCAAATGGTGGTCGTTGCAACGATCTGGTGACCGTGCGACACAGCACCCCATGCCGCAGCATGATCGATGATACACCTGTGCCTCGGGTTCATCCTACAAATCTAGGAAATGACATTCCAAATACCGACTGGGAGGTCGCCCCAGCAGAAGATGTGATCAATCGATTCCGGATGACGGTCCTTGCAGCAGGAACATGCTGATGCAAGACTGAACCCGATAGTGTTGAGAGTGTCGTCGGTTGGGAGGATCTTCCGCAGGGCCTTCCAAATGATGGAGGACCACTTTTGGGGGATACATGCCTGCCAGAAGGGAGCAATAATAGGGGAGTTGAGGGTGTGTGGTGCGATTCCATGAACCACTCGCCTGGCTGATTTGACCGAGAAGGAACTCGAACTGTCGGCCACCCAACGAAGCTCGTCTGCATCGGATCTAAGCGTGACTCCACTTTGACGGATGCGGTCAACTGCCTCCTGACCAGCCCACTCAAGCACCGCGTCCCATCTTCAGGAGTTGTCGGTGTGGTCCCACATGTCCTTAATCTGGCAATGCTCATGGCTCTCTGAGATGAAAGAGATTGGGGTATCTCCGAGCCATCGTTCCCGGAATGCTAAAGATTGCCCGTTGCCCACCCGAAGGCGCATATCGGGTTCGGCCAGAGATCGTCTGATAAGCATGCGCCTCCATGCCGCAGAGGATCTGCTACTGGAGATGGCCATGGTCGGGTGGGTGAATTTGAAGTATCTAGCCTTCATGAATCTGATCCATAGGTTCTGGGTAGTATGTAACTTCCACCACAATTTCTTCGAGAATGCATGGACAATGTTGGACATCTTGGTGAACCCCAGGCCTCCTTCCTCGGTGGGATGCGCCATGTTATCCCAGCTAGCCCAATGATGTTTGTCGTGGCCGTCGTTGTGCCCCCAAAAATTTTGCTAAAGATGCTTTCGATCGATTTTAGCACTTTCTTGGGGAGAGAGCAAGCAGCGAGGGTGTATATAGGAATAGATGTGAGGACGTGATTGATGAGGATCATTTTGCCGCCTGGGAAGAGAGTAGCATTATGCCAACCATAGAGCTTTTTCCTAATGCGGTGGATGAGGTCCGCGAATATGCCAGCATTAGATCTCCCGTATACGAGAGGGCAACCCAGGTAATGGAAAGGAGGGTGCTTGATGGGGGTAGAAGGTGGTGTCAGATAGAGCGCCCGCTTGCTCTCTCTTGATGCTGTGGTGGACGTAGATGACACTTTTGTCCGAATTGACCTTCTGGCCCGAGCACTTGACATATCGCTGGAGGGTGTGGTGGACAACTTCAACAGAACCCACGTCACCGGATGAGAAAATCATGATATCGTCAGCGAATGTAAGATGGTTAATGATCGGGCAGCCGTTGGCTGTATGATAGTGGTGGAAGTTGGGAGAGTGCACCAACCTGTTGAGGTTCTTGCTCAATGCATCCGCCGTAATGATGAATATGGTGGATGAGAGAGGATCTCCTTGCCTCACCCCGCGGCTCGATTGAAAGAATCCATCTGCTTGGCCGTTGATCACGGTAGAAAACCAGGAGTTGTAGATCGATCTCCAAATGGTGTTGGTCCAGGTTTCTGAGAAGTCGAACGCCCTGAGCACCCAAATCATGAATTGCCAGTCCAGCCTGTCATACGCTTTCTCCATGTCTAATTTAATGGCAATGTTGCCCCCTCTTGCTGGGAACTTCATGTAAGTGATTAACTCTTGGGCCAACATGATGTTGTCCTGGATGTTCCTCCTACGAATAAATCCGCTTTGCTCCACGGAGATGATCTTGGAGAGAAGACCTGCCATGCAGAAGGCAACGATCTTGGATATGATCTTGTTGGTGAAGTTGCAGAGACTAATTGACCGAAAATCAGAAAAATTCTATGAATTCTCTTTTTTCGTGATACGGATAAGGTTGGTGCTCGAGATGGCTCTGGGGTACGTGGCTCCTTGAAGGAAGGCTGATACCGACTCGATGATGTCGGTCTTGATGATGTCCCAACATGTGCGGAAGAATACTCTGGAGAACCCGTCGGGGCCTGGAGCACTATGTTCGTCCAGGTCCTAAACGGTGTCTTTCACCTCCTGTACGTATGGGGGAAGCTCCAGGGTGGAGTTATCACTGTCGCTGATGAGGTGTGGTATCGCCTCCAGGAAAGCATTGTCCTTGGTGACAGTCTCCTTGGAGAACAGTTTGGCATAGAACTTGGCGACTGCCTTTTGGATACCCTTCTGGTTGTTGATGATGTTTCCAGAGTCATCGGTAATTCAATGAAGCGTGAGTTTCTGTCTATGACAGTTGACATAGGCGTGGAAGAAGCCCAATTTTTTGTCGCCCTCGCTGTCCCTTTGAAGTCTCGCTTTCTGCTTCTAGAAATCTGTCGCCACTTTCAGCCAAAATTTGAGGATAGCTCTGGTGAGGTTAAGGGTTGTTCTGGCTGTCGGAGATATATCTATGGTGAAACTGATTTTGGCGCGGGCGACATCATCCTCAGCCTCATAAATGGCTTGGAAAATGTCTCTATAGGCCTGCTTGCTCCATATCGTGAGGGCTTTTCGCGTGGCTTTGAGTTTGTGGGCTACCCTCAAGAGGGGGTCGAGGGAGTCCGTATTGTTCCAGGCATCTTTGACGATATCTAAGAATTGTGGGCGTTCGCTCCAGATGTTCAGGAAGCGAAAGCTCTTCCTGTGCTAGCACGAGGAAATGACAATGTTAACAAGCAAAGGGACGTGGTCCGATTCGGTGGCGTTGAGGTGGGAAAGCTGCGATTTGGTCCCCATATTCAGCCACTAAGCGTTCGCCAGAGCCCTGTCGAGGCGAGAATATTGGCGGCGGGTGCCTTCCTGCATGTTGCACCAGGTAAAGGTGTTGCCTGTGAACGGAAGGGAGGAGAGATGGGAATTGAGAATGGAGTTGTTGAAATCTTGTACGGCCGTAAGAGAAGGTAGGCGGCCGTCGGACTTCTCGGCACTGCATATGATGGCAGTAAAATCCCCAATACACAGCCAAGGGAGATTTTTATGGTGGAGATGGATGTCCAAGAGGGTGTTCCACAGGTGTTTGCGCTCCACGATGTCGCAGCTACCGTGGATCGCGGACAAAATGGCACGGTTAGGGATCTTCGGATGTTCAATCCAGCACGATAGGGCCTGCCAGGAATCCTGGATGACACTAATTTGGACGTCCTGCGAGCAGAGGATCCTGTCTACCGACAACAGCCGTGGGAAAGCCAAGCTGCAGCTGGGTGGACTTGAGATTTTTGTGGGTGATTTTGGGTTCGATAATGATCAAAATATCGATTGGTAGGTTTTCTTGAGATTGGTGATTCTTCTCTTTGTAGGTTTGTTCGCCATACCGCAGATATTCCAGGAGAGGATGTTCAGCATTAATGGAGGCGAAGGGGGGAGTTGGTGGGCCCTCTTTTAGGCGGACCTGGTTTTAATTGCCATGGGCTTTCCGTTCACCGTATGACCTATTTTTCTGGTGGTGGATGCCTCTTTCTCTATTTGTGAAGATGGTCTGGAAAAAGCATTTCCATTGGGGTTGGTGATGGTGTTCATGGCGGCCTCGGAGGAGTCGAGCGGGTCGCCAGCCGAATCCGTCACCGGATCTATGGAGGGTGAGAGGATCGAATCGATCTTGTAGGCGATCTAATTTCCTACCATAAGGAGGAGAAATCCGGCAGCTAGGACATGGATGCCACGACGGGCTTGTTCTGGCCCGAGGATGACGAGGGCTTCTATGACGTTGTCTGCAAGGATCGGGTTAACCTTGTCTGGGCAGATTGGATGAATGTTCCGATCTTGAAGGCCAATCTCTTCTGCTACCGAAGTAGGGTTGGCGGCTAACTCTTGATTCTGGTCGGGGCTATCGAACAAGACTCCGAGGAGGGGGATCTCAATAGATAGTTCTGCGTGTCCTTCGTCGAGGGCGTCGAATTGGTTGGTTAGGGTGAGAGCGGGCGGGTGGTAGGGGATGACAGCCTTGACCGAGGGGCTGGTTTCTCTTTCGCCTGATGGAAACCTTGTGTGACGATTCGGTCGGGGGAGGATAGGGGATCCGCGAAGAGTCTGATGCCGATCGACTTCGATGGGGACTGCCCGCTTCTCAGATTTTCGCTTAAGCTCATGGTGAAGGCGGTAACAATATTTCAATAGGTGACCTCTCAGATGGCAGTGGGAGCAGTAGATAATATGATTATCGTAGACTATTTGTTGTATGTGAGTCCGGGTGCCGAGTTCAATATGAATGCGATTGGGGGGCTCAGAAGAGATCTAGTTCCACTCAGATCTTCGTATAGTGTGCTTTGGTCAGATTGATGGTTTCCTCTGTTGGGGCTACATAAGTTCTGAAGGAGTTGGCGACCCGCCTTCGGGATGCTGGGATGAAGCAAATGAGGGGTAGGTTTTGGGAGGGTAACCCAGGCAGCAATCGTCGCTGAGTCTTCCTTGGTGTTGAAGCTCGTTGTCCATTTGATGATCTTTCTCTTGTGGGAATCCACCCTACAGGTGCCTTTGGACCTGACAGACTTGTGATCAAGGTCCGAGGAGAGATGGAGCAGGATGTGGTTTGGGTCGACGGGGGCCACCATGTATGCATCAGCGAGCTTCCAACTGGCGATCACCTCCTGAACCCGCAAAAGTTTGGGGCAGCTAGTAAAGAGCTTAAGCACGAAGGTGTGAGGAAATGAGGTCGCAAGAGAGGACACTTCAAGTTCGGAGAACGCAACTGACGGCTCGGAGATTCTCTCGGGAAGACCACATCCGGGAGGGGAACGTCCTGAATCCGAAGTTCCAGCTTAGCGACCCTGTCCGGGGGGAGTTTATCGACGTACGATGGGGCGGAGATGCCTGCCGAGGAGGCGTGGAGATCAAAGGCATTACGTGAGGGGCCCCGAGCAGCTGAGGGGGAGAGGACAGGGGGAGGGGGTGGTGGGTGTCGTTTGATGGGTTGGGTCCCTACAAGGGGCCATGGCGAGGAGATCGTCAGAGACGAAGCACCCTAAGAGAGGGTGGAGGGCCAGCAATGGGGCAGACTGGACGGGGGAAGTAACACTGGGGAGGGTAGGAGCGCTCGAAGTGGGAGCACTTGTTCGGCAGTAACGACTGTCCTGCCCCACCGCTGCCATCCGAGCAATAGGACTGCTCCTGGCGACCGCAGGAAGGAGAGAGGAAATGCGCCCGCTACCGGGAGGGGGAAATGTGCCCACTTCTGTCGGGGAGACAGCACGAAGGCCGGAGGAAGCTGGAGGGGGACATGCACCCACCACCGGGAGAGGTGGCTGCACTTGGGAGACGCATGCATCCGAAGGAAGGGAGGCACCGACGATGCTGGATGGGGCAAATGCGCCCGAGGGAGGTGGGACAAATGCACAAGAGGGGAGGTAGCTAGGGGGACATATGCGCCTAGAGCAACCATGGAGGGCGAGCCACAAACTACTGAGGGGGATGGCCCGAATGTGCCCGTCAGGGGGAAGACTTGAGATGCGTCAGAGAGTGGACCACCTGCGCCCATCCGGTAGTGGAAAGCGAAGGTGCTTAGGGGGAGACCACCGAGAGGGAAGATCATATGCGCCCGTGACGCTAGGGGAGAAGCATGCGCCCGAGGCCAAGGGGCCATATGCGCCTGAGGCCAATGGGCTATATATGTCCGAGGCCAAAGGGCTATATGCGCCCAAGCCCGGAGGCTCATATGCGCCCGGGTCCAGGCAGTGGTATGCGCCTCCAATCGGAAGGTCGCAAGGATGATCAACTCCAAGCAGCTCAATAGTGTCGCGAGAAGGACATGCGGGAAAAAAAATAATTCAAATTTGAATGGCCCGCCAAAAATAGACCCGAGGGCTGCTGGATTGGGGGCGGGGGAGGGGTGAGGATGGGGCGGATGCAAAGAAGGGGGGTCCGCTGGGGTGGCCGGAGCGCCTCGCTGGGCTGGAGCGAACAGCTAGTGACCGGGGAGAGCAACAGGAAGGGAAAGGTCGGAAGGCTGGCGGAGGCGGAAGGGTGGTGGAGGGCAGGACTGCTGCAGGCACCGGGGGCGGCGGAGGAAGGGGGAACACCCGGGCCGTGGGAGGAGGGGTGAGAACGGACGGAGACGGAGGCGGGGATTCCGGTCCAAGGATTACAAGTAGGTCCGGAGGGCCGGCTGGCCAGGGGCCGGCCTGTCGAACCCGAGGGGGGTAGGATGCATACGGGAAGGTGAGCGGGGGGAGCAGGCACCCACCGGCCTAGGATTGGCCAGCAATGGAGGACGGGGGGCATATATATATATATATATATATATATATATATATATATATATATATATATATATATATATATATATATATATACTTGGTGAAACCTTTGAATTCCTAAAATACCCTTGAGTATTTTATAAACATGATGTTATTATGTCAACTGTCATGTCATTTATGTTTAAAAGTCTAAGCAATAAAGTTTGTATGCTATGAAGCTTCCTTTTTTCATACAACTCTTCAAGTTCTAATGGTAATAAATTTTTTTGTTCTTACCATTTTCCAAAGGTTATTATTCTCAATAGAAAATTTTAAAAAAAGAACAAAATTCGTACTTCGAATCTCTTGGCATTGTAAAAAGAAAGCACAAACACATGAATAGTTACCTAGAAAATACGGAAGACGACAACTGACCTTATAATATTCTAATTAAAATACGTACAAAGCACGTACATGTAGACTAGTATATATATATATATATATATATATATATATATATATATATATATATATATATATATATATATATATATATATATATATTAGTGTTGTTGTTAGGAGAGGAGTTTAGTATATTAGCGTGTATGTTAGTATTAGAGAGTGTGGAGGGAATGGGGAGAAGAATATGTGTGTGTGTGTGTGTGTGTGTGTGTGTGTGTGTGTGTGTGTGTGTGTGTTGAAGAGAGGGGGAAGGGGCTGCTGCAAAGGCAGCAACAACATGTAGCATCAGCAGCAGCAGTAGTTGCAGCAATAGCAGTAGCAGTGGCAGCTGTAGTAGCAGTATTAGGCAGCAATAGGGGCACCCCATTTGCCCCCATTGCATTGCCAATATGTATATGTGTGTGTTTGTCAACTTGATTGTGAGGAAGTTAGAGATGAGTTAGTGAGGTGGTTTGTTAAGTAGATAGGTTTGATATCTTTGTTAGATATCTAAGTTATATTAGTAAGTTAGTATATATAATATAAGTTAAGGTATATTAGATAGATAGGTAGCTAGATATCTTAGATATTATATATCTAAGATATCAAGATCTTAGTCTTAGGATACTAGAGTAGATATCTTAGGATATTTAAGTATCATAGGATATGTAAGATATTTAGATATTAGATATGTTAGTTAGTTAGATATCTAGGTATCTAAGATATTAGATATCTTAGGATATAAGATATTGGTATTGAGATACCAAGTTGTATCTTAAGGGTATCAAGATACTAGGTTAGATGGCAAGGTAGTAAGGATTACCTTGTCATGAGATAAGGTATTGGGATACTATGGTAGGGTAAGGTTTAAGATTACCTTGTCATAGGATAGATAACTAGTATGGATTAGCTATTAGTCTAGGATGGTTGTTAGATGCCTAGGTAAAGGATTTACCTTAGGGATTTACCTTAGGCTAAGGTAATTGTGTTAAACCAAGATATTGGTATCGGGATACCAATAGGGCCAAGTTATATGGTATCTTGGTAGGTAAATGTTAGAAATAGGATACCTATACTAGAGTTGACCCCGTTTGACCAAAGTTGATTGTTTTGACTCAAAGTCAACATTGGACCTAGAATTGGACTAGAAGTTGACCAGTTGACCAAAAGTCAACTGTGAGTCAACCATTAGTCTAGTTTGACCTAGTTTGGACTATGAGTTGACTAGAGTTAACCAGTTGACCAAAAGTCAACTATAAGTCAACATTTGACCTAGTTTGACCTAGTTTGACTTAGTTTGACTGAGCTTGACCTAGATTTGCATGTCACACCCTAGAAATCATGATAAATACTATTAAACTCCAATTAACTCTTGTATATCTCATCTATAGGTCTGTGACTGTCCTCTGAGTCTTGATTCTTATTGACTGCTCAGAACCACAGATGAGTACATTCTCTGATAATTTTTATTGTCTTGATATCTGCTATATCCGATTCAGTTGTAGTATTTTACTTGATTCTCGACACGATGGTACACTTACTAGTATATGTCATATCCTGTCATGAGATGTTATTCCTGGACTTTCCAGGTATATAGGTGCATTGTTCGAGCTTGTTTTTTGTACTTGTATAGACACTAATTTGGGAGTGGGCTGGCCCCCTACTTTTGAATCCCGTGTCATGACGTGTCATGTCCGGATCTATTATACTACTCGAGGATGGGGAGTTATTAGAGGTTATGTGATCAATACCCCTCCGGTATTCCGTTACTTCTTGTATCATAACTTTACCCTCGCCTCACGTAGGGTAAAGCCTGACCTGTGTTACTACTTGCCTCATAGCTTTCCAGGTTGACTGGCTTGATCCTATATATATGTTGCTCCTGCGATAATCGGTTAATGGAAGAACCGGATCTTGTGTCCCAATCCGATCACATAACGCTATAATATCTCAAGACACCGTTTATGTTTACATTATACATTAGTTATTAATGTATTACTCTACATTCCAGTATTTTATATCCTGACATGATATCCAGATTTACATATTCTGTTTATATTCCAGTCTGGATATTTCATCTTGTATTTCATTATAACTTTTTCTTATAGAATTTGTCAATTCACATAAAACTGCTGTTAGCGTTTGTACTTGCTCATATCCTGACAGGATAATTTTGTTGTATTTTTCAGAAAATTCAGATACAGACTGCCTGACCTTCTACGGCTTTGGCGTAGACGCAGTTTACCACTTGGATTCAGTAGAGCCGGTGCCTTTAGAGGACGCACCGCCGGTAGGGATCTTAGACTAGTAGGTTTGACTGGACTGTATTCTAGCTTATTATTTTGGGTTGTAGTATATATTTTTGGGATTGTATAATGTTTTAAACTTTGAACTTCTAATTGTTACTCTGTGACTTGCATCTATTTCCAGCTTTTCTATTTCTATTATACCTTTATCACATTGTGCTTATCTTCCCTAAATGTCATGTGATTGAGTTATATATATTCCTTCGTGCGGAGATGACAGGTTTATAAATATTGTTGATGTTAGATTTTATAGACGACCTATACAGTATTCTACCGTCGACACTGCAGCGTAAGTTGGACGTATCCACGCGCTCGTGCCCCTAAACAGGGTGCGGGTCGTGACACATATAGATGTTTAAGAATATAGATACATAAGGGTATTTGTATAAACATAGATAAGTGTACATGAGTATAGGCTTAGATATCCTAGTAGGATAATTACATAGGTAAATGTTATGGACAAAAAAATATCTATATGACAACAGATTGGAGTATAATGATACCATTGGATATTGATATATGGGTATAACATATGGTATAAATATTTTTAGGAAAATATATACCATGAATATAGGTGTATATAGAAATATGGTGTATATATATATATGCTAGGGTGCATGATATTACAAATATGAGTATATATGTGGTATATTGATATACATGCATATAGGTAATTAAGGTAATCCTATGATAATAACATATAGCTACATATGTATATCCTATATGTTAGGAATAGGTAGGTAAGGGTATTGGTCAAGGTAAGTGAGTTCATAGCTAAGATAATGGATAAATGGTTAGGAATATGGGTCTATAGTAAGATATATGGATATATGTATATTATATAGGTAAAGGATAAATGTTTAGATATGGGTAAAGGACATATTGGTATATGTTATTATTAGGTAAAGATAATCGTATAGGTAATAGGCATAGGTACATCTATGGATATATAAAGGATAAATTGGTTAAGGTAATCATAGATAGTAGGTAACTAGTAGAAATGTAAGGTATATGTATTGATACTTGGTAATAGAAATGACTAACTAAGGTATATGTATTAATACTACATCAATACTCTAGGCTATACTAATACGTTTCTAGCATATATTATCCTAATATATACTCCTACCTATAATTTCTAGTAATATCTTGGCCTAAAACTAAGGTATTGACTAATAGTTAATGTATTTGAGATATGTACTAAGATATTAGGTAGATGTGTGATACGTGTTAAGATACCGTGATACGGGATAAGGTAAATAGATATAGGCCAAGATATTACTAGAAATTATAGGTAGGAGTATATATTAGGATAATATATGCTAGAAACGTATTAGTATAGCCTAGAGTATTGATGTAGTATTAACTAGTATTGACTAGTTTGATCTAGTTAGCACCTAAAAACCAAATAGTGACTTTTAAGATCTAGTATAACTTTATAAACCCTGTAAATAGGTAACATTAATCTAGAAATTAGGAAATTACCTAGTTTGACAGCGGTAACCTAGATTTGACCTAGTTTGATCATAGAAGCAAGGTAAATCATAGTATATGAGTATAGGGTATTGATATAGGGTAAAGTTTGGTAATGGGTAAATATCAACCTAGGGCAGGCCTAGAAAATCCATATAGCCTGGAAATAGGCTTGATTTTAGTTTTAACTTAAGTATTGATCCTATTGATTGAATTAATATAGGTTCACTGGGCGTCGACTTGGACACCGGTTCAATCTAGTTTTCAACTTGGATTGCAGGCAAGTACACGCATTGATTTACTTTTATTTTCTGATATTATCTCTATTTGATGACTTGGATTATGCATATAGTGTTCATGTCACCCTTGCTGTACGTGATTAATATTTATAGGATTGTATTCATGATTTTTGTATTTTATGTTCGATTTTTGTGCATCGTGATATCATGTTTCATGATTCGTGTATATTACATGTCGTGACTTGAATTCATGAATACCAGTTGTCGGGCAAAAAAATATTTTTGTAGACATTTAAGCTACCCAGAACTATCCTTGTGTCTAATCGTGCCTGATAGCAGTTGCACATTTCACGTGCAATGTTCGTTTTACCCCTAACCATTTACATGTCAAAAGTGGTATTAAAAATACATAAAGGATGGGGATGTTTTGGCATAGTTTCATTTGTTAGTCCCTTATCATATTTATCCATTCTTTACCATATTTATCATTATTGCCTATTTTTATTAAAATGCCAGTTTAGTCTTACAGTTCCACTTGTTTACCATGCCTCACATATTCTAACTCTTGTTATATAGTCATTATCATGTTATGTAATATTTATCAATGTTTGTATTTGCTCCAATCCTGACTAGATAACCATATTTTTAGGCGATGTTTTAGTGTCACTTTGTCCTACCTATTATGGATTTTCAGAGGACCCTATTCTTGAGACTGATCCCAGCATTCTAGAGGACCATACAGTTATAGAGGTTGTGACCCCAACAGAGGATGTATAGTCATAGACTAGTTTACATTCATAGATTCTGATCGAAACTTGTCTACGAAATTACATACTTGGGTTGTATATTTATATTTGGGTGATTCTCTGAATTTTTTGGATTATGTCTTGACTCTGGTTGTGGTTTATGCACTTATTTAAAACTCTTCTATCTTAGATACTATAATTGAGTTATAGATATCATCTTATTCTCAACTCTGGATTCATATCACTTGCGATTAAGTTGATTATGTATTATTGCATGGAGTGGAATATCATATTTGGGTTTTAGACAGCTTTCTACTGTCGATGGTGCGACGTAGGATGGACGTACCCATAACTCATGTCCGATTTTTTGGATACGGGTCGTGACACATTTTTATGGTAGCCTATGCAGGTCAGACTTCATAATTAGAGCGATATCATGGTAGTGCAACAACTTAGTTGGACTACTGCGAGCCCGCGATAGGATATAGAAAAGAATATTAGGATGCGAGAATACTCAATATAAATTAGGACTCCTTGAAAGAATCCTAGGATGACCCCAAAGAATCTCACCCTAAACCCTATGTCGAAATCTGTTTTTCCTGTTTCCGTCTACTATTTATTGTTCATTGCTGAAATTGATTCTTGGTGTTCTTTTGTAACTCCCCGGTCCTAAAATACTTAGAACTAGGAATGTATCCATGCCAGCTGTATACATACGAAGTACACTCCAATATATGGAAACCTTGTATGTATACA
Organism: Iris pallida; assembly: GCA_029216955.1. Classification (NCBI taxonomy): domain Eukaryota; kingdom Viridiplantae; phylum Streptophyta; class Magnoliopsida; order Asparagales; family Iridaceae; genus Iris; species Iris pallida. The sequence continues at coordinate 36,273,678 of JANAVB010040818.1, forward strand.
TAAGCTGTAAAATATAATAGAACCATAATAACTAAATCTCATCCACTAGATAAATAAATGATATAAAAGCAACTTTAAATTTGTCATGTATACAATCGTTGGGCGGAGACAAAGTCCACTACCAACTATCTCAAATAAAATGTACAAGAAGTGATCGATAAAATAACGAAACGAACCAAGCGCAATCATCTTCGAAAGAATGGAGAAGATCACGGCCTTGGCTAGAACACCTGTAAAATCACAGAAGCACACACCTGGAGAGATAACCAGGTTCTCAGAGGGACATAACAAGATACATGAAGAACATGCCATAAATACTGAATACAAAATATGCCACAAAGAATGTAAGTGACGAGACAACAATAAGGTAATCTAACCGTACTATGGTGTTCATGCAGTTAAGAACAAACCTCCAACGCATGGGCACTCTGGCTCAGTAGCAGTAATCTCAGGTATGGCCCCATCAGGATACCAGGGACCTCAAAGCATAACATTCATCGAATGTCAGAGGCCAGCAGTAAATCAGTATCAGGATCCAGGACCATATCTCCTGCGGAGATAACCGACAATAGGGAAGTGCATACTTGGCCCATATGTTATGGAACTGTTCTTTCCATCCAATGCCTAACAGAGTCACATCCATGTCTCATATACCTCTACTAACTGCTAAGTCTCCTAACATGCCTTTATTAGCAGTTAGCCCTATCGCATGCGCATGGAGGATCAACCCACACACAAGTACTTCTACATGTACTCATCTCACACATCCTTTGGTACAACTGTGTGAAGGTATGTGCGATACACTACAGACGGTAGTCTCTTAACTCTAAGTCCACATGTACTCAAAGGATAATGACAAAGTATATCTAATATCACTGAGCAAACAATAAATCAAGGACGGTAAGAACTGGAAATAAATGAACAGTAATATATAATAAAATGCAAACTGAATGTAAATAGTATAATGACAAGTATCTTGCCTGAGATTATGTGCAACAGGGAATAATCTAGTAGCTCGAACAGACAAATAAACGAAGCAAGAAAAGCCAAATTCCGCAGATGACTCCGGATGCTGCAACAAACATCACGAATGAGTTTGGAATAAAAGTTATGCCTAGAAAATGCCTGTCCAAAAGTTAAATTCTGGAACAGGGGCAAAATCATAATTTCTGGTCAAAACGATGTCCGCCGTTGGACCCGCTTTGCACCGAAATACGTGCCAATATCTACGGTCTCTAAAGTCATCAAACTACATGTCTATAGATTTGTTTTGATGAGACGAATCCAACGGTATGTCTAATTTTGGATTCCGGTGGGCTGTGCATAAAATTGCCCGTTGAGTGGGATTGTGGGCCCGCCAAAATAGCGTCCCGATCAACGGTCTCAGAATCGAACCAAACTTGGCTCACAGGACCAAAAAAATATTTTGAGTCCAATGGCGCAAGTTTCATCACGATATGATGAGTGTGCACAAAGTTGTGACTTAATTTGTAAAGGGCGATACGGGGGTATCTCGACGGATACGCACTGATTTCGTCGCGCATATGCAACAAAATCGGGTTCCGTCAGTTTCCACACGTCGGCAACATCCATACGCGCCTTTCGATGTATATAGTGTGCGACCACGTCGCCCGGTTTATCGGGACGCACGCCGTATCGGGTGTTTTTTTCACTTTTTTGAAAACATAATTTATAATTTTTCGGAAAACTTTAACAATGTGTAACTTTCTACATACTAGATGAAAATTGAATCCAGAAGGTACGTTACAATCTCGGTTATGTTGTCTTTGACTGCCTTCAATTAGTTTTTTACGAAAGTTTAATGGACAACAAGAAAAGTGGCCGATAAGTTGGTGTTTCAAAACAGTTTTTAATATTTCAGAAAAGTAGTTTTTCTCTAACTTCGTCTCATTTTTTCGAGCAAGTTGGATGGCCATGCCGAAATCCACCTAGGAGATCTCGAAGAGGGTCATGTGGGCTTCCTACACGAATTTACGGATCTAAAAACGGACTTAAATTGACAGAGAAATTGATCGGGGAAGTGGGATACCTTAAAGTGGGAATCTGTTGTTTGTTGTTGTTGTCGCCGTGGCGACCGGGAGCCGGGACTGTTGTCGTTCCGACGAGGCTGGCATGTACGCCGAGGAGAGGAATGAGGATGGAGGAAAGAGGAGAAAGGAGGAGGAGATTAGATGGGATTTGGAGTTTAGGATTTTAAAAACATATATATATATATATATATATATATATATATATATATATATATATATATATATATATATATATATATATATATATATATATACAAGGGGAAGGGGGGTTCGGCTAAAAGATGCTGCTGCTAATGGGTTGGCGGCCTAATGTTGCTGCTACTGCTATTTCTTTGTTTGAGTTGTGTGATGTGGTCGGTTGCCCATGGTGGGGCCGACCACAATGTCTATTTATATTTTTTTTCTTTTCTTCTTATCATATATATATATATATATATATATATATATATATATATATATATATATATATATATATATATATATATATATATATATATATATATATATGTTTAAAAGCAAATGGGGGAAAGTGCAAGGGGCCGACCCCTTAGCAGCTTTGTAGCTGCTGCTTTTAGTTCGGGTGTGGGTGGTCGGCCAGGTGGTGGGGCCGAACACTCCATGCAATATTTTTTTTCTTTCTTATCTTATTCTTATCCCTATATATATATATATATATATATATATATATATATATATATATATATATATATATATATATACACCAAAAAAAATAAATAAATATATATATATATATATATATATATATATATATATATATATATATATATATATATATATACACCAAAATCTATTTAAAAATTTTGAATAACAATTTAAATATTATCTATCCAAATATTGAATATATATTTAAACATATCTACATGTAAATATAAATTAAATTCACAATAAATCCACTCAAGGTAATAATAATATCTTGATAGAATAAACATGTTTAATAAATCTCTACAAAATAAATTTAATAATAATAAATTAATAAAAATTGTTCTAATGGGTGAACTGTACCACACACCCTTATTCGGGTCCAGGAACATGTACAATCTTGTAAAATATTATTTAATAATAAAAATACCAATAATTGTACATATAATTAAATAATTAAAAATTGTACATAAAATTCTAAAATAATTAGGAAATACTTTTACGTACATAAAATATGTCCACATGGCCACCTTAGTCATCCCACATGCTCACATGGGCTTAAATTTGGTTCGGGCCCTGTTCGGGCTGAATTGGCCAAACCGGGTCATTAAAAAAATAAATAAATAAAACCATAAATTGTATAAATTCATTTTTAAGTCTAATAAAATAATAAAAAATAATTAAAAAATAGGCGTTTTACATCGTTGTTGACTCTAATTTTGTATCGAGATAAATTTTATGGACTAATTTAAGGTATATCATAATGACATACTTTAATGAGGATAGTGAGAAAGGTAACCATCTGCCTTAATTATGGAGTTTAGAGTTTATCGCAGTCATATTAGCTGGTGTGGCAAAGATATAGAGCCTGGTTTTGGATATATTTTTCTTGGCTATGGAATTTAGAGTTTTCGCAGCTAAGCTTGTGGCAAGATAAAATTTTTAGATACCATGATTCTAGAGGTATGTACCTTAGTTATGGACCCTACAGTTCATCGCAGCCATACTTACTGGCATTGTAAGAATTTTGGGTATCATGACTCTGGATATACGTGTATGGTTATCAGATTGTGTCTTAAATTGGTTCTTAATGTATCATCTCTATCATTTAGTATTATTACTATTGAGTTCTATTCCATCACCCCTAATAGGTCAGGATAGGGATATCATTAGTACCTCGAGTCCAGTTCCTTAAAGGGTTTTACTTTTAGTAGTTCCTGAGGTTTCGTTCGATAGTGTAGTAGTTTGGTACCTTGCAAAATGGTTGATCTCTAGTTGAGTGCCAGTGTTGAATATTAGGAGTGTAGTTTGTGGGTTCGTGAGTAGTTTTATTGGATATATGAGCATTAAGTATTAGTGTATAAGCTAGAGTGACTCATAGTGTAGTACCATTTATAGCAATAGTTCCATGACATGTGTCAGAGTATAGTTAATAGTTGTTATCCTAGAGTATCAAGCATGTGTCCAGCATAGTTATGGAGTTAGTGACTGTGTACCAAGGGTGCCTAGAGGGTGCAAGTGTCTAAGATGTATCAGCATTGGTGAGTAATAAGTGATAAGTGTAGCGTATCAGTTTAGTATTAGTGAGTGTTATTGAGGGTAATAATATTAGCTAGGTGTATCAGTGTGATATTAAATATGAGGTATTGTAAGACAGTATCATGAGAGTAAGAGTATAGTGTCTAAAGCAGCGAAAGATGGGTCCAGCTAGGCAATATGTAGCACATCAAATTGTCCCACACCAGTAGTGGGAGATACCCCAGCAGGACAGGACTTTTGTGATGACGGTCGAGGGGATGTATTGTGTTGGATAGTAGTTGCAAGATCTTGACTGACGGAGGCATCATCCTAGTCAAGGATATTTGTGTTGGGTGCCGCTAACCTTAAGATACAGGGAATTGTGTGCCATCTTACTCATAATGCATCTTTCAAGTTTCGATATAGCTCTCAGAATGGATTGGTTGAGTATGCAGTACGCCAATATTGATTATCGTCGTGGATGTATTGTGTTTAGTCCTCCTGGAGAGTCTGTGTTTGAGTTTGCTAGAGGAGCAGTAGAAACGAGCTGTGGAGTTATTTATGGAGCTATGGTAGAGTAGAAGGAGATATCTTATCCTATCATTGTAGAGTTTCTTGATATTTTCATCGAGCCAGTATTACAGTATGTGTACAAGATCAATAACAATAAGACTGTGGAGCTGAAGAAGCAGATTGATAAGGTGCTGGATAAGGGGTCTATTAAATCGAATTTGTCATCCTGGGGTGCTCCGGTACTATTTGTGCGAAGAAGGACGGGTATGTACATATGTGCCTTGACTATAGGGCTTTCAACAACATTACTATCAAAAAAAAATTGTTGTGAAGGATCTATGATTTGTTTGATCAATTGAATGACAGAAGGATGTTCTTGAAGATAGATTTGAAGTCTGGCTTTCATCAGCTGAAAATAAAGAAGGAAGATATTCCGAAGACTGCTTTTTGGCTAGTACGAGTTCTTGGTGATGCCATTTGGGTTGACTAATGCTCCGACAGTTTTCATGAACTTGATAAACAAGGTATTCCATAAATAGCGTGATCAGTTCGTTGTGGTGTTCATAGATGACTTCTTTATCTACTCAAAGACCCCGGAGGAGCACGAGGAGCATCTAAGGATCATGCTCGAGACTCTCGGGAATGAGATATTGTACATGAAACTTCTAAATGTGAGTTTTTTGGGACATGGTAGAGTTTCTTGGCTATGTTGTGACAGAAGAGAGTATATCCGTGGATCCGAAGAAGATTGCTGCATTAAAATCCTAGACCGATCTCAGTTGTAAAGTCAGGATTTTCCTTGAATTGGCTGGGGTTTATAGAAAGTTCGTAAAGGACTTCTCCCAGATTTAGAGCCATTGACGAGACTCACTAGGAAGGATGTTGAGTTTGTTTAGTCTGAAGAGTGCTAGGCTGCCTTTGATGAGTTGAACAAGAAATTGACTATAGCTCCAGTTTTAACGCTGCTATCGGGTACTAGAGATTTGCTATATATAGTGATGCTTCAGGAAAAGGTCTAGGATGTTTGTTGGAACAAAAAAAAATATCATGCCCCAGAACCAGAATACTGGAGAGCGGGGGACAAACACAGCCAGCTACGTACATTGAAGGGTAATCTACCTCGATGTACGATCATGGCTGTCTAGATGCATAAAGGTTTTACTACAAGCTAACAGTCACTTATGGTCAAGAACAAGCCTAAGTGTCTCAATTTCAAGCAAGCAAGTAAATGTAACAAGATGGAAGATCATCATACATATAAAGTAAGGCATCCCATACATTACATATTCAGATGATCATGAAGCTAGTCATACAAAATGCAAAGACTAGCAAGAGTTTAAGTCATACATGATCAACCCTAGGATTTGTCAATCATGTTACAGCCCTTAGGCAGACATGAATGTAAATTTAACAAGAGCTAACACTTGCTCGACGAGTAAACACTTCAAAAGAATAATTTATAATAGAGTGGAAGAGCAAAATAAAACCCACCCGTTGCCAGGGTTGCGTCTAGTGTTCACCATCTGGCTGGAAGGCTGGAAGATCCTAGGATAATACTCCAAAATCTGGCCATACAAAACTAGCTGGATCAGACCCCAGAAAGAGCAAGTACCATAAGAGAGGCTTCATTTAAGAACTAAAACCAGCATATTAGCACATAAAGACATAATGATAACGAAAGACATGAGTTAGATGAATAAGGCGATAAACGATAAGATAACTAAAGGACCATTCTGATAACCAGGTTACAACCCGCAAACCAAACAAGGATCGGGGTTGTAACCCTTCACCTGAACAGAGCTTAGTCTCTAACCAATTATCGACAAATTAAAGTATAACATTAACGTGCTAAAATTACCATGTACCGATCTTGCCTAGGCGAGACTTGACTAGACTCTATCCATCAATCACGGCCAAGTAATGAGTACGACTTGATACCTTAACTAAATAGGGTTATCACAAGCTTAGTTACTAACAAGATGCATCGAGATGTTCCAATAGCCACAAGCCCTGCATTTTTAATCCAGGTTATCTAGTCGTAAGTTGAGAGAGTTGGATTAGGTGACTTGGGGGTATAACACATGACAATGTGCTAGAAATGTGCCCTACTTGACGGCAGGCTACAAGTCCAATTAGAGCGCCTAGATAATGGGACTGCCTGTAGCTGGAAAATCTTTTCATAGACTACTTGATCAATCTAGTCGTTATCCTAGTCAGATTCATTATGAATCCCTGACCGTAGAAATCAGGAATTCATGTCCTAGACATGATGCAAGACGAAACATGTGGCTTGTACCGATACAATTAAGAGAAATCATCCACGATGTCAAGACAAGAGTTACATGTTACTTGTCAAGATTATATGTCATGCTATGTTACTTATCAAGTCAAGAGTGTGTCACAACGGACCACCATCAAGTATTATCATGTCAAATTACTGGTCGAGAGCGCACGACGACGGGTCACTATCAAGAGTTATCATGTAAAGTCACATTATCATGTCGTGTTCATGTGAGTGCACCACGATGGGTCACTATCAAGGAGTTGTTAGAGAGTGTATGTGCCACACCAAGATTGTGCTTAGAGCTCAGAGTACATATGCAACATGAAAAATAACATTATAAGACTAGTCAAGTAGAGAGTAAACAAAGTCACAATTTACACTAAGTACCAAGGGGTGTTATGAAGAGCATGCACCCAAGGAGGATGTGCTGAGAGTGACATGTATCCAAGGCTATGCGCCTAAGGCAGAGGATATCATGGAGAGACAATAGTTTTGGGAAAGAATGCGCCTGGGGCTATGCGCCCACAAGCACACGCCTGTATGCATGCGCCCAAAGGGTGGAGTCAGGGTGTCTTGGAGAAAGTCAAGAGACTCACTCTATGACAAGTGTGCGCATGACAGGGTCTATACGCCCAAGGCTATGAGACATGTTGCATTTGTGCGCATACCAGACTATGCGCCCAAGCCAGGGAGGGCCTTGGGGCTATGCGCCCTCATGAGGAAGTAAGAGAGACTTGGGTGCATACTTATGGCTATGCTCCCAAAGAAGCGTGCAGTGGGGACATAACAAATCTATGCGCCCAGCACTGTGCTTCTTCCCCAACCCGATAGCACAAGTTCGTTGAACCCATGAACTTCTCAAGATCATAAATCACTCAAAACTATTCGAAATCCAAGTTTTCAAAAGTCTAACTTGAGTAAAATTGAATTATCTATAACATGGATCAATCAAAACTTGAAAATAATGAAGTCTGAGAGGTCAAAACCCAAGAAAATCAAGTTTTGTATAAAGTTAGATCTACAAAAACTAATCATTCAAGACCAAAAAATACTAAGTACTAAATAGTCTTAGAATCATGTAGGGAAGATAATGGAACAACAAAAATGGAGGTCCTCCATGAAGCAAGCTAGCACATGCCTTTGGATGGGAGAGGTTTTAATGGAGAAGAAGAAGTTATGAGAAATAATGAAGAGATAGAAAGAGTAGTTAGGTTATAAAGGGGTGGTTTCATCTTGAACCAACTTGGTAGTTTCATCTTGAACCAACTTGGTTCAAACTTAGCCAAAATAACCCAAGCCAAGCTAAACGAAGACCAAACCAAGCCAAGCCATGCTAAAAAAGTCAAAATACGGGTCGAGAATCCATACACGTATACTGAAAATACGTATAACAAAAAACGAGAGTGACAACTCTACCCACCTTAAAAGAACTTCGTCCTCAGAATTTAATCAAGAGGCTAGAGATATCGGGGCAAGCTATACTAATCGCGAACAATCTATGACTAGCAGTTAATTGAGCAATCATTCATACAAGCAAAGAATTAAAGCATAAGGCATAAGGAAGACATTATACCTTATGAGTCAAATAGGTGTGGATATCGCGATCAGATATCATCCTCACGCTCCCACGTTGACTCACCCAAAGTGTGATGACCCCAAGCAACATGGACTAAACTAGTAGTCTTATTCTTGAGTATCTTCTCTCTCCGATCCAATATGGATGCAGGTCTTTCCTCATACGAAAGGTTTGTACCAACAACCAATTCTGAATTATCAAAGACATGACTTAGATTCGGGATATATCGTCACAATTGGGATACATGAAAGACATCATGTACATCACGTATCGACGACGGAAGAGTGAAACGATAGAATACATCACCTACCCGCTCTAGAATGCCGAACGGCCGTATATACAAAGGACTAAGCTTTCTCCGTACGCCAAAACGAATGATGCCACGGGTAGGCGAGATACTAAGGAATATGTGGTCGCCGAGAATCGGCCGAATGACGCTGGCAATCTTGTACAACCTGAAGATGATCTCTGACTTGTCTGATCATCTCAATAGTCCGCGTAATCATCTCTGGACCAAGCATCTGCCTTTCGCCTATAACATCCCATGCTAATGGGGATATGTACTTTTTGTCGTATAAGGCTTCAAAGGACGCCATCTGGATACTGGCCTGGAAACTATTATTATAGGAGAACTCCACGATATGCAGGTGATCTTCCTACGAACCACCAAAGATGAGTGTATATGCCCACAACATATCTTCAAGAGTCTGGATCGTGCGTTCTGACTGACCATTTGTCTGCGGATGATAAGTTGAACTGAACTTGAGACGAGTCCCCAAGCTTCCTTGAAGACTCCGCCAAAAGTGTGATATAAATTTCGAATCTCTGTCGGATGCATTACTGACTAGTACCCCATACAATCTAACTATCTGCCTGAGGTACATCTCTGCTAGATGATTCATCGAATGGTTCTAAAAGGGATAAAATGAGCTGCCTTGGTGAGTCTGTCAAGTATAACCCAAATAGCATCTCTTCCAGTTGGGGATTTAGGTAACCTAGTTACAAAATCTATGGTAATGTGCTCCCATTTTTATTTTAGGATTGGTAAACGTTAAAAAAGTCCAGCTGGTCTCTGATATTCGACTTTAACTTGTTGGCAAACTAAACAACGAGAGACAAACCGGGCTATCTCCCTCTTCATGCCATTCTACCAAAAATTTTGACGGATATCACGATACATCTTCGTATACCGGGATAAATTGAATACTGCAAACTGTGAGCCTCTGCCATGATCTCTTGCCTGATATCACCACTAGGTACACAAAGATGCCTTCTATGTCGAAGTATATCGTCCTCATAAATGCACAACTCTGCTCTCCGTCCTGCAACACATTCTGCCCTAAGCCGCTGAAGCTTAGAATTCGTTGACTGAGCTAACTTAATCCTCTCAACTATACTAGACTGAACTTGCATACTAGCTATCAATGCTCCATTGATGGGAAGAACAACTTTAATACCCTTCTTCTGAAGATCTACTAACAATTCTGGCTGTACTGTTAGAAAATAAACTCCGGCTCTTCTGCTCAATGCATCTGCAATGACGTTGGCCTTCCCAGGATGATACTACAAGTTGATGTCATATTCCACAAGTAGCTCTAGCCATCTTCTCTGACGCATGTTAAGATCCTTCTGGATAAACATATACTTAAGACTCTTGTGGTCGATGAAAATCTCCACCCGATCTCCATACAAATAATGCCTCCAAAGCTTAACTGCGAAAACTACCGCTGCTAAATCTAAGTCGTAGGTTGGGTAATTCCTCTCATGATCACGATGCTGACATGACGCATAAGCAACTACCTTACCATGCTGCATCAAGACGCATCCCAATCCCTTGTCGGAAGCGTCACAATAGACTAAAAATTCTCTAGCCCATATAGAAGCATGAGAATGGGTGCCGTCATCAATCCTTGCTTCAACTTCTCAAATGAACTCTAATACTTTGCTGTCCAAGCAAATTGCACATCCTTGCGGGTCAACTGCGTCAATGGTGCAGAAATTCGAGCAAAGTCTGATAAAAACTGCCGGAAATAGCCAGCCAATCCTAGGAAACTACGAACTTCTGCGACGGTACTGGGAACTAGCCATGTCTCTATAGCCACTATCTTCTGGGGGTCCACATCCACTCTATCTCTGGTGAGGATGTGACCTAAGTACGAGATACGATCCAGCCAAAACTCGCACTTACTAAACTTCACGTACAACTGGTGCTCTCTGAGAATCTGAAGAACTACACGAAGATGCTGCTTATGCTCTGCCTCATTCTTGCTATAGACTAAGATATCGTCTATAAATACTATATGAACTGGTCCAAATAGGACATGAAGATACAATTCATGACGTCCATTAATACGGCTGGCATATTGGTAGCTCCAAATGGCATAACAATGAACTCCCAATGTCAATATCTAGATCTGAATGCTGTCTTCGGAATGCCCTGCTCTCTGACTCTGATATGATGGTATCCTGACCGCAAGTAAATCTTTGAAAATACTGCCGTTCCTCTGAGTTGATCAAATAATTCATCTATCCTTGGTAGAGGATATCTGTCTTGATTGTTACAGAGTTCAAGATACAATAATCAACACATAATCTTGACGTACCATCCCTTTTTTTCACAAGAAGTATCGGGGCTCCCCAAGGTGATCCACTAGCACGAATGAATTCCTTGGTTCTAAGTTCTTTAATCATCTTATACAAGATCTCTAACTCTGAAGGTGCCATCCTGTAGACTCCCCCTGACACTGTTGCCGTCCCTGGAAGCAAATCAATGGTGAACTCTATCTCTCTTTCTAGGGACATACCTAGAAGATCTTCGGGAAATACATCAGAAAACTCTTCTACTACTCTGGGAAACTGAACTGCAACTGCCATCTGTAATACTAGTGGAGAAGGTTCTACTTTGCCTCTGGAAAATAAAAACTCCGGTTCGTCGGAAATACCAAAAATAATCTTGCCAATATGGTAGTCTATTCTTGCGTATCGATCCTTCAACCAATCCATTCATAGGACCACATCATAGTCAGCCATCGAAAATTCTATCAACCTAGCGGGAAACTCTCTACCGCTAACTACAATTTGACACGAGGAATAGACTCTATCTACTACCACAAGACCGTTACCGGTAAGTATATTAAGCCTTACTGATAATGACTCGGGATGCAGTCCTATCCGTGTTCCGAATTGTATAGACATAAATGAATACGATGCACCTGAATTAAATAATACTGATGCTGGAAAAGAGTTGACGAGAATGGTACCTGCCACCACCTCACTTGATGCCAATTTTTCTGCTATGGTCAGAGCCATAGCCTGACCTTGTCCTCTTGGTGCCGGTCCCCTCTTTTGGAACCCTCTTTGCCGATTCTGAATATGAGCTTGGGCATACTGCTAAACCTGAGGTGGCAATGGCCTCGGAGGCTGGTATTGCTGCTGCACGGGTGCAGTACCCCTAATTGATGGACTGTTTAGGTTTGATGATGATGAACTTGCTCTATTCAGACATGATCCTATCTTATGGTCCGGTGCCCCACAAGCCAAGCATAATTTCTGTGCTCTGTAATATTCTGATACTACATGTCCTGGCTTCCCACAATAAGAGCAGCCTATTGCGGAAGACTTCTTCTACTTCTGCTGCTGAAGAAACGTCGGTGTCGAGTGCTGAACTGACGAAGCTGTGGTCGCCCTCCTAGGAGCTCTAATGGTCAAATCCCTAGCTGCCAGGGCTGGTACTAATGATTGGGACATCTGCCCATGAGACCTCTTTCGTCCTCCATTTCTATCTATAATCAACTAAGAAGTATACTCATGCCTCTTCGCTGCTCGCAAGACGGCATCAAACGTCTGGTGCTCAAACTGCTCAACTGATATAATAATCTCTAGGTGGAGTCCCTGTTGGAATTGCTTGGCTCGATCCAATTCTGTTACCACCAAGGTAGGAGAAAATTGAATGAGTCTAAAATACTCGACTGCATATCCTTCGACCGTACTTCCCATCTACTTAAGATTGGAGAATCTCGTCTGTAGATCATATCGAGCCATTGCATCAAAGTACTTGGTCTGGAACTTATTGCTGAATACCGCCCATAAGACAGGTGTCGTTAATCCAACTGCTAGCATCGCCCACCTGCTGCGGTCTAAATTCAATAACTGCAGGCGCACAACAGCCACCATCTCTTCCTCAGGAATCTTAGCTGCCTTCAGGATAACTTCTATGTCCTGAAGCCACGCATCAGCAACGATAGCATCTTTACTACCGTCATTGAAAGGAGGCACTACCCAAGTAAGTCATATCAGCGACGTACTTAGTGACTCCAAGGTAGAACGTCGCTAATTTTTGGGGGTTTAGCGACGTTTAACTAAGACGTCATTGTTGGTCCCAACAGCGACTACTAGCGACGTCTAGCGACTACATTTTATTAAATGGGAACCTGCGTCGCAAGTTCGTTGGTACACGTCGTTGATATAGCAATGCGTAGCGACACAATTTAAGTGGCATCGCCGTTTATTAAATATCAGCGACATTTAGCGACGTCCTTTTCGGACGTCGCTAAACGTTTCATATAGGCTGCGAGGGTTTCCTTTTCGATCATTCACAAAATTTCCCCCCAATTTCTCGTGCGCTCCTCCTCGCGACGATCCTCCGACGATTTCCCTCCTCCGTCTTCCTTTTCCGCAGTGCTCCTCCGACGATCTCCCTCCTCCGGCCTCCTCCTCCTCTTCAGGTAGCTCCTCCATCTCTCTTTCTCTCTCTCTCTCTCTCACACACACACTCTCCCCTGTCCTTGCTTCCCAGTTTAGGATTCGAATTTGATGTGTGTGTTCTCGTAAAGTTGGACACTTCGTATCCACTTGTGTGGATACGAATCAACCCCCTGACACGTACACATGTGGGGGGTGACACTTCTGTACAACTGATTTGGGTTTTTATTTGTTTTCCAGTTCGGATTTGGGGTTTTCAAATTCTTTTCACTGATACATTAAAATCAGTCCTGACACTTTAAATTCAAACTGATATTTTGATTTTGGGTTTAAATTTGATTATGAGATTCAATGTTTAAAAATATTTTTGAATTCGAATATTAATATACAAACTGTGATTAAATAGAATATGGAGAATTGAAAACTGGGTTTTGATTTTAGAATTTAAACTGAGATACGGGTTGAAGGGTTAGTGAGTGAATGTACTAGGTTGTAATTGGATATGGCACTTGGCCTATGTTTTGGTTCAGAGTTCGGGTTTTTGGGTTGTTATATCTGATTATATATAATTCAATATGTATGCACTTATGTAAGTGTGTTCATATAGGTTTCAAGATGTCAGTGGTCAAGATTTTAGTATTAGTTATCAACATTGGTAGCAGTATCATGTTACCTTAGGTATGATGGCTTGGCTAGTTCATGTTACCCAAAGGAAGTTTGTCTATTAATATGGACTTAGATAAATTTCTATTGGAAAATGATATTGGAATAAGGATTAACCTGAGAATAGGCTTAACTGAATAGTGATATCAGTTAGCAACTGTTTTCTGAGTTTGAATGTCAAGCACTCTGGGAAAATGGTGAGATACACCAAGTCAGACACTGTCCCTACAGCCATTCGACTGGCGAAGTAGAAATCTATGTATGACATTTACTATAAGGACTTTGCATTAATCTATGGTACGACATCGTGATCAGGACATAGTCCTTGCAGCCATTCGATTGGCGCGGCAGAAGCTACGTAGCCATAGATAAAGTTGATTGTCCTCCGACCCCCATCCCTCGGCAATGATGATACGATAACCTATCACTACATCTTTTAGTAGTAGATAATGTCTTAGTATAACATTTTGTGTGTTTATCTTATTGATTCTGTTACATCCTTCAGATAATATATTCGATAAGAACATATACTATACCATATGTACAGAACATAGATGATTCACACTAATGTATGCTAGAATGAATTTTGGGTTGTGTTCTGAGCCATCCGTTCTCACACTTGACAAAAAATCGAATATAACCTTTTTATCTACCAATCGACTGGCGAGACAGAAATCTAGGTACGATATTTGCTATAAGAAATTTGCATTAATCAACATTACGACATCGTGATCAGGACATAGTCCCTGCAGCCATTCGACTGGCGAGGCAGAAACTATGTAGCCGTAGATAAAGTTGACTGTCCTCCGACCCCCATCACTCGGCAATGATGATACGACAAACAACCTATCGCTACATCTTTTAGTAGTAGATAATGTCTTGGTATTACATTATGTAGGATCATCTTGATTCTGTTACATCCTTCAGATACTAGATTCGATAAGAACATATACTACACCATATGTACAGAACATAGATGATTCAAAGTAATGTATGCTAGAAAGAATTTTGGGTTGTGTTCTGAGCCATTCGTCTCCACACTTGGCAATTATGCATGTGAAATATATCATTAGAGAACATAAAACTTGTGGTCGTACAATCGTCACTTTCGTACGCCAGTTCATGTCGGTCTTCACTTTCTACAGTAATTATCTTAAAATAGATATGAATTACTATCTGCGGAACCGTTTGTGGATGTATAATTGTCATCCTGATGAATTATTATATGTGTCAATCTTTGCAGAATTATCTTAAAATGGATATAAATTACTATCTGCGGAACCGTTTGTGGATGTACAATTGTCATCCTGATGACATGTGCGGTGTGAGGGATGAATTTATACCGGGTGTGTAACAGTTTCTGCACTTTGCCAAGGCGTTCCCTCAGTACATGGATCGTACAAAAATTAAGTGTCCATCTGTGAGATTTCGCAACTTGAAATATCATTCGGAAGTGGATGTGACATATTATTTGTATTCGAGGGGTTTCATATCAAATTATTATCAATGGACCGCATACGGAGAACTTGTGACTTTAGCCTCCGAGCCGGAGCCTTATGTGGAGCCTTATGTAGATGTCCACGAGCATGCTGATTACGACCAAGGGTGGACGAATATGGTTTTCGATGCTGCGGAGCCTAGTTTTGATCCGAACAAATCAATATGCAGCTGAGGAGGCACCGAATGACGATGCTGCAAAGTTCATGGAGTTGCTGGAGAATGCAAGGACTCCTTTATATCCTGGTTGTGATGAACATTCACCGTTGGAGGTGATTACAAGATTGTTGAGCATAAAATCTGATTTTAACATGTCTCAATAATGCTACAACATAATCCTGGAGTTAATTAAAGATATATTGCCGGAGGGTGGCAAGTTACCTAAAGACTTCTACCGATCCAAGAGAATGGTGAGATCGCTCTGTATGGGGTATAAAATAATTGATGCATGTCGCAACGGATGCATGTTGTACTATAAGGACGACAAGGATGAAGATGGCTGCAAATTTTGTGGTGCCGATTCAAGGTAACTAGTACAACAAGGACTTCTGGTACACGTAAGCCAACAGATTCGATGCGCTATTTGTCTTTGATGCCGCGGTTGTAGATGTTGTTCATGGCAAAGGAGACACCTGATAATATGAGTTGGCACAAGCGAAAACAAATAGGTGGAGTACTGGATCATCCGTCCGACGGGGAAGCATGAAAGCACTTTGATTGAGTGTATCCCGATTTTGCTTTGGAGCCGCGTAATGTCAGATTGGGGCTTTCTTCCGATGGTTTTACCCCATTCGGACTTTCGGGCTCACAATAATCTTGTTAGCCTGTGGTTGTTACTTCGTACAACTTGCCGCCTTGGATGTGTATGAAGACTCCTTACATGTCCCTAACTGTTATTATTCCAGGTCCGAAGAACCCGAAAAGGAACATCGATGTGTACTTACAACCCTTGGTAGATGAGCTGAATCAGTTGTGGGAAGTAGGTGCAACCATATATGGTGTTTCCAGAAAGCAGAACTTTCAGATGAGGGCCGCACCAATATGGACCATCAATGATTTCCCGGCCTATGGAATGTAATCAGGTTGGAGCACCTATGGTCGTCTCGCATGTCCGTATTGTATGGATCGTACTAAGGCTTTCCGTTTGAAACACGGAGGAAAACAGTGCTTCTTTGATTGTCATCGACAGTTCCTGTCAAAGGATCATCCGTACCGGAGGAACATGAATGCTTTTCGTGCTGGCGTGGTAGAGAAGTCTAGTCCACCGCCACGGTGGTACGGGGACACGATATGGAAGGAAGTTAAAGAATTGTCAAGTGCTATTGAAGAGCGTACAGCGGGGTATAAGTATGATGGATTTGGCCGCGCTCACAACTGGACGAAGAGGAGTATATTCTGGGACCTACCATATTGGAGTGACCATCTGCTCAGACATAACCTGGATGTCATGCATATCGAAAAGAATGTATTTGACAATATAATAAATACTGTGATGGACGTAAAGGGAAAGACGAAAGACAATCCCAAGGCCAGGTTGGACTTAGAAAAAATATGTAGACGTCCAGAGTTACATTTGATAAAGGAAGGCAGTGGAAAGTATAAGCAGCCCAGGACCATTTTCTCACTGGACAAGGAGGACAAAGGTAAACTTTGTAGCTAGATCCAGGGCCTAAAATTTTCAGACGGGTACGTATCGAATTTGAGAAGATGTGTTGACCCGAAGGAGAACAAACTACAGGGTATGAAGAGCCACGACTGTCACATTTTTATGGAGAGGTTAATCCCGATGGTATTTCGAGAATTCTTACCTCAGGTCGTTTGGGATCCACTGACAGAGCTTAGCATATTCTTCAGAGATCTTTGTTCTACTAAGTTGCTCGTCGATCGACTTGAAAAGTAGGAGAAGGACATTGCAGTAATATTGTGTAAGCTTGAGAGGGTGTTCCCTCCTGGATTATTCGACTCTATGGAACATTTGCCAATTCATCTTTCATATGAGGTACGCGTTGGTGGGCCCGTCGGTTATCGATGGATGTTCCCGTTCGAGCGCCATCTAAACCATCTGAAGAGGAATGTAAAAAATAAGGCATGAGTCGAGGGTTCTATTTGTGAAGCCTATGTCCTTGAGAAGATTACAAACTTTTGTTCAATATATTTCAAGCCTCATATTGCTACAAATAGAACAAGAGCTCCGAGGAACGACGATGGAGATATAGAATATAATGATGCATTATTGAAAGTCTTCAATGCTCTTGGAAAGCCTTCTGGAAAACTGAAAAAGAGATATTTGAATGATGAGGAACTAAAGGCTGCCCAGTTATATATATTACTTAACTGCGAGGAGGATGCAGTAGAAAAACTAGAGTGGTGAGTGAAAATATTCAACGTTTAACTCATCTATTTATTGATTATGTTATTATAATTTAACCAGTATATCCCTATATTTATTGGTTTTCAGCAAATTTAATGATGAGGTGAGGTCAAGTAGACCATACATTGTAGATGAAAAAGTAGAAGAAGAAATGAGACTTTATTTCCCGTCTTGGTTGACTGCATATGTACGTAAGAAGCTAGTTAGAATCTTCCTCCATTCACAACTGCACAAGAAATAACTTAACGTTGAACTTAATTTTGTATCTTCTCGTGTTTAGGTCGATCATTCGGACATCATCCTTGAGAATGAATCTATTAGAACTCTTGCCATGGGACCAATTTATGTCGTCAAAATATGGCCAAGTTATTGCGTGAATGGGTTTAAGTTCAAGTCAACAAATGCTCTCATCAGATATAGCTTCCTGGATCTTAATTCCACAAAAAATAGTTGCTTGTGTATCAAATCTACAAACTACAAAGATGTCACTCCAGGCAATGATTTCTATGGCGTCTTACGGGAGATCGTGGAATTGACGTACAACTATGGCATAGAGCCTGCCAAGATCGTGTTGTTCAAAGTTGATTGGTTCGATCCCATACAAGATCAAGGATGGAAAATTGACAAGCATGGTCTTGTGGATATTAACTATCGTCGTCGATACTAAGGATACGAACCATTTATCCTAGCAAGTCAAGCTCAACTCGTATATTTTACAATATATCCTAGATGGGGAACAACGAGGTATGACTAGTGGGCAGTATACAAGACTAAAGCCAGAAATACCTACGACGTCGACGAAGTGGCTTATCAGGAGGACGAGCTGCCGCTTGTACCAAATACATTTGATTTTGACTCAACAGAAGTTCCCCATTCAATATCTACTTATGTAGAAGACATACAAGTATCTGAAGGGGAAGACGAAGGAGATGCTAGTGACGATGAGGAGGAAGAGGAAGAGGATGAGGAGGAGGAGGAGGTGGCAAACGAAGAAGATGAATTTTCAGAGGATGATTGAGAAACTATGATTTTGATGTATTCATATTTCTGTTAATTTAAATTATGAACTATGATCATTTCTATTAGTATTCAGATTTTTTAAAACTTAAATTATGAACTCCAATGTATAAAGATATTTCTAAACTGTCATTGTATTTATTTATATTTTCAATCATATGTTATTATTAGCATGGCATGACGACGCGGAGGCACCTCAGGACGATGCGGAGATAGGTCAGGACGAGCCGTGTCCTTAGGTGGGTAGAGAGCTCCGTTACCAGAGGATGGCTCCGGACCATCGTCTGACCCGAGCACTCCATTGTACCATACGGTCGCAGGTCCGGGTGGCAGTACACCTGCGACGTGCAGTTCCAGGCTTGCTGATCATACTCCTTTCCCTAGCCTTCCTACTGCTGATAGCAGTATGGCGGGTGGAGAGCAGATGGAGGAGGTAGTCCCTACTTCCGTCCGGGCGGATCCATACCAGAGCGACCCTCTATGCGCACCTCAGGACGAGACGAGGATAGAGATTTGGGCCGACGGTCCTACGAAGTAAGTTAAATGAATATATATATATATATATATATATGTATATATGTATATATATATATATATATATATATATATATATATATATATATATATATATATATATATATATATATATATATATATATATATATATATATATATATATATTTTATGCATGTTTGTATATCTATATATATTTATTAATACGTCGGTTATCGTTGTATACAGATATCGTCCCTCGTCGGTACAGAGAGCGTTGGGCTCCTTTCTAAGGTCCAACTATGGGGGTCCGTGGATCAACTACTCGGATGCCTCAGAAGAGAGGAAGGCATTCTGGTTTGCCCACTTCAAGGTAACTAAAGATAGTTAATTTAGTATGATTAATATAATTTTAAGCATTTTTAGAACTTATTATTTTAATTTGTAATTCTTGTAGAGGACTTATTTTTATCCACCACACCGTGTCGAGCAGATTGAGGGGCAATTTTCTACCGTCGCCGCCAAGTTGATCCGTGATGCAATTGACGATCAGAAAGCTCGGCAGCGCTCCGAAAAGCTGATTGTTGGTTGGATCACACCTGACCAGTGGACCACGATGAGGGCTCGATTTGAGGAGCCTCGATACAGAGAGCGGTCGGAGAAGATGAAGGCGGCTAGGATAAGGGCCGGAAAGTGGTGTGGTGGATCGATTCCTATGACGGAGCATTTTCGTCGTCTGGTATGTAATTTATTGCAATATATAAGATTTTAGTGATAGTAGGAGTATATAATTTTCTATTTTACTAAAGAATAAAATATAACAAACACGTAGGTACAAAGGGATGAGGACGCAAACATGGTGATCGTCTTCCTGGCCATCCATCCGAAGGACGGGAAGCTCATCGACGACCGAGCTACTCAGAGCTTTGTAAGTACTAATTTAGATTTCGTTAATTTTTAACACAACTTGAAGAATATACAGATAACCATATAGTTAATAATAATTAAATACTTTAGACGTTTATTAGGCTAATTTAGGTAAGTACTGATTTATAGAGATGCACAATGATTTCTAGGACGAGTTTGTTAGGCTACGTGAGCGTGCGAGTGCTAGTGCACCGGCAGAGGGAGGGGTTGGTACATCGTAGCCCTCTCCGTCTCAGTCGGAGGACAAGCTCTAGAAGACCGCTTTTGGTAGTCTTCAGAGGGGTACGTACTACGGTAAGTGGTCCAACGGCACATTTGTTGTGACGTAGGCATCCAGGGCTCCCTCTGCCAGTACGCATTCACAGCCGTCACAGGCCAAGTCATACCGAGTCGAGGGTACCACTGCCCGCTAGATTGCTGAGATGCGTGATGATATGCTAAGGAGGATTTCTGAGCAGCCAAGGTCTCAGACATAAGGGGACGCTGCGTCGGCCATCGCATGCTTTGACGAGCTCGAGCGCACCGTTAGGCATATACAGGAGACGCAGGAGTCCATTCACGACACCGTTACTAGGATAGTGGCTTGCATGGAGCAATGCAGCGCCAGACTGCTAGCCCTAGAGGAGACACGGACGCACCCATCTCTAGCGGTTATACTGCCTCCTTCTCCAGCGGTTATACTGCCTCCTTCCCCAACGGTTGTATTGCCTCCTCCTTTATCGTCGTCGGTGGTTCTTACACCGGAGCAGCATGCTTACCTTCTTTCCAGAAGCGGTGATGCTCCTCCTGATCAGCCGTAGTCGACATATATATATATATATATATATATATATATATATATATTGTTGTGTGATGGCCCATTGTTGGGTCTTTTATGTGGTTATACATACATTATTCTTATATGGAGCATTATGTTTGACATTGTTGTTACAATTTTTAATATATCTGTGTTGATTGATGAGATTGTATTTCAAACGTGTTTATGATTGTGTGTATCTGTGTTGTTTGATACTGTGTTCGTGATACACACCGTCGCTGTTTGATACTTTGTGTTCGTGATACACACCGTCGATGTTTGATATGCATTTGTGTTCATGATTGTGTATCTGTGTTGTTTGATACTTTGTGTATCTGCTGCAAATGCTATATTTTTTTTATTTTTTTAATATTAGCGACGTTCAGCGATGTTCAGCGACGTGCTGCGATAAAAGTTAACGTCGCTAAGTAAGTATCGAAACGTCGCTAACTATGATGAACACTGTCGCTGATCGTCACTAAACGTCGCTACATACAATGTCGCTAAACGTCGCTATATGTCGGTACTATAGCGACGTAAAAATGTCGCAGAACGTCGTCATTTGGCTCTCAAGCCAGGTCAGCATCGATACATGTAAAAGTCGCTCAGCGTCGCTAGGTGACGTCGGTAACTGCAGTCGTTTTACGTCGCTGTTTGTCGCTGAATTAGCGACGTGTATGCGTCGCTACGTGTCGTCGCAATAGCGACGTATTGTGACGTTGAGTTGTTTAGCGACTAGGTTAATCGTGACAACGTCCAAACGTCGCTAAATACGTCGCTAATAGAAATTAGCGACGTATTTTCCCTATTTAACGACGTCCTGCGGCGTTGCTGATTTGGCAGATTTTAGTAGTGAGGGTTCAGACGCTTGAAGCTGTTGGACGTGTTGTTCCCTAGGTAACCAACTCTGCCCACGACAACTTGTACTGTTTGGTACAGGGCATCGCCCTGACGATCTTGAGATGCAAGCAATTCCCTGATGAGACACACCAGGATTCCATTGTCAGGCTCTACAGGCTGGACTGGCTGAACTGGAGGCTCTTGACCTGCGAAAGGCATGAATCTGGAGGCTACCCCTGACTGCTGGGCTAGGTCTCTAGGTTGCTGCTGGTTCACTGGAGGTGCTCCGCCTTGCTAATCGATAGAACCGGGAATAATGCCGCTGAAGAAGCGACATGGGGAACAATAAGGAAGGACCACGATAGATCGAGGATATAAGCATATGATCAGGTCAAGATTTCAAAAAGATTAGAAGACACGAGTAGAGATCAAGGGAGAGTGCTGATTGAGACATCTATTCAGTGAAACCCTCACACATCTTGATTTACAAGACCTGCATGGACAACCACTTAAACCGTGTCACGCCCTAGAAGCAGAATACTGGAGAGCGGAGGACAGACACAGCCAGCTACGTACATTGAAAGGTAACCTACCTCGATGTATGGTCACGACTGTCTAGATGCATGAGGGTTTTACTACTAGCCAACAGTCATTTATGGACAAGAATAAGCCTAGTGTCTCAATCTCAAGCAAGCAAGTAAATGTAACAAGATGGCAGATCATCAGACATACAAAGTAAAGCGTCCCATACAGTACATATTCAGATAATCATGAAGCTAATCATACAAAATGCCAAGACTAGCAAGAATTTAAGTCATACATGATCAACCTTAGGATATGTCAATCATGTTCAGCCCTTAGGCAGACAAATGTAAATTTAACACGAGCTAACACTTGCTCGACGGCTAAACGTCTCAAAAGAATAATTTAGAATAGAGTGGGAGAGAAAAATAAAATCTATTCGTTGCCAGGGTTACGTCTAGTGTTCACCATCTGGCTGGAAGGGTGGAAGATCCTCGGGTGCTACTCCAAAATATGGCCATACAAAACCAGCTGGGTCAGACCCCAGAAAGAGCAAGTGCCACAAGGGAGGCTTCAATTAAGAACTAAAACTAGCATATTAGCACTTAAAGACATAATGATAACGAAAGACATAAGTTAGAGGAACAAGGCGATAAACGATAAGATAACTAAAGGACCATTTCGGAATCCAGGTTACAACTCGTAAACCAAACAAGCACCAGAGTTGTAACCCTTCACCTGAACAGAACTTAGTCTCTAACCAATTATCGATAAGCTAAAGTATAACAGAAATGTGCTGAAATAACCATGTACCGATCTTGCCTAGGCAAGACTAGACTAGACTCCATCAAACAATCATGACCAAGCAATGAGTACGGCTTGATACTTTAACTAACTAGGGTTATCACAAGCTTAGTTACTAAAAAGATGCATCGAGATGTTTCAACAGCCACAAGCCCTGCAGTCTTAATCCAGGTTATCCAGTTGCAAGTTGAGAGAGTTAGATTAGGTGACTTGGGGGTGCAACACATGTCAGTGTGCTGGAAATGTGCCATACTCGATGGCAGGCTACAAGTCTAATTAGAGCACCCAGATAACATGACTACCTGTAGCTAGAAAATCTCTTCATGGACTACTTGATCAATCAAGTCGTTATCCTAGTCAGATTCAATATGAATCCCTGATCGTGGAAATTAGGAATTTATGTCCTAGACATGACGCAAGACGAGATATGTGGCTTGTACCGATACAATCAAGAGAAATCATCTACGGTGTCAAGACGAGAGTTACATGTTACTTGTCAAGGTTACATGTCCTGTTATGTTACTTATCAAGTCAAAAGTGCGTCACAATGGACCACCATCAAGTATTATCATGTCAAGTTACTGGTCAAGAGTGTACCACGACGGGTCACTATCAAGAGTTATCATGTAAAGTCACATTATCATGTTGTGTTCATATGAGTGCACCACGACGGATCACTATCAAGGAGTTGTTAGAGAGTGTACGTGCCACACCAATATTGTGCTTAGAGCTCAGAGTACATGTACAATATAAAAAATAACATTATAGGACTAGTCAAGTATACAGTACAAATAAAGTCACAATTCACACAAAGGACCAAGGGGTGTTATGAAGAGCATGCACCCAAGATGGTTGTGCTGAGAGTGGCATACGCCCAAGGCTATACGCCTAAGACAGGGGGTATCATGAAGAGACAATGGTTTTGGGAAGGCATGCGCCCGGGGCTATGCGCCCGGGGCTATGCACCCACATGCACGCGCCTGTATGCATGCGCCCAAAGGGTGGAGTCAGGGTATCTTGGAAAAATTCAAGAGACTCACTCTATGACAAGTGTGTGCATGACAGGGTCTATGCGCCCAAGGCTATGAGACATGGTGCACTTGTGCGCATACCAGACTATGCGTCCAAGCCAGGGAGGGCCTTGGGGGTATGCACCCACATGAGGGAGTTAGGAAGACTTGGGCGCATACATATGGCTATGCTCCCAAAGAAGCGTGCAGTGGGGGCATAACAAATCTATGCGCCCAGCACTGTGCTTCTTCCCCAACCCGAGAGCACAAGTTAATTGAACCCATGAACTTCTCAAGATCATAAATCACTCAAAACAATTCAAAATCCGTGTTTTCAAAGGTCTAACTTGAGTAAAATTGAATTCTCTACAACATGGATCAATCAAAACTTGAAAATAATAAATGTTGAGAGATCAAAACCCAAAAAAATCAAGTTTTACATAAACTTAGATCTATAAAAACTAATCCTTCAAAACCAAAAATACCAAGTACTAAATAGTCTTAGAATCATGTAGGGAAGATAATAGAACAACAAAAATAGAGTTCCTCCATGAAGCAAGCTAGCACTTACCTTTGGAGGGGAAGAGGTTTTAATGGAGAAGAAGAAGTTATGAGAAATAATGAAAGAGAGAGAAGGAGTAGTTGGGTTATAAAGGGGTAGTTTCATCTTGAACCAAGTTGGTTCAAACTTAGCCAAAATAACCCAAGCCAAGCTAAACCAAGACCAAACCAAGCCAAGCTATGCTAGACAAGTCAAAATACGGGTCAGAAGTCCGTACACGTATACAGAAAATATATATAACAGAAAATATGAGTGACAAAAAAGGTTGTAGCATATGTATCCAGGCAGCTACGACTATATCAGAAGAACTATCCCACTCATGATTTGCAATTGGCAGCAGTGATTTTGCTTTGAAGCTGTAGAAGCATTATTTGTACTGGAAGCAGGTAGAAATATTTACTGATCACAAGAGTTGAAGTATGTTTTCACCCAAAAAGAGTTGAATATGAGGCAGCGCATATGGTTAGAGATGATGAAGGATTTTGATATTGCCTTATAGAACCATCCGGAAAGGCCAATGTGGTTGCGGATGCACTGAGCCGATATCCGGTAGCTATGTATTTGACGATGGATCAACATATGTTACATGATTTAGAGAGCTTGGGTGTTGAGGTTGTGATCCCAGGGATAGAGATACAGGTGATGGGATTGCAAATTGTCACGCCTCAGAACCAGAATACTGGAGAACGGGAGAATGACTCAGCCAACTACGTATTACGGGTAGATGAATACCATATAATACGATCAATGTTGTCTAAAAGACGAGGGGGTGCATACTACATGAAAGTCTTACTATAGTCACTTCATATCTATTGTATCAATCATTCAAACAAGAAACAGAAATAGAGAACATGTAAGATAAAGCAGTAAGGCGTCCCAAACGCTCAGTCAAAATTTTCTTGATATCTGGCTTTACAAAACATAGCCAGATGATGTAGCAAAGTATACACAATTTTTATCAGCTGCAGTCTGACTTAATTACAATTATGTAATAGTAAGTATATGACAATTCGAGTAACATGTCGGTGCCAAACGGTAAGGTATTAAGTAAATAACAAAATGAGTGGGGAAGTAAGGAACCCACTCGAGTCCTCCTGCGATCATCCCTCTAGTATTGACCATCTTGAAGGTCGAAGTAAGCTGAGTCCTCTGGAACAGGCTCTAGATCTGGCCATGCAAAACCAGAGATGTTAGACCTCTAATAGCAAGTACTGCAAGGAAGCACGATATGAGGAATTAAAACCAGTAATAAGAGAATATGATATACATAAACCCCTGCTTGCTACTAGGATTCATATAACATCACGACCCTTCGAACTAACCTCCAAACAAAACAAGGACAGAAATTGGCCTGTCATGTCCTGACATTCTGGTCATCTCAGTTAAGTAACAGATTAGGTACAGTACACAAACAAATCAATTTAAATGGCCATTCAACTTCTACGGCTTGCTATTGTGAGTGCCAAATTACCCTGGAAATATGCAATAAGGATTCATCAGTTCTTACTATGTGCAAGCAAGGCTAGTCTATCCAGTCAATCAATTACGCCAATCATGAATTAGACGAGTCCCAGCGGGACGCCCGTCATCAATATATAATATACAATAAATAATATAAGCAGATACCACTTCCTGCCCGTGTGGCAGATTTGCAGTATCTGTGGGAACTAGCCGGCCTGTCGGGCACTTAATAGTCCCAAAAGGTTTGCCATGTAAGAACTCGGGAATCCATTCTCTCAATACAATCATTATTTTATTTAACTTACTAGTCTCTATGTTGAGTGAAATCCCATACCGTGGATCATGGTCATTCAGAATGAGTACTTCCGTACAAGTACGATATGCCCAACTCTACAACGATACCCGTGCGGTTAGGTTGTAGGTCTTACATAGCGTAATGCAACAATCAAAACTAACCATGAAATAATCATGCCTTGACCATCAAGTACACATGCTGCTTTTGTAGAAAATAAATAAATAAATTGAAGCCTGTATATGTGTCTGTATGTCAATATTCAGAATCGGCCAATCGATTATAATAGTTCATAGTTAATATGAACGTGTCTCATTCATTCAATTCAATAAGACGACTAGCCAGTCTCTTAGTTCCAACTAGGAACACATGCTCAATTATTAGTCAAGGTCACAATCAATGTTAATTAATGCCAAGAAAACAATCAATGTTAATTAATGTCAACTCGGGACAAAATCGGCCAAAAGACATTATGGGCCAGAGTTTATGCTGCCGAGAAAATAAAAGCTCATGCGGCCAGGATTTGCTTATGCGGCCAGAAATTGCTCATGCGGCCAGAATTTGATCATGCGGCCAGAAACTGCTCATGCGGCCAGAATTTGCTCATGCGGCCAGAAACTGCTCATGCTGCCATAATTTGCTTATGCGGCCAAAAACTGCTCATGCGGCCAGAATTTGCTGGCAGATGAACATAGAAATGACCAAAAATACTTTTGGCCATAACTTCCTCAAATTAAGTCAAAATCTTGCTTTTTAAAAGCCAAACTTTGGTAGAATTGAATTCTCTACAACATGGAACCACTTATTTTCAAAAACAACAAAGTTTGATAGATCAAAACCACAAAATCCATATGAAAAACCAAAACTTAAAACTTAGATCTACACCCAACCATCCATGAAAATCAAGAACTTCAAGACCTAAACTTGTAGAGGAAGAGAAGATAAATAACATAGACTAAAAATAAATGGGGATGCATAAAATCCCTCATGGTATGCAAGATGTACTTGCCTCTCCAAATGGGTGGGTGGGAGAGTAATGGAGGATGAAGAAGGAGAAGTAAATGTGAGTAATGAAGAGAGAAAAAGGGTTTTGGGGCTTTAAATGAAGGAGTGGTGGTAGGTGGGAAGTTGGGTTCATGTTGAACCATCAAGGCCGGAAAATAAACCAACTCGGATTGAACCCAAAAGCAAAGCAGAAAGTAAAATGCAGAAAAATAATTAACGTGAAATTAAAGAATTTAAAATACAGAGCAATACATGATAAATACTAAATAAATACATTTAAGCAGTACATGCTTTTAAAATACGTATTCTGGGAACGGGAAGTGACATCTCTACCCTCCTTAGAAAAATTTCGTCCTCGAAATTTCAAATCCAAGCAGGATAGAAACATCAGAGCTAAACTAATCCAAGTACAAGCAGTTTGAGCAACCAATCATTTTACAATGTCAATAACAAGTAACATATCTATGTTTAACTATCGACGATACCAAGCAATTCTACTCGTAAGGTGACAAGTATGAGGAGTTAAGACAATCAAGGTATACAGAAAGAGATATACCTTGTGGGTCAAACAGATGCGGATACCGTGATCGGATATCATCCTCATGTTCCCACGTTGACTCCCCTAAAGAGTGATGACCTCAAGCAATCCGGACAAGGCTAATTGTTCGGTTCTTAAGTATCTTCTCTCTTCGGTCCAAAATGGACACCGACTGCTCCTCGTAAGACAAGTTGGTACCAACAACCAGCTCAAAATGATCAAAGATATGGCTTGGGTCCGATACATACCTACGTAACTGAGATACATGAAATACGTCATGCACCTCTCGTAACGAAGGTGGAAGGGATAAACGATAAGCAACATCGTCTTTCCTATCAAGGATAGCAAATGGGCCCACGTATCGCGGACTCAATTTTTGCGAACGCCAAATCTAATGACCCCACGGGTAGGTGAGATCCATAAGAATACGTGGTCTCCAACAGAAAACTCTAGCAGCCTACGATGCTGGTCCGCCCAATGATGATGTCGATCCTGCGCAACTCGAAGTCGCTCTCTAATTTTCTTAATCACTTCAACGGTCTGGACAATCATTTCTGGGCCTAGTATCTTTTTCTCCCCGATATCATCCCATGCTAGTGGCGACCTACACTTCTTACCGTATAGTGCTTCAAATGGCGCCATCTGGATACTGGCTTGATAACTGTTGTTATATGAAAACTCAACTAAGTACAGGTGGCTCTTCCAAGATCCTCTAAAATCTAGGGTGCAAGCGCGCAAAATATCTTCTAAAGTCTGAATTATTCTTTCTGATTGTCCGTCGGTCTGGGGATGGTAAGCTGTACTAAATCTTAATTGGTGTCCAGACTATGATGTAGACTCTTTTAAAAATATGATATAAAATGGGTATCTCTGTCTGACACAATACTGACAGGAATACCATGCTGCCTTACTATCTGTTGTATATACAATTCTGCCAACTTTTCTGTAGATTGTCGTACTCTGAAAGGAAGAAAGTATGCCACTTCGTAAGGCGATCTACTATCACCCAAATGGCATCTTTACCACTTGGCAATCTCGATAAACTGGTTATAAAGTCCATTGTAATATACTTCCACTTCCATTCTGGAATAGGAAGCGGTTGCAATAACCCAGCTGGCCTCTGCTGTTCTGCTTTCACTTGCTGACATATCAAGCAACGGAAAACAAATCTTGCTATCTTCCTCTTCGTTCCATTCCACCAGAAGTGCTGCTTGATATCTTGGTACATCTTGGTCCTACCAGGGTGTACAGAATACTGAGAACTGTGAGCTTCTGCCATAACTTCTTGTCTGATATCTCTACTAGGCACACATAGACGTGATCCAAACCTAAGTGTACCATCTTCATGGATTCTCATCTCATTTCTGAGTTCTGACTCACATTCTGCCCTAAGCTTCTGAATCCTTGGGTCCTGTGCCTGAGCTGCCTTGATCCTGTCTACCAAGTCGGATTAAACTTGTAGACTTGTCAGAATTCCTACATCACTAGAAAGTATAACCTCGATGCCCATCTCCTGAAGGTCTTCTAAGATATGCTTCTGGGTTGTCAATATAAATGCGCCGCCTCTCATGCTAAGAGCGTCTGCTACCACATTAGCCTTGCCTGGATGATACTAAAGCCCATATCGTAATCCTTGATCAACTCCAACCATCTTCTCTGTCTCATGTTCAGCTCCTTCTGAGTAAAGATGTACTTCAGACTTTATGGTCCGTGTACATGTCCACTCGGTCACCATATAAGTAATACCTCTATAACTTCAAAGCAAATACTACTGCCGCCAACTCCAAGTCATGAGTTAGATAATTCTTTTCGTGGTCTCGATGTTGCCTAGATACGTATGCTATCACCTTCCCATGTTGCATTAAGACGCACCCAAGTCCTTTTCCTGACATACCACAATATACTGTAAAACCTCCGTGTCTAACTGCCAATATAAGAATAGGCGCTGATATCAACTTCTGCTTCAGATTCTCAAATGATGCCTGACATTCTGTCGACCAGACGAATGGTACATCCTTCCGTGTCAAGCGGATCATGGGTGATGAAAGCCTTGCAAAGTCTGATATGAACCTTCTGTAATATCCTGCCAATCCTAAGAAACTCTGCACATCAGCTATGGTCTTAGGTACTGGCCAACTCTCTACTGCTTCTACCTTCTTGGGATCCACTGCTACTCCAGCTCCTGATATGATGTGACCCAAAAATGAAATATGATCCGACCAAAACTCATACTTACTGAGCTTGGCATACAAGTGGTTCTCTCTCAGAACCTGTAACACTTTTCTGAGGTGGTCTTCATGCTCCTCTTCACTGGCAGAGTATATGAGAATATCGTCAAGAAACACAATGACAAACTGATCTAAGTACGACATAAAGATGCGGTTCATCAAATCCATAAATATTGTTGGAGCATTGGTCAAACCAAATGGCATTACTTCGACCTGAATGCTGTCTTGGGAATATCCTCCTTTCGAACCCTCACTTGATGATACCATGAACGAAGATCTATCTTGGAGAAAACTCTAGCTTTGCTCAACTGATCAAACAAGTCGTCCATCCTGGGTAGTGGGTACTTGTTCTTTATTGTCGCCGCGTTAAACTTTCTGTAATCAATGCACAATCTGGATGACCCATCCTTCTTCCCCACAAGTACCACTGGTGCTGTCCATGGTGATATGCTAGCTTGGATGAACTTCTTCTCCTTCAGTTCCTCTATATGCTGATATACCTTGGCCTGTTCTGAATCTGCCATTCTGTAAACTCGATCTGATATCGGTTTAGTTCTAGGTACCAATTCTATACTGAACTCAATATCCCTAACCAGTGATAGACCTAGAATTTCTTCGGGAAATATGTCTAGAAACTCTTTAACTACCTTCGGAACTTGGACTTCTTCTATTGCCGTTACTACTCACTGCTCTTGTTGAGTTGCCACTGATCTGGCTAAGGTGAACCGCTTCATGCCTGGAATATCAAAAAATACACTCCCTCTACGACAATCTATTGTCGCATGACTGTCTTTCAGCCAGTCCATGCGTAAGATAACGTCGAAATTTCTAACAGGAAATTCTATCAACCGGGCGGGTAAAGAATGCCCGCAAACTACAACACTACATGCTAGAATAATCCTACTAACTCCTACGAGCCCACTACCAGTGAGTATATTGAACCTCCCTGACAATGCCTCAATCTCCATTCCTAGCCGTGTCACAAATTGTGCAGATATAAATGAGTTTGATGCTCCCGAATCAAACAATGCTACTGCAGGATATGAGGCGACGAGAATGTTACCTGCCGCAACATCTTCCGATGCTAATACCTCTTCCAAGGACAGTGTGAATGCCTGCCCTCGACCTCCTTGTTGGTTCCAATGTTGCGGCCTAGCCTGGTGCTGCTGCTGGCCCCTTCCTTGATGATGTTGGGATGGTCTATGCTGGTGTTGCTGCATCGGCAGTCCCTGTTGCTAAAACATCTGAGCCTAGGTCATGAACGGGCGCTGTACCAACGGTCTGACTGCTACCGCTGGTCCTTGATACTGTCCTGCCCCTGGTGCTGGCAGAGCAGAAAATTGTTGCACTGGTCCTCCTGACCTTAAATTCATGGGATAGGTGGTAACCCGATGATCTGGACTTCCACATATCAAAAATTGTCCATTCAATGTCCGACACACATCTCTAGTGTGTCCTACCTTCCCACAATAAGTGCAGCCCGCTGGGGGTTACTGGTTCTTTTTCTGTTGCTATTGCTGCTGCCTCGATGGTGCTGGCCCTCGCATTACCACGTCGTGAATGCGAACGCCAGGGGACGGTGCTGTTGCTCGGGGTGCTACTCCTCCTCCTCCTTCAATCTGACTGTGGGATCTCGTCTGACCTCCAGTCCTTATTATGATCCTCTAAATGGTGATCTCATGCCTTCGGGTTACCGCCAATACTTTATCAAATGTCTAGTAGTTGTGCCCTTCTATTAATTATAAGAGCTCAAGATGAAACCCTTGCTGGAACCTCATAGCCCTCTGGCTCTCCGTTGCTACCATCTCTGGGGAGAACCAGCTCAACCTACAGAACTCCGCTGCATAGTCATCTACCGTCTTGCCAGCCTGCTTGAGGTTGATAAACTTCTGTTGTAGCTCAAACTGTGCCACAACTCCATAGTACTTCGTCTTGAATCTTGCGATAAAATCGCCCCAAGCAACAGGACGTCTGATGCCTACTTCTTCCGATTCCCACCAATCACGTGCGAGATCCTGATGTAACAACTTCACTTGATCCACACGTTCTTCTGCCGGCACCTTAGCTGCTGTCAGGATAGCCTCATATCCTTAAGCCACACAACTGCTGAGATGGCATCTTTCGTGCCCTCGAAACGGTGGGGGTTGTACTTACAAAATCTGGTTGATGCTCCTGAATCTGTCCTCGCCCCTCTTTCCAAAGCCGTCTACAATCCTTGGTTGAGTAGTACGTTCTGCTATTGTAACTGAGCGTGCATGCGCTGCTGGGCTAACATCTGGTGTTGCTGAGTAGCCATCATCCCTCTCATTATCTCCAGAAGGGCCGGCGTGTCCACATCCACTGGGGTAGGTAGAACTATGGGCGGTGTAGGAACCTCCGGATACTGCGGTCCGACTGCTGGTTCTACTATCACTTCTTCTTAGATAGTCTCTTGGGTAGTACTGGCCCTTGTTGTTGATCAACATGGTCAGGTTGTCCATGTTGCCCTTGTTGCTGCCTAGTTCTGACAGATACAGACGAGGTGCCCCTAAAAAAGGGGACAAGCAAACAATCAAATGACCAGACATGAAGGATCAATGAAGTCAAAGGATAATGGAATGTCAAGCTAGAGTCGAGAACAACGAATCATGAGATCAAAGGGGGAACATGTGTGATTGAGACATCCTATAAATCAATAGACCCCACAAGTCTGAAATCAGACCTGCATGGGCCACCACTAAAAACCTTGTCGCGCCCCAGAACCAGAATACTGGAGAGCGGGGGAATGACTCAGCCAGCTATATATTACGGGTAGATGAATACCGTATAAGACGATCAATGCTGTCTAAAAGACGAGGGGGTACATACTACATGAAAGTCTTACTATGGTCACTTCACATCTATTGTCTCAATCATTCAAACAAGAAACAGAAATAGAGAACATGTAAGATAAAGCAGTAAGGCATCCCGAACGCTCAGTCAAAATGTTTTTGATATCTGGCTTAATAAAACATAGCCAGATGATGTAGCAAAGTATACACAATTGTTATCAGCTGCAGTCTGACTTAATTACAATTATGTAAAAGTAAGTACAAGACAATCCGACTAACATGTCGGTGCCAAACGGCAAGGTATTAAGCAAATAACTAAACGAGTGGGGAAGTAAGGGTTCCACTCGAGTCCTCCTATGATCATCCCTCTAGTATTGACCATCTTGAAGGTGGAAGTAAGTTGATTCCTCG
This sequence comes from Iris pallida, assembly GCA_029216955.1. NCBI lineage: Eukaryota > Viridiplantae > Streptophyta > Magnoliopsida > Asparagales > Iridaceae > Iris > Iris pallida. The sequence goes on from JANAVB010040818.1 coordinate 36,307,227, forward strand.
AGAACCGGCTCTAGATCTGGCCATGCAAAACCAGAGAGGTTAGGCCTCTAATAGCAAGTACCGCAAGGAAGCGCGATATGAGGAATTAAAACCAGTAATAAGAGAATATGATATATAGACCTCTGCTTGCTACTAGGATTCACATAATATCACGACACTTCGAACCAACCTCCCAACCAAACAAGGACAGAAATTGGCCCGTCATGTCCTGACATTCCGGTCATCTCTTTTAAGTAACAAAGTTGGTACAGTACAAAAACAAATCAATTTAAACGGCCATTCAACTTTTACGGCTTGCTATTGTGAGTTCCAAGTTACCTTGGAAATATGCAATAAGGATTCCTCAGTTCTTACTATGTGCAAGCAAGGCTAGTCTATCCAGTCAATTAATTACGCCAATCATGAATTAGACAAGTACCAGCGGGACGCCCGTCATCAATATACAATATACAATAAATAATATAAGCAGATACCACTTCCTGCCCGTGTGGAAGATTTGCAGTATTTGTGGGAACTAGCCGGCCTGTTGGGCACTTAATAGTCCCAAAGAGGGCTGCCATGTAAGAACTCGAAAATCCATTCTCTCCATGCAATCATTATTTTATTTAACTTAGTAGTCTCTACGTTTAGTGAAATCCCATACCGTGGATCATGGCCATTTAGAATGAGCACTTTAGTACAAGTACGATATGCCCAACTCTACAACGATACCCGTACGGTTAGGTTGTAGGTCTTACGTAGTGTAATGCATCAATCAAAACTAACCACAAAATAATCATGCCTTGACCATCAAGTACACATGCTGCTTTTGTAGAAAATAAATAAATAAATTGAAGCCTGCATGTGTGCCTGTATGTCAATATTCGGGATCGGCCAATCGATTATAATAGTTCATAATTAATATGAACGTGTCTTATTCATTCAATTCAATAAGACGACTAGCCAGTCTCTTAGTTCCAACTAGGAACGCATGATCAATTATTAGTCAAGGTCACAATCAATGTTAATTAATACCAAGATAACAATCAATGTTAATTAATGTCAACTCGGCACAGAATCAGCCAAAAGACATTATGGGCTAGAGTTTATGCGGCCGGAAAAATAAAAGCTCATGCGGCCAGGATTTGCGCATGCGGCCAAAAATTGCTCATGCGGCCAGAATTTGCTCATGCGGCCAGAAACTGCTCAAGCGGCCAGAATTTTCTTATGCGGCCAAAAACTGCTCATACGGCCAGAATTTGCTTATGCGGCCAGAAACTGCTCATGCGGCCAGAATTTGTTCATGCGGCCAGAATTTGCTTATGCGGCCAGAAACTGCTCATGCGGCCAGAATTTGCTGGCAGATGAACATAGAAATGATCAAAAATGCTTTTGGCCATAACTTCCTCAAATTAAATCAAAATCTAACTTTTCAAAAGCTAAACTTTGGTGGAATTGAATTTTCTACAACATGGAACCACTTATTTTTGAAAACAACAAAGTTTGATAGATCAAAACCACAAAATCCATATGAAAAACCAAAACTTAAAAATTAGATCTACACCCAACCATCCATGGAAATCAAGAACTTCAAGACCTAAACTTGTAGAGGAAGAGAAGATAAACAACATAGACTAAAAATAAATAGGGATGCATGAAATCCCTCATGGTGTGCAAGATGTACTTGTCTCTCCAAATGGGTGGGTGGGATAGTAATGGAGGATGAAGATGGAGAAGTAAATGTGAGTAATGAAGAGAGAGAAAAGATTTTAGGGCTTTAAATGAAGGAGTGGTGGTAGGTGGGGAGTTGGGTTCATGTTGAACCATCAAGGACAAAAAATAAACCAACACGGGCCGAACCCAAAAGCAAAGCAGAAAGTAAAATGCAGAAAAATATTTAACGTGAAATTAAGGAATTTAAAATACAGAAAAATACTTGATAAATATTAAATAAATATATTTAAGTAGTACATGCATTTAAAATATGTATTCTGGGAACGGAAAGTGACACAAATTCAGTCGGGCTTGATGGACAGGATCAGAGATGCTCCGTACCAGGATATTTGTTTAAGGACTATCATGACTGAAGTGCAGGCCGAATTGCCTGAGGATTTTTCTATTGTCAAGGATGGTTCTTTGAGGCATAGGAATAGGCTTTGTGTGTCGAGCGAAGATCTACGAGAAGCGGATATTGTCATGTCCTGCTTTCGCATGATCGGGTACGGCTTGTGAGCACGTCCAGCCTATACCGTAGAATCGACGGTAGTGAGCTGTCTAGACCTCAAAAGTAAATGAGAAAGCACACACTTATACGATCACAGTCCACTATATCTCTTTTTGTACCTAATACATGTCCATCTCATCCCGAAGACAAATCCGGCCAATCCTTGAAATAATATACAAGATGAATAAGAATAAAACATTAATAATCTAAACTAATTCTAAATTCTCCGAAGCATATCACAATGCTAGCCAGCTAACACCTGGTAGACAACCATCCAGTCAAGAAAAGAGTAAAGTATGTTCCCGTATAATGTCACATAATACAAAATAAAGCAGTAAAAGACGATAGAAACTGAACTAGACAATGCAATGGAATATGTAATAAAATGCATCCTGCAATACGAACAATGATGAGAATCAAACTATAGAACGATAATAGAAATGTTAATTCCTACATGTTTTGAAATATTATTTTCAATGTGGCCGGCTAAGGCTAGGTTCAAACTTGGTCAGGTTCGAACATACGTGCAGTACAAGTCGAATTATGATTCATACAATACAATGGTTTACCTACATATCTACTTAACATTTTTCCTTCCCATGGTTCATAAATTAGAGTCAGAGTCAGAATCAGATGCAGATACATATCAATAATGTAGAGTCAAGTACAATAATCTCATCGTGTCGGAGTCCTGTCTTAATATGCAAAATGACCAATAATAAATAATTATATTTATTAAGTATGGGGAAACATAAATAGAAAGTACTTACCTTAAGTCCAATTTATTGTCAAGTTGCTCCTTTATTCCAAACCTAGCAAAAAATACAATAAAAATCCTATTAAAATATTTATTAATCTCTAAGGATCTTAGTCCAATACTTAATATAAAGCCCCATACTTGTCTCCATTAGCCCATTGGAATAATTAATCCAAATTAACCAATCCCCCCAATTAATATTTTCTCTTTATCCCAAAGTCCATAAACAAATTAACTCAAAACATTTTAACTTAAGGCCCAAAATAATAATAATCCAAAGTCCAATTATCTTTACTTATTCCTAAAAATTCAAGCCCACAGATTCGGGCCCACAACCATTCTTATAACCTCTTTCTTTTCTCTATTATTTCTTCTTTTATTTCCTCTGGCCCAAAGCCTATCTCAGCTATTTTTTTCTGCTATTCTCTAGCCTGGTGTGCACTTGACCCAGACCCACTCTCGTGGCCTAACACTAAGGGGCTGTTTAGTTGGGGGAAGTGAGTGAAAAGTGGGGGTTTTGGACGAGAGATGTAGCAACTCCCTCGTCACTTTCACAGATCTGGTGTTTGGTTGCAAGTAGAAATTGAGAGGGAAGTGGGGAATCTCTGGCCCCCAACAGTATCTTGTCCCCTCACCGAGTTACTCTCCACCTATACCCAAAAATGGGAGTAACTCCAGTGGAGCTCCTCGAGACTCCTCACTTTTGCAGGCCAATTGCTATTTGGAAGAGTCTTCTCGCTGCAGTCACCCCTTCCTCCCGCGCTCGACAGTTGGAAAAAATTTCGCTGAGGTAAAACTTTTCCCTTGTGTTCGAGGCTGTACATTTTGGGAAAAAATTTGGGAAAAATTAGGTCACAAGATCTGTGAAAAATTTGTAAAATTTTTGGGAAAGATACTATCCTTGATTCTTCAGATCTGCTTGTTTAAAATAGAAATAGTAGTTGTCCGAAAATTACTATCCTTGATTCATCAGATCTGCTTGTGAAAATTCGTTGTCAGAATATTTTTGGGAAAATTAGTTTGGAAAAATAGTTCAAAAAATACTCCCAAAATTTTTCGAACACATCTGGGTTGTCAGAAAAATTGGAGATCGAAAAATTACTTGTCTGTAAAATTTGGGAAATATACTATCCTTGATTCATCAGATCCGGGTGTGAAAATTTTAGGAAAATTACTATCCTTGATTCATCAGTGCATATATGAAAAAATTTCTTTATTTTATATTGGGCTTAAATGGTGAGAAATAAGAGGCTATATTTTCCAGATCGGGTTATTTTCTTCCAGATCTATTTTTTTCCAGATCTGTGTATTTTACTCCAGATCTACGAACTTGAACAATATAAAATAAAGAATAAATACACGAGAATTGACTCTATATTTATGATTCATTATTTTTGATTTTTATGTAGATGGATTTGTCGAGTCCCAGCGATCCATTACTTAATGCGGCAATCGCTAGTATAATAACAGTCATAACCATAATTATGACTCTAATTGAAATGGAGGATAATGACCGATGGAGCATTGCATGGGATCCATTCCTAATTAGAGAACAGTGGAGGCAAGCACATATGTATCGAATTTTGACAGCCGGACCAACTAACTCTGTCCACTATCTAAGGATGAGTAAAGGTGCTTTCTACGGTCTCGCAAATATTCTTCGTTCCAATGGGTCACTACACGATACGAGATATGGTTGTGTGAAGGAACAACTTGCCCTATTCCTGTACATGTTGGGACATAAGTCCAAAAATAGAGTATGTGGCATTGAATTTATTCGGTCCGGAGAAACAATTTCTAGGTATTTCAATAAAGTTCTAGGTGCAATTTCTACCATCCGAGAACGATTTGTGAGGCAACCCAGTTCCGAAACTCCATTGGAGATAAGGAATTCAGCGGATTGGTTCCCGTACTTTGAGGTAAACTAAAGTTATTTTAATAAAAGTCTTATGCTAATGTAATGTAGTAGTAGTAGACATTAACAATGCATTTTATTGAAATATAGGATTGCGTAGGGATGATAGATGGCACACACGTGCAGGCTACCATCCCAGCCTCTATAGTAGCGAGGTTTAGGGGTAGAAAACAAGTAACACAAAATGTGTTAGCTACTTGTACTCCTAACAAGATGTTCACATATATCCTCGCTGGTTGGGAAGGTAGTGCCAATGACATGACAGTTTTAAAGGATGCGCTTTCTAGGCCATCTCCACATGGCCTGAAGGTCATAACATGTAAATAGTTTGAACCATTCACACATTTCTGTTTCCCTTTTCCACAAGTTGCTTTTGACATATAGGAATGAATTAATCTACAAATTTTGTAGGAAAGTATTACTTGGTTGATGCTGGCTACACCACGATGCCTGGTTTTATTGCTCCTTATCGTAGAGTTAGGTACTACATCAATCCTAAGAAGGATCGTCACCCTAGCAATGCAAAAGAACTATTCAACAATAGGCATTCAAAGTTGCGTAGTAAAATCGAATGTGCCTTTGCTACGTTGAAGAACCGGTGGTGCATACTAGGGGAGAAAAAAGTCGGGAGTTTACACAACTTGGCCTGAATGTTTCATGCAAGTTAATGGGTTTAAAGGTGCTTGCTATTTCAAGTGTCAAGATTATGATGAGGCGGTGAGTTACTTCGACTCGAAGGTTAAGGTTAAACGAAGTGAAGTTAAGGAGGAAGTTGTAGTCAAAGGGTGTCCTATGGGCAATATTATTTTCTTTGGTTGCCTTGTGTTACTTGCATCGATTATTGTGCTTGCTTATCTTATGTAAAAGCTATTACGAAGGAGACATAGTTTGCAACTGCTATTGTACTGGACTTTTGGAGACAATGATGATTAATCCAATCGTGTTTCTTCTTTCATACTGCGTATTTGCAGGAATAGGCTCCCAATAAGGATTACAAGGGTATGGCCGTGCTGAAAAGATAAAGTTGGTGGCCTCCCCCATCAATTTGGTGATGGATAGAGGTAGCCAACTTATACCTACACTGTAGACTTTGATAAGAAAGGTGCAACATTTGAGTCTACATAAAATTGGCAATGATGAGTCATGGTGAATCTTTTGAGCGAATTTAACTTTCAATTTCTTGTTTCTTGTTTGTCATTGTGGTTCACTTTTTTCAGGTTTATGACTTATACTTTTTTCTACATCCCTTTGAGTTATATTCCTTTTTCAAAATGGGCTATGACAAGATTCACATGATACATGTTCTGATACATGTTCTTATATACATGTTGATACCTATCCGATGATGAGATTCTCAGGAAATGTGGGAAATGTTGGTTCCAGGAAAGATGAGATTCTCATGATACATGTTCTTATACATGTTCATATGTGGCCTATGATGAGATTCTCAGGATACATGTTATTATACATGTTCATATACATGTTATGATACATGTTTAGTGGCCTATGTTGGAAATGTTGGTTCTAGGAAAGATGGTTGGAAATTTTGGCAATGCAGAAATGTTGGTTGTAATACATGTTCAAGTTCAAAAATTTTGAGCCCATTTCAAACTTTACTTCACTTTCATTTGTTTTCATGCTTCAAGTTCAAAACTTTTTTGTTCAATTTGTGGTTTTTTTTTGTTCATTATGGTTTTTTGATTTCCCAGGTTTTTGATTTATACTTCTTCTTATGTGGCCTATGTTAGAAATGTTGATATGTGGCCATTGTTGATATGTGGCCTATGTTGGAAATGTTGGACATGCTATGGTGATATATATTTTTGCAATGTGTTGATATGGAAATGTTGGTTCTGATAGATATTGGACATGCTTCTTACTTTGGATTTTGTTTGTTATTTGCTTTCCATTTTGAGTATCATTTTGGAAATTTGTCAGATAATTGATAAAATGTGATTGCCTGGACAATTGGAAACCCCTGACTGTTATTTTGCTACTTCGTTGTGACTGCAGTTTAGATTTTGAGTTTTGAATATCTGATGCTAGTTCAGTTTTGGCTGGGAATGGCTTCTGATACATTCGAAATAGGCTATGATGAGATTCTCAGGATACATGTTCTGATACATGGTCTTATACATCTGAAAATTTAGAAATTTGGGAGATAATTGATAAAATGTGACAATTTGGACAATTGGAAGTGCATGGCTGGGATACTACAAGCTCTGAGCCTGTTTTGATACATGGTCTTTTTCTTCTGATACATTGTCTTCCGATACATTATTGATATTTTTTTGATACCATGCTTTGGGGGCTATGCTTTGGTTTCCTGATACCATACTTCCAACCTCGATATTTTTAAGTTTTAGTTCTACTCTGAGCCCATCATGCTGTCCTGCCATGAATTATAAAGGTTTTAGTTTTCTGAGTTCTTTTGGTTCACTCTGCATTTTTTAAGCTTTTACTTCAATCTTACCTCATCATACATGGGGCTATGTGAGCTGTTGATGCCAAGAAGTAATTGGCACATTTCAAACATATAATGTTCCTGCAAAGAAGCTTGTGTTTCAATGACTTGTTTGTTTCTTGTTTGTTTCTTGCAAAGAAGCTTGTGTAGCAGACTAGTTTGTTTCTTGTTTGTTTCTTGCAAAGAAGCTTGTGTTTCAAAATGGGCTATGATGAGATTCTCAGGATACATGGTCTTATACATCTAAAAATTTGTAAATTTGGCAGATAATTAAATTTTTTGACAATTTGGACAATTTTGACAATTGGAAACTCTATTGTCTTCTCATACATGTTACACGTTCTGTTGGTTTTTGTTTGCTTTAGACAATTTGGCCAATTTTTTCCACTAATGCTGGACCTTACAGTTGGCTTTACTTGCTTATACGCCTCATGTGCTTAAGATGGTTATGTATCTATCCTCTGAAATTTGCAGCATCCTTGGGAGTCAAACTGGTGTTAAGTTTGTTTCAACTTCATTTCAAGAATAACTTGCTTTCAATTGTCTAACTATTTCGTATGCTACACTCTAAAATTCTTCTTTGTCTTTATACTAGGAATATGAAAAAAGATAATATATTTAATAATATTAATTAATTTAATTTATATTATTCTATTTGATAAAATGGTTGTGAAACTTCAAAGTGTAATACTGATATAACTTAAATTACTTTTATTCTTTTAATATATACAAAACAAGAAGTTGGGGGTAACCATACCTACGTTTACCACATCTCCAAAAAAATTTCACTTTCAACAATCCAAACAACCGAACTAATTTTTTTTCAATTACAACAACCATCCAAACACCAAACAAATTTTTCTTCCACTTGCAGCAGACAAAAATTACTCCATCCAAACACATTTTGGAAAGTGCCACTTGCCGCAAGTCAACGGAAACTCATCTTGCTGCAAGTGCCACTTTCATACTTCCAAAGAGTTACATCTACCCAAATAGGCCCTAATACTTCTGTTGCTGTTATCATTCTTTTTTTTCCTATTTCCTTTCTCTTTTATTTTTTTCTTCGACGCTCACAGTCATTGGGCCCAATACCCGACCAGAAACCTAATTCATATACCTAAACATCATCAAACTTCTCTTTTCCCACACAAACAGAGCCGCAAGAATAAAACCCTAAAATCTAACAAATCTCTCTCCTTCTCTCTCCTCTATACTCATACACACAAGAAGAAGAAGGAGAGGAAGCACAAGAAGCAGAATCAGATGAAGAAGAATAATAAAAAAGAAGGAGTCGAGCTTACTTATAGCGGGCGGTTCTACACTGAGAAGGCAGCTTCGACAGCTCACGGTCAAGAGGACGACACTCTAGAAGGAGGCGGATAGCTGGTGGAGATCAGAGTAGCACCTAGATAACTGGTCTAGGTGGAGTCAGTGATGGAGACGAATTCTCGAAGGAACTGTGGCTCGTCGACGTTATTCGACGGTAACGGGGTTACAACGACGGATAGTTCCTCGGCCGGTCGAACGTGGCAGATCTCAACGTCTAGGCGGTAGATCTACTGGAATTGATCAAATCTAGTACTCGAGGTCTGGCTCGAGATCTAGGGTTTCAGTCGTAGGGAGAGGTAGCCGAGTCAGTAGAGGTGTGGCTCTGGCTGGAGAGGAGCTGTGAAGAATGTAAACCGAGGGACGATAGCGCATGGCGGACTCCGACGAGATCAATCAAGAACGCGATGGCGCTGGTGGTGGTCCTTGGACAGCGACGACAGACTTAGGGTTAGGGTTCTGATGTTAGGGTTTGTGGAGTCCTGTCCCATGTCCAGGGAATTTATAACACATTTGGCTAGTATTTTGGTTTGATGTGGTATGTAACTGTGTCCAGGTTTATCTGGACACGAGAATGGAACCTGTGCCGGTGTTCTGAATGCTAGACATGGAAATATATTATAATAGCTAGAGAAAATAAAGGAAATGTGATGGACACGGATGGACACAATGATGAATTAGGCTGCTAATAATGATTAATGCTAATAATGATGGGCTATTTATAGGATTGGCCCGAAGCCATAGGCCCAAGAATCACATGGGTTAGGAATAGTCTAAAATTAATTAGTTAAAACTAACTAGAGAGCACATGTTAATTAATTAAGAACACATGTTAATTAAACATATGCCTAACTAATTAATTCTAGAAGTTCTCACATAGAAATAACTAGCTATTTACTAAACTTACCACTCCCTTACCAAAAATCCTTTCCTCTTTTCTAAAATGACATCCCACTTAGCTAATTACCAAACTAACAATAATTTCTAAATAAAATTAGAAAATTAAAAAAAATAGAAAATTCTGGAACGGAGGTTATGGTTATGTAGGAGGAGCATCACTCTCAGTATTCTATATATCATGGGACTACCAAGATGTATAAGGACCTGAGGGACCATGTGTGGTAGTATAGAATAAAGTGCAAGATGGCATAATTTTGTTCCAGATGCTTAATGTGTCAGCAGGTTAAGGTGGTTTGCTTCAGCCTTTGCCATTCCAGAGTAGAAGTTGGAGCATTATTTTATTTCTGGACTTCCCCGCACTCCTAAAAGGAATGATGCGATTTGGGTCATCGTTGACCGTTTGACCAAATTGGCCCACTTCATTCCATTCAAGTAGGTTTATCCACGAAGAAGCTTGCAGAGTTGCATGTGAGGTAGATTGTCCGTTTGTACAGAGTTTCTATGAGCATAGTATTTGATCAGGATAGCAGATTCACTTTCTATTTGCGAAGGAGTTTACAGGCTAGCTTGGGCACTCAGCTCAAGTTCAGTACTGCCTATCATCCTCAGATGGATGGTCAGTCGAAAAGGACTTTTCAGACGCTTAAGGACATGCTTTGGACTTGTGTATTGGATTTTGGCGGCTCGTGGGAGGATTATAACGCTATAGTCCCAAAAATACGTAGGACTAGGAGATCGTATATATGCCAGCTATATATTAAGGCGACTTAAGCCCAGCTCGATTACGTATAAGTTATCTGGTTATTCTAAATCTATATCTCAATCCACTAAATAATAATAAAAATGACAAATCAAGTGCACAAAGGTTGATCAGACTATAATACACTGATTCTAGAATAGATAAATGTATTAGAGTGGAACCCCAATAATACTTTGTCATGAACAAGCTAGAAGAAAGTTAAAACTTTTAAAAGACTAGGCTATAATAACAGCGATAATCAAATATAGGACAAAATTTAATTAAGAAGGAGAATGATAAGAGCAAAAAATAAATGTACTTGAAGCCTTGGTGAAGCAACCATCATCCATCAATGTATCATACCTACATCTAATACCTGGAGAGATCACCAGGTCCTCAGGGGACTAGCAAGACACATAACATACAAGTTGACAGTAACAACATGCAAGGATAGATAGAAAATAGTATAAGGAAGTAGAGACCGAAGGAAGTACAGTACTCGAAATAAAATATATAAGAAATATCATGCCTCGATAATCATGCTAATAAATATGACTACATGTAAATCGAGGTAAATCACATCCCGATGGTTGCTAACGGCCCTATAGATTGCAGCTCGATGGTTGCTAACAACCTATAGTAAGTCTCGAGCACAGGTCAGTGGTTGCTAATGATTGAGAGTGGTCAAGTATAGTCACATCTATAACAAGGTTCTCGACTAAAACTAGAAGTCAATCAAGTCAGGTCAAATGTCCAAGTCTAGGCTAAAAATATCAAGGGAATATGGAATAGGCAAATCAGTACTATCACTAGATATAAACAAGATAAGAAAAATAGGACAAGTAATATGAAAAAAAGAGTAACAATCTACGAGCACGTAAAACTAAAAAGTAACCATGACATGAAGCAAAAGAAATGTGTAATCAAGTAAGACAGAAAAATAGTGATACAAAAATGCATGAAACTACTTTAAAGTTTGGCAAGGTGTACTTGCCTGGTGTAAAATCGTTCACGTCCAAATAAACAACAAGTCAATCAATGAGCCACGAAAGTTGAACACAATGTCTTCGGATTCTGAAACAGACATCACCAACGTGTTTGGCACAAAAGAGTCTAAGTTTGACTACCCATAAGCTTAATTTTGGACACAGAGGCAAAACAGTAATTTTGGGCAAAAATAGTATCCGACGTTGGACTCGCTTTAAACCGAAAAATGTACCAGAGTCTATGGTCTCTAAAGTCAACAAATTATATACCAATGAGTCCAACTTTTTGATACAAACTCAATGGTATGTCAAGATTTGGATTCCAATAATATGTGCACAAAATCGCCCTTTGAGTCGAGTCGTTGGCCCGCCAAATAGCGTTTCGGTCAACCTTCTCAGAATTGGACCAAACTTGGCTCATAGGACCAGAAAAATGATGTAAGTCTAGTGGTGCAATTTTGGTCGTTATGTGACCAACGTGCACAATATAATTGGAATTTTTGCAAAGGGATCGATACGGTAATTTTTGACGGATACGCATCGAATTCGTTGCGCACACGCATCCCATTTGAGTTCCGTCAAAGCCCACACCTCCGCAAAAACTATATGCATCTTTCAATGCTTATGGGTTGTAACGAATTTGTCCAGTTTGTCGGGACGGATTCCGTAGCGATGTTTTTTGGATTTTAGAAAATTATTTTTAACTGATTTTTAACCAAACTTTATTATAAAAATAGTTTATAACTAATATAAAAAACAATTTAGTTTCTGAAAAATACTTGTAAATATATTTATATTACTAATAATATTATTTTAATGGTGAAAACTGAAGCAGAATAGTCCCATGTCGATACTACAACATTAATATCACAATTGGCCTACTAGTTGAGTTCCGAAACAACAAATAATTAAAAATATTAAATTTTGAAAAAAATTCAAAATTTAGTTAAAAATAAGTGTTTCAGCATTAACCCATGCATAAGAAAAAGTTTAATAGAGCTTTATGAAGTATTGAAACTTTTGGACAAAAAGAACATATGATTTTTGGAGTTACAGTGCTGCACAAATGTTAATTTTTTAGAAATAGCAGACGAACTCAAAACCTATCAAATAGATATGCGTTAGAAATCTCTCGATGTCTAGTTTTAGAATAAAAATATGAGAAGGATCAAATCTAAACTTAGGTAGGCAAAAAACTGCTCCCAACAGATCTTATTGGTTCTAGATACCTTATCGTAGAATCGACGCCACAAATAAATTACTTGGAACTGTATAATTCAGAAATCAAAAATTTAAATAGACACATAGAGGTAACTTTTAGTTTTGGTTTGAGGAGAATTGGACGAGAAAAATTAGATGAAACATAGTCTACAAGTTGACTAACCTGCTGTGATAAATTCAGCACAAGTTCGGTCGACTTTGGGTGCCTTCTGCACCTCGTATCAACCAAATTAGGGGTCGAAGCTCCTTAGAAGGTGCCGGGGTATTAGAAGAGAGACTTGGGAAGGCGTTTGAGGTGGTAGAAGGGTTGGAGATGGTCGAAAAGATGGATTTCTGGTGGTTGGAATAAAAAGTGCAAAAATAGAAAAGAAATATGAGGGCACTCGGTTTTCTCTAACCATACATATATAATCAGCACAAAGTAAAGGTGAGGGGTTGTGGGATTCATGAGAGAAGAATTTGGGATAGTTTAGATTTGGTTTGGTGGGATTTGGAGGAGATTTGATGGTTTAAATCAAAGGGGTATCTCAAAGAGATTTGATTGGGTCCGAATTAGGAAACTGGTTATAGGATTTGATTTAAATTATATTTAATTAATGTGGCAACATATTAATCCAAGGATCAAAGCTACAGAAAAGTACATCTATAGTCATAATTAAAATAAAAATCTAATTTTATAAATAGAAATCATATAAAATAATTCCTAAAAATTAGGGTCCATACAAGGATCATTTTTACTTGGTAGAGCTCTCATACAACAACAGCTACCAGGCCATTATCGAGATATCTCCTTTCGAGGTGTTGCATGGGCGGAGGTATCGCAGCCCGTTATCTTAGGATGACGTAGGTGAGAGAGCCCTGTTGGGGGTGGGAGATGATCGTTAATGGTGCGGAGAAGGTGAAACAGATCAGGGAGAGGCTTCGTATGGCTCAGGATTGGCAGAGATACTGGGTCGATAGCCATCGAAGATTGTTGGAGTTTGAGGTAATAAAGTATTTTCTTGTGAATGATGCTTAGGTTGTGAATTTTATTTTGAGATTGCTTGTTTGAATTTTGTTGTTCTAGGTTAAAGATTTGGTATTTCTTTTGACACATGGTACTATTTATTTTGGCCGAGGCGTGAAGCTCAGCCCAAGATTAATTGGACCTTTCGGAATTCTCGAGAGGATCGGTGTTGTGTCTAATCGACTGGGCTTGCCACCTACTTTAGAGGGAGTGTACAACATTCTTCACGTGTCGTAGCTGGGATGATACGTGTCGGATCCTAGCCATTTATTGGACCACTCAGAGATCAAGGTTGCCCGTAGAGATTCTGGATCATAGGTAAAAGATACTGCACAACCAGACGATTCCTTTGGTTTGTGTCACGTGGCGGCATCACTTTTTCGTCGAGTCCACCTGGGAGGGAGAGGACGAGATGCACGGGCGATACCCCTATGTTTTTGAACCGTGAGATAACTTTTATTTTATGTTCCTTGTGCTTGTGTTATTCATAAATTTCGAGGACAAAATTCTTTTTAAAGGGGATAGAGTTGTCACTACCATTTTTCTTTATAGGGGCAATTTTATCCAATTAATTAGTGGGCAACTTGTCATTTATTTTAATTTATTGACTAGCAATTTTAGTATTAGGACTAGACCCATTAGTCATGCCATAACTAGGCCTATATACTAGAATTAGAGCCCAAAGGCTTAACCCAACCCAATTCCCCATATTTCCATTGAGTCCTTTAATTAATTAGCTAGAATATGGATTAGTAGAGGCTCTATTCTTCCATTTCCTTCTTCAATCTTCCATCGAAGCTCCAAATTCCCAATTCTCTCTTTTTTCCTCAATTTCTACTCCAATCCAACCCTTCATGGATATTCATGGCATAGAGAGCACCATGGGAGCTTAGGAGGAGCTAGCTTGAGGGAGGATCGTGTCCAAATCACCATCCTTGTGTCCGACTTCGTGGTCACATTAGGAACTTCTTTCCAATTGGTAATGATTTCCTTTACTTCCAAATTTTTATGTCTAATTATAGGAAAGCCCGCAGGATTCCTAAATTCTTAGATCTATTCTATTATATTCGGTGTCGGTGAGTAGGAGGCCCAATTTCATTAGATCTAGTGGCTAGGAATATAAATCTAGCTTGGGGACGTCATTCATGTCCACTAAGTGTTCGATCCATGACTACGCATGGTATTCAAGTCCAAATTTAGTGTAAATTGATCTCTACGTGTCCGAAGTAGCATACGTGGTACTGTATCATGATAATTTGTGATACACAGTCAATTTTTGAATATAGGGTATTTAAGCGATACGTGTCCATCGACATGTGTCATTAGGTGCATTGCATGAGTCTAGTAGCTTAATTTGGGGATCATATTGGTGTTTTTGGTAGTGCGTATCGTATAGGGTGCATTACTTTCATAGTGTACATCCTGGAAGATTGTGGTTCTTGCCATTATATTTGGATATATGTATATATATTTTATACATATAGTGTGTAGTATATATATATATAATGGGAAAGGAGGAAATCTTATTAATAGATCAGGCACAAAATGCCGAAGCCTATACAATTAAGAGCGCCGAGTGCGGAAGCAACCAAAAGGAAAAAAAAAACATCGCCCAACCACTGACGCTACATATTAAGCTAGGAGAGCGCCTGCCAAAACCGGACCGAGGAGTAGGAGCGCCGTTGCCTTCTTTTCAGAATTTGATGACGCACTTCGCTGATAAGTTGTGCTGGGTTGTAAAGGCTACCTTCATACCGAAATTTATTCCAGTTTTTCCAGAAGACCCAGATGCCTGCGACTACAGCGATCTGGTGACAATAGGAATCACCCCAGTTGAGCAGGAGATTATTGAAGCCACTAGCTCGGTGTCTCTTATCGCAACGCTGAGCAAGAGCTAACCACATCTGATGAGCTAGATCACCGGATAACAGGATGTGTTCAGCTATTTCTGTGTGGTGGTCATTGCAGCAGTGGCAGCTAGGTGCGATGCTAAACCCGATGGTAGTTAGGGAGTCATCAGTCGGTAGCTTCTTGCATTGAGCTTGCCAAAGCAACAAGGACCATTTGATAGGGATGCACGATTGCCAAAAAGGAGTCATAAGTGGGGATGGCACACCCCCGCTATCCACTTCTCGTCTGGCCAATGCCGTTGTAAAGCAGCCGCCAACGTTGGGGGTCCAAATAAAGGAGTCCGGGTGCTCATTGATCCTGACAACCGTCGTAGCTAATGCCGTCGTCGTCTCAGGACCGATCCAGTCTCTGACTCGCTCCCATCTCCAGCCCACAACGTCATCCCAAAGATCCCGAATGATACAGTTAGGGGGGCGTTCGAGGACAGATTGTAAACTTGTTATTAATCCACCGTTTGTGAGACGGCTTAGAGAGACCATTGTCCAGCTTAAGTTGGATGAGGGGTTCTACTAGGTGGCGGCCGTGCAGTATACGGAACCAGGAGGTCGACGAACGACTGTTGGCAGCCGCCAACACTAGGTGAGAATGTTGGAAGCATCTGGCTTTCATGAACCGCATCCAGATCGAATTGTGGGATCTGATGTTCCACTACAACTTCATCGAGCATGCATCCATAATGTTTCTAATTTAATGAATCCAACCCCCCTCGCCCGAGGGCTTGGCCAGCGTGTTCCAACTGGCCCAGTAGTTTTTGTCCCTACTATCTTGATGACCCCAAAAAAAGTTGGCAAAGAGAGCCTACAGGGAGGATAGAACTTTCTAGGACGGAGCGCAGACAGCCAGAATGTAAATAGGGATGGAGGACAGAACGTGTTTGATGAGGATCAACTTACCACCCGGGGATAGGATAGCGTTGTGCCATCCCTCAATATTCTTTCTGATCTTGCTGACGAGGCCGTCGTAGATACTCGAGTTATTCCTGCCGTAGGCCAGAGGGCAGCCCGGGTAGGTGAAAGGGGGATGGGTGGTGAAGAAGGAGGTGAGTTCGGAGATAGTGGCCGATGTAGGTCCTAAAAATCAAGTTTCACCCATCAACAAAGCCATAAAAATCAAAGTGTGCATCCTTCAAATAAACTGCGCTGAAGACAGATTGCGCACCACCTCAATTGCGTAAGCTGAACTGTACACACTTCCAAGTCCGCTAGCTGACGTGGCCGCATCATCATTACCTGACAGAAAATCAGATCTTCTGACAGCTGACAGCACGAAGAACGAGGAAACTGTTCGTTTTTCGTACAGCACAGCACTCGAGGACAGCTGTACAGCCAGTGCAGTTCAATCCAGCGCAGTTCAATCCAGCGCAATCCAAACCCAGCGCAATCTGAAGCTAGTATAATTCATGTGGCACAGTCCATCAAGATAACTAAAATTTTATACGTGGCATACATGCCATCAATTGCTCACCACGTGGCAACCGTCTGTACACGATCATGCGTATTTCAATCAAATGATGCCATGTATCCAATACAGTTGGCCCACGATCAAATAACTGCCAGTGCAGTCTGATATCTGCACAGTCCAATGTATGCGCAATCCATCCTGCACAATCTAGAATAACAAAAAATTAGTTATTTCCAGAACTCTATAAATAGAGTTTCAGGTCCTTCCTAGGGGGGATCACATGAGATCAGAAAAATCAGAGAGTTCAGGAGTTCTTGTCTAAGTGCTGCTGTATTCTTCAGAGGCTATCGCCTTCAACTTCAGAGGCTATCGTCTTCAAAGTTCACATCGTCCAAGGGATAAAGAGATCATCAGATCGGATTCCTACAGTTGTACTTTCCCAGAATTCTTTTGTAAACAAAATGGCGACTCTGCTGGGGACGACTTTCTCCTCTGATGAGGAAATGACAACTCAATGTGACGTTACGTTTATCGGGAAGACACAAAAGACGCTGGTTGTGAAGGTCAACCAGACGGCCTATGAAGCGATGATCAACTCCAAGATGACTGGTCGCACTGCAACCTCTGCCAAGAGCAAGGTTCGTTCAGTGTGGACTCCAAAGTCCTCTGCACAGTCCTCTGTACAGTCCTCTGCGCAGCCAGCTGCGCAGTTTGCTGTCTCGGCTGTTGCACAGTCTGCTTCCAAGGTTGTTGCAGAGTCTGCTTCAAAGACTGCTACGCAATCTGCTGTCTCTGCTGTTGTACAGTCTGCTTACAAGATTGTTGCACAATCGGCTGTCTCTGCTGTTGCACAATCTGTCTCTACTACTCATGCGCAGTATGCTGCTCCTCTGGCCAGTGCATAAACTACTTCCTATGTTACTCTAGCAAAGTGCAAGACTCCTCTTCCCCTGGCGCAGTTGGCTGCAATCCTTCCTGCGTAGTCCACCACTCTAGCAACCAAAGTGCAACTCAAGCACTCTGAAGTGAAGATTCCTTCTGTGCAATCTGCTGTGTCAATGGCTAAAAGGCCATTTGGCAAAACTCCTCGTGCGCAATCAGCCAATGTACCAACAACTACTTCAACTCTTGCGCAAGCTGTGCCAGTACAGTCTAAGAGAGACAGCCCTTTGGCTAATCTCCCTTTTTCTTACAGCAAGGGGAAAGATTAAGCTCTTCTTTCAAAGCACCCTGTTGCTCCAGCACAATCCACTGGGGGTAGTCTGTTGACCATTCCTCCTCCTCTTCAGAACAAAAGAAAAGGCCCGTTGGTCTTTTCTTAAACTTTCTCGTTCCACGACTTGGATGATAACAGAGGGAAAGGCTCTTTAGCTGACCCTTCCTCACAAAACAAAGGAAAAGGCCATTTGGTCTTTTCTCAGTCTTCCCCGGTTCTTACCTCGAAAGATCAATCTGAATGTACCTCGGCACCAGTCAGTGCAAGAACTCTCTTAAACAAGAGATCTTCTCTTCTGACCAGAGTGAAATGCACTGATCAAAGAGGTATTCTGCCTACTCCGATAGCAGAATTCCAAGATCTCCCAACTCTCTAAATATCTAGATCAAAGCAGGGCAAATTACTGGTGTCTCAGACAGAAACCCCTGGGGGTGAGTTTGCTGATCTACGAAGTTATCTCAATAGATCTCGGTCTACGTCAACTTCGGCAAAATGTAAGCAGCCAATGTCGAAGACGAACCTACATCAAAGGCAAGCTTCCAGGGTCAAAAATCTTGATACCTATGCTAATGAAGTGAGCACTTCCCTGTACACTAAAGGGATAAAACATCTGAAGAATCGGAACCATGTTTCGAATGTTGTCAAAGAACAGATCCCTCAAACTTCTTCTCGTTTCGTCATTGTTCCTGATCTCCGGGAGCATCTCAGGCAAAAGCGGGACAACATCTCGACGCCTCCAGTTCAACCATTTGATCATCATTGTAATCACAAAGTCATCATCTAGTATTGTTGCCAGACAACAAAACGATCTGTCTTCGATCGTTTGAATTTTGCAACTTCGAAACCAATGTTGGAAGACGAAGACGAAGTATTGTATGCATCTGTTAACATGATTTCCCGAGACACTGGGGGTAGAAAGTGCTCCAAACATGGCAAACCTCGCCGGCCCAGCCAGCGGTAGTTAGACTTACTCCAGGAATCTTCTGAAGGAGTATTTCGACATACCCGATCCCGTAGCCGAGATACAATCGGTCAAAGGAATCTTCTTCAACATCCTTGTGGTCATCTTCCTACTTCTCATTCGGAAGATGATTCCTTCTCTGATTATGATGCATACAGTAAAAGTTCTGAACAAACAATATCTTCTACTGTACCAAGAGAAGTGACAGCTTATGTTGTCACTGAAGATCCAGACGCTTCTAGTTCGGCTAATCAAGAACAACGAATTACTGTACTAGAGGACAAGTTGAAGACTATGGCTGAAATGGTCGCAAGTATACATTCTATTATTATGGCCCAACATACAGTACCACCGACCGTACCTGCTACAATTCCTGATATCATAGCATCGTCGGTGCCTGTCAATGCAGGACTGGGGGTAGTATCTCCTCAAGTACCTCCTGTAAAAATTCAACCCACACCCAGTCAGTCAGGTGCTGGGGTAGCGCTTACTACGTTGTTCCTCCTCCTAACACTCTGACTCCGTCTGCCCCTTCTTCATCATCAGAAGATGCGAATGAAGCTGTCAAGCTCTTGCACACTCAGTTCGAGGCCTTCAAAGAGAAAGACAACTTATAGAGATTGGGGATCAAATAACCATATCTAGTTGAATGGAAGGAAGTTCCGTTTCCTCCTAAGTACAAGATTCCTACAATTTCGCTGTTTGATGGCAGCACTTCTCTTAGTCAGTTCATTAACTACTTTGAGGTAATGACTGTCCAACTTCAGCCAAATGACGCTCTTCTTACCAGGATATTCGTCGGCTGTTTAGCCGGTGTGGCATACAATTTGTACAGAAGTTTGCCTGATGGCTGTATCACTTCTTTCTCGGGTCTCAAACAAATCTTCTTGGAACGATTTTATGAGGGAATCAATGACATGACTATGTCAGCCCTCAACAAAATCAAACAAAGATATAATAAAATAGCTGAGAGTTTCATTGAAAGGTTCCGCCGAGAAGCTTTAAAGATGCCTTCCGGGACTCCGGCCGCTGTCACCATAGATACCTGCAAGGCAAATCTTTTGCCTATCATCAGCATGTGGATGGGCTCAACTCAATTCCAAGACTGGCCATCTTTCATTGTCAATGCTAAAGCAGCTGAAGTTAGCGCCGACAAGTTCAAGCAGCTATGGGTACACATGTCTAACCCCGACCGGGCTGAACATCAGACATCGAGTAGCGGTAATCGCCAGAACAACCGCAAGAATAAAGTGACTTTGAATATCAATTTTAAGAGCAAAGAATCTCTGGCTGTTAACGTGGCTCCACCCACGCCTACTTCTACTCCTTCTACCCCTCCACCAAGAGAACCTCGTCCTAAGGTGGTGTACTCCTTTGACGAGAATGACACTGCGAGTATCTTTGATTGCTTAATTAAAAACAATAAGCTCCAACTCCCAGGCCCGAAGAAACCTGAGGAAGTTGGTAAGACCGATCATCCCAAATATTGTGTCTATCATAGGTTCATTGGGCATCCCACTCGAGCATGCTACGTGCTCAAAGGCAAGATACAAGAGCTAGTCAACGTTGGTGTTGTCACTCTACAGCAAAACGAGAAGAATGTTACTGCAAACATGGTCTCAGTCCAGTTCGGTAACTTCCCTCCACAGTTGATACAGCATGGTGTCATTCCTATCCCCAAGGCCACTCTTGAGATCGAGGATCTCCCTCCTCCACGAAGTGAAGGTCTTGTCCCCTTATCTTTTGACAATGGTGAGATTATGTGGATTCATCCTGATCTTGCTTCAGAGTTCGAAGTTCCTTCTTCTTCCAAGAAGAAAGAACGCTCCAAGGGCAAGACATAGACTTGCAATATGGTATCTTTTGACCCCATAGTTGAAGAAAAAATCCTGCTGGGCACCAGGTCAGGGAAAGCCTATCTACAGGAGTATCCCAAAACTCAGGAGAATCATCCTTCTTCCTCTGAGTCTACTCCAGTACAACCTGTCCACTGAAGACATCCCTTCTGTATCCTCACCGGTTGTAGTACCCATTCCCCCAAACCGACGACAGTCGACAAAGGTAAACAACAAGTCCGCTTCGATAAGCCTTTGAAGAAGTCAACAACCTCCGGACTTGAAAAGCCATACAATTTTGATGTCTTGGCTCAACTAGCCAATACACCAGCCAGGCTGTCAATCTTCGAGCTTTTGCGCCTCTCCAAAGAGACTCGAGAAACTCTGAGTAAAGCTCTAATGCAGGCAGAAACCTGTCTAGCTCTTCTAAAGAAGCCAAAGACAGAGCCTGTTTCTTGTCTCCATTGTCACAGTTTATTGGAATTGATTCCAAACATTACTTTTACACAGGATAATATGCTGATGGAAGACAATAGGCATGATCGTCCTCTATACTATACAGGATATGTCGACTCGATGAAAGTTGATCATATTCTGATAAATCCAGGGTCAGCACTCAGCATCATGCCAAAGACAATGCTGGATGCACTGAAAATCCTCGTGCATAGTCTTTCTAGCACAATCACCACCATCTTAGGGTTCAACCAAGGAAGAAGTGAACCTCTGGGCAAGATTCGCCTAAAACTCCAAATAGGCAATCTTCGCACAAAAGTGACCTTCTACATTATAGACAACCTTGGTTGTTCTTACAATGCTTTGTTGGGGAGTCCATTTTTGCATGAGCACAACATTGTTTCGTCTACTCTCCATTAATGTTTCAAATATGTTGATGACAATGGGGAGGTCCAAAAGGAGGTTACGGATCTCTATCCTTTCAAAGGTGTTGAGGCATAGTACTGCAACGATGCTCGTATGTACGAGGATGAATTTATGAAGGTTGTACTAGCTCTAGATACTGAAGAAGAACAAGAAGCAGTACCCAAAGACACCCTCATTATACCTGTCAAAGGGCGTGTTTCTTATCCTCAGTCCTCTAAACCACTGGCTATTCACTTGCCAGTCCAGAAGCAACCAACCGATGGTGGTCAAGATCAAAGGGAGCTCACCTCTTCTGAGCCACTTATTATCGACTTACGTCGTAACAAGGATAAAAGGCAGCTCACCTCTTCTGAGCCACTTGTTATCGATTTAACTCATAACAAGGACTAAAGGGAGCTTACCTCCTCTGAGCTACTTGTTATTGACCTTCGTCGTAACAAACCTCCTCTACGTTCTTCTTCTCCCCCTCTTGTAATCAATCTAACCAAGTCTGCTAAGGCTAAGAGTCCTGTTGTAAATACATATATACAAATTAATGAAAAAGCATCTACTTCCCAATATACTGATGTTATGTATCATGCTAAGTGCTATTTGGATATGTTAGATAGCTTCCAGTCATTTACAATGGGAGTTGTACAATCTCTTCAAATAGAGGTTTCACTTGAACGCCCATATGATTCATATCGTATTGTTCCTGCTCGAAAGAAAGGCGAAAGTTCAATATTTTTTAGTAAAGGACCAGAACAAAAATTCAGCTATACAGATGATAGCAAAAGCAACGATACGGGACATCTCCAACTTCGTCGTTATAGTAAACAATCAAAAGATATCATCCGAAAGATGGGTTATGATTTCAAAAATAGCCTTAACTACGGCAACGGTAGACGAACTCCTATCCGTATGACTGTCCCGAAAGGAGAGTCAGAGATGTATTACAGCAGGACAAAAAGAGGTCTCGGATAAACTTCACCCCCGATATTATCCCCAGCAGTCTCAGAATCTGATAGTGAAGAGCGTTCTAATTCTTCTGATTCCAAATCATGGAACTCTGACACTAGTATTGGTCAAGTTTATTGGCTGATCGTATCTTCTAACATGGACTCCGTTGAACTTCTGGAAGACTATGATGAAGATATTGAAGAAAATCCTGAAACAGATCCTTGAGCTCAACGAATGGATACCCAATGGGAACTCCGATTCGAACAACGAGAACCTCTTACTGAAGATCAATTGGTTCAAATTGATGTAGGAGAAAGCGGGTCACCTTGTCTAATATTCATCAGCAAGAACCTCCCAGAGACAGATAAGTAAGAATTAATTCTTCTTATTCAAGAATACATTGATGTCTTTGCTTGGAGTTACGAAGACATGCCAGGTTTAGATCCCAAAGTTGCTACGCAAAAACTGAATATTTTGCCTAATGCAAAACTAGTCAAACAGCAACAACGACGTTTCAAGCCAGAAATAATGGACGCGATTGATGATGAAGTCAAGAAGCTCATCGCTTGTGGCTTTATTCGAGAAGAACAACATCCAGATTGGGTAGCCAACGTTGTTTCAGTCCTGAAGAAAGCTGGCAAAGTTCGAGTCTGCATCGACTTTCGGGATCTTAACGAAGCCTGTCCAAAAGATAAATTTTATCTCCCTATCACGGACGTCATGATTGACAACACCTGTGGGTTTGAGAGGATATCCTTCATGGATGGATTCTCTGGATACAATCAGATTCGGATGAATCCCGAAGATGATAAACACACTTCTTTCCGCACTCCTCGCGGAGTTTATTGCTACACAGTAATGCCGTTTGGTCTCAAGAATGCTGGTGCAACTTACCAACGAGCTATGAGTACCATCTTTTGAGATCATCTGCGCAAGACTGTCGAATGCTATGTCGACGATATTGCCGTCAAGAGTCGTCTAAAGGAAGATCACTGTCACAACTCGTATCCATTTTTTTTAAACGGATACAAGACGTGTCCAAGCCAGCCTACGTCGCAGTGTCGACGGTAGAACGCGGTCACGGCCATGAAGATCAAAATCACAAGTAATGCTCATTCACATAATTAATTTAACTTACAATGATCACAAGTTTTACATTTGTAGAAAATATAAACTTGTACAAATAAATGAATGACTACAACTCCACTAACTAGCTAGTCTCTAGGCTTTGTCTGCAAATATTCCTGTCACTCCCCAAGCTAAGTGAATCCACGGCTAACCTGAAAATGTTGGTTTCCAGTCAGGAATGGAACGAGCACAATTCACTGAATGCAATTTCAAATAAAGAAAATGACTATAAGACAAAGGTTAGGCATCAATCATGAGTTTTGAAAATAACAGTAAAGCCGTAAGAAAAATCAATAGTAATAAATAGACCAATATACTTTCCACCGTTAGAAGTACCTTTGATATGTGATCAGTCTGGGACATTACATCGCACTGTCTACGAGATCTACTTGCATGAAAAGTAAACAATGTCTACGAGATCTACTTGCAGAAAAGTAAACGAGGTCTACGAGATCTACTGCATAAAAGTAAACGAGGTCTACGAGATCTACTGCATAAAAGTAACAATGTCTACGAGATCTACTGCATGAAAATAAACACTGTCTACGAGATCTACTGCATGAAAATAAACACTGTCTACGAGATCTACTGCATGAAAATAAACACTATCTACGAGATCTACTACATGAAAGAAAACGAGGTCTACGGTCGGATCACACATCCTTGGTACTTCTCATTCCCGACTCAACAATTTATAATAGAAAAATAATCACGTAACCAATGACCAATCGATGAAATATAGTGAAAATCAATATCAAAATGCAGACAATAAACTGTACTCGCCTGTGGTCCTGTGCTGGTGAAACCGATGATCAGAGGCACTCAGTATGCTGCAATAGTCAAAACCCATACAACAGTCCTCGGAAGCTGAAATAAATAATACTAATGATCTCAGAATAGTCCAATTAGCTAGGATTGCTTGTCCTTAAGTCCAATTCTGGACACGGGGGCAAAACGGTAATTTTGGGTCAAAACGGTGTCCGCCGTTGGACCCGCTTTGCACCGAAAAGCGTGCCAGAGTCAACGGTCTCTAAAGTCGTCAAACTACATGTCTACGGATCCAGTTTTTCGATACGAACCCAACCGTATGTCTAGAGTTGGATTCTGGCAGGCCGTGCACAAAATCGCCCGTTGAGTGGGACCGTGGGGCCCGCAAAACGGTGATTTTGTCAACGATCTCAGAATTGGACCAAACTTGGCATACAGGACAAGAAAAACGATACGGTCCTGCTGACGCAAGTTTCGTCTCGATCTGACGAGTGTGCACGAAGTAATTGGAGAATTTGCAAAGTGCACGATACGGTAAATTTCGACGGATACGCATCAAATTCGTCGCGCACACGCGACCAATTTGAATTCCGTCAAAGCCCACACGACCATGAAACCGTTAAGCAGCTTTCGATTCTTTCGGTTCGCGACCACGTCATCCGGATTGGCGTGACGCACGTCGTGTGGAACAATTTTAATGTTTTTAAAACAGGTTTTTGGGAAACTTTGGAATTCGATTTCTCGACGCTCAGTCGATGATTTCCAAATCCGCAAAAAGTGTGATGAAGACCTATATGTTGTCTAAAAGTCTCTTCAAAATTTTTTTCTAATGTGTCACTATATCGATCAGAATCGATCGACGAACAGGGGTTCTTGGACTGCTTCCTGTCCTGTTTTTGGACAGGTTTTCCTCCGACTTTGCGTCGATTTCTCGACCAATCTATGGCAGTTACCTACAAACTAATTGGACAAGATTAACAAGGGTAATATTGGGTTCATACCAGAGTTTGCGGATCGACAAACGATCCATTATGCGTCGCAAAAACGTGACGCAAAGTGGCGCGGTTGCTGTCATTACTGTTGTTGCTCTCCACGCTGGTGTGCGCGCGTGGAGCTCTCCGGCGACTCTGTCGCCGGCCGACGGTCGAGCGTGGTGGCACGCGTACCCCGAGGGGGTCGCCAGGGGGTGCATGGCGTTGGGTTTGCATTAGGGTTTGGTTTGATGTCGAGCAACCCCTGTTCTTCCATCGGTTTCTATATATATATAAATATACGATGTTTTATGCTGTTTTGTTTGGTAGCTCTTTGAGTCGGGCTCGTTTGTATGGAGCTAGGCTCGATTGTTGGGCCCGGGTTCAGGGGGGGAGGCCCAGGCTCGGCCTGGCTGGGCTTGTGGCCTGGTTGGGGTGTTAGTTATTCTTTTATATATACATATTTACACATCAATACTTATACCTATTTATATATAAATACTTATATATACATGTATATACATACAAATATATTTATATATATATATATATATATATATATATATATATATATATACACAAACACACATATTCCTATATATTATACATACACACATATATATAATATATTTATGTATACATACAAATATACATATATAATATACATATATATATACATACACACATATAATATATATCTATTTTATATACATGCATAAATATATCTATATTTACACACAAATACATATATATATATATATATATATATATATATATATATATATATATATATAAATATAAAAAATATATATATATATATATATATATATTTACATATATAAATTAAATTTACCATAAATCAATTCAATAATAATAATAATAATAATAATAATAATAATAGTACTAATAATAATGATTTATTTAATCACAAAATCACTTTAATAATAATAAAATAATAAAACTCAATAATACTGAAAATGATTCAATGGTAGCGTTTGGTGAACGTAACCTACGCACTCCTCATTTGGCTCCATAAAATCATACAATACTGTCAAATACCTAAATAATATTAATACCAATATTGTATAATACTTAATAATTAGGAATACAATATCAGATTTGTAAAATAATCTAAAGAACATTTGCACACATAAAATGTGCCTACACGGTCGTCCTTGGTCTCACTATATGCCCACATAGGTTTGGAATTGGTTCGGGTCCGGTTCGGGCTGATTGAGTACAACCGGGTTCCCTAAAAATTAATAATATAACTAAATAATAAAATAAAAACTTCGGTAAGGGTTAAGTCGCAACTTGGCCTGGTTTTCCTAGTTAGAACAATCATATGACTCGACCTTCCCCTACCATGGCTAAACACTAGTCAAGGCACGCTACTGTGCTATTCGTGCCATGATTCTTAGTCGTCTTGTACTCCAATTCTTAACCATGGCTAAAACCACCTACCATAATAATTAACTAAATAATTATTTATAAAAAATCTAAAATCACCATTTCAATAAAAATAAATAATCACCAAAAATATTTTAAAAATTTCGGGAAGGGAGGCTACAAATCTACCCACCTTAAGAATAATTTCGTCCTCAAAATTCTAACTCATATCTATTCTTAAACATTCAAAAGAGAGTCTACCCTAACCTTACCCTCCTCAATTTAATTCATCAAAATAATATCTGATACCCTCTCTAGCCATTTTGCAACTGTATGACCTACAGGACTTCTACCCACCTTTGGTCACCCTACTCCTCAAACTAAAAGCTTATAATCTGCTAAACTTGCTACCAATAGTTATTTACTGCATACGGCCTCTATTATCTTCTCCTACCATTTAAGCAATCCAAACTTTAACAAGCAACACATTTATACACGTAGCTAAGAATTATTGGTAACTCTAGTAAGCATGACTATTCGTCACTCCGAAGTAGGGAGGACAGGAAGATAAGGCAGAAAAATCGAAAGCAACTGTGAAGTTTCAAGAGCAGTGGAGAGTATCCAATGTTACAGTTAGAAAGGAAGTTTATGAACCACTGTTTTATTGGGCTACTCTAGTCCAGTCACTTGCCAACTCGAAGAGCCCTTCGTTACTTAGAGTGGCCTACAATTCGTGTAATACATAATTCTCGTTCTCAAAATTCTAATTCACACAATGTTCCATAACGGAACGAAATTTGAGAATTCAAGATTGTGGTCTTAATGGGTTCTCTATTTGGACATCAGTCGTTGGTTGGAAAAACATTAGGTTTCAATGTACATTGACTAGACAAGATCCCAAGGTAAAACTATTCCTACCAGATTAGGGTATCCTAGAATAGGTTTCTATCCAAGGATTGAGCTAGTTGCTTGTCAGGTCGGTTAGCTAGGTTCATAAAGCCCAAAAATGCATTTTTTGTGACTTTTGAGTTTAAGTGGAACATAAGGCCTCAATTGGGCGTCACACTAGTGGCCTGTGCGTAGTGGGCTTCGAGTAAATCACAACCATATATTGCGTCAAAGGAATTGAGTCGGGGTTGAGGCTCTAATGGAAGTCGGGAAGTAAATCGGTATTACGGTATAGGATATAACTAGTCCTTTTGACCTGAAAGTCGTACTACAAAAATAGAGTACAAGAGGACGGGTTTGAGTGAGACATTGTATACCTAGATGAAGGTGTACTCGTCTAGATCTTGCATGTGAAATTTGTTCGGAGGTAACAGTCGGTCTTGTGCTCTGAATATTAATGACACGGCCGGGAATACAAAATGATCTAAATGGAAAGTGGGAGTCCATGGGCACTATTCATCATTCTAGTGGGAGTTATTCTAATCACTCGATAATCCTTGTATACCCTAAAATTTTTAGAAGGCTTCAGTCTACCCACCTTAGAAACTAGGACAGGGTTTTAAGGATAATGAGGTCAGAAGAATTTCAAAGTCCGGATACTGTACCCCGACTCTTGTTGATAAAGAATGAGGCACGTCGTAACGGGATACGGTAGATGTAAGTCAAGTTAAGGATCGTGCCATAATAATTGGAAAACGAGTACGTGTGCAATGACACATGGTCGATAAAATAAGATGACCTACTCGTCCACAGATACATGAGTTGTCGACGGGGTAACCAACTCCAAGGCACAACATAGGGAAAGATTTCTAACAACTGAGTCAAGAAATTCTATTTGTGTCAATCCTGCCAGACTATGGTCACAAGGGTTGTAGTGATCATGTATTGCTGTTGGTAACTGGTAGGTCATAGTATGACAGGGTATTTAAGCTATGGTATTGGCTAAGCTAGTGACTGTGGTGTTCCAACACTAGTTAGGTCTTAATAATAAAATTTACATAACTAAGATGATATTTGTTGGAAACCAATCTTGGGATGAGTGTCACGGTAAATGATTACCCTATTGTCCACTCATCTCATATCTAGCTGTGGCTTCGGTCGAGGAAGGGTTGGTTCAAGGCTTAAGGGTTGCTAGTTAAGGCAAGCTTCAAGCAAAAATTAGAGAATCCCAACATTTGGTTCTTGAGAATAGATAGTCTCCTAGGTTGGCGTTCTGACTAAGGGTAAAACCCTAATCATTCTCAAATTCAGATGGCTCGAAAGTCTCAATAGTAGTTTGAGGGTCGATGGGAGAAGAGTAACTCAATCACATGACTGACCAATGGTAGCTACACTTGTGCCTACTATTATCATAACTATGGGGATACTCGGTATTTCTCTACCAATTACGAGCTTGTCTCTCCAAATCAGTGAAAGACAAACAAAAGAGTTCAAGAAACATGTTACTGAATACAATCACGTGATCCAAAGGCGAACGTATAATTCAAGAGGAATTGTCAAAGTAGTCGCGGATGAGATCCTAGATACCTCTACATCTCAATTCACGTAGGATAATTAAATGAAGTGCGAACCAAATGCATCATGGTTGATCAGACCATAATACACTGATTCTGATTAGACAATATGTTAGTGGACGTCCCCAATAAACATATGTCTTAAATCAAGCTCGATAAAAGAGTAAGCTTGCAAAACTAGGCTGTAATAGCAGCATTGGTCAAGATAGTCAAAATACAAGTAGGCAAGATTTTTGAAAAGGAGGCACAAATAGTTCGAGTTTTTGGGAAAATCAGATCCTTTCCGAATGTTATTGCTTACACGGTTATCCTACTATCTTCTTATCTATAATCCCTTGGCGACTAATGGGTTATGAACCTCTAAACTCTATATTCTAGGTAAACCTATTGGCATCAAATAATATCCTTGTCAATAGGTCACCAGGACCACGGAATGCTAAATCGGGAGACACGCTACCCAATCTCACAAAACTTCTACTACTATTGGCTTCGGATCCTATAGAACATACAGGGCACCGTCCTATCCTCTATAGTATCCCTAATTTGTAATCACGTCTGAAGTCATTTCACCGAGGACTATGCCTCACCCGTAAAATCGGGCTGTGGTAAACCCTTGGTTTCGTAACTCAAATATGATACAAATCGAACATTACTTGACTCTATCCAATATTGGCTCAAGGATAACTACGATCAAGAGTGGACCACTAGTCATATTTCTAACAAATTCTATAACCGATACTTTCCTAATCTCATTTCAACTCTAGGGGTCGTGTCTCGCCAGTGCGCTGCTGGCTGCAGTGAATCCCTAGTCTCCAAAATTTAAATAAATGGCGATAGTGCACTGCTGTCCTGCCAGTATAAGTTAACTAACATTCTCGTAACTATATCTGTAAATAAATCCCTGAGCTTCTATAGATTCAAACAAGTTGACTATGAAATAAGGCATAAATATTTGCCCTATCAACCCTTAAAATAAAAGATTGAGCGGGGAGGAAATAACTGAAGACAAAAAGATACACAAACATTCTAATGTCTATTCCATGTGTATTCAAACATTGAGGAAAACTTTGAACCGAAACTAACTCGAGGTCCGTATGGGGATAACAATAATCAGAATTTATACAAAATATTAATTCCTAGGACAAATAGGAACTAAATAGACAGTTTGACTAAGATATGAGGATGATATCTAAGAGGAAAAGAGAGGGATCTGCCCAATTCATCAAGGTTAGATCATAAATTATAAGAAGTCCTGTCTCACCAAGTGAATAATCTATCCACTTTGGATCGTGTCGTCATATCGAGAGATAATAGTGTACCTATGGGGATCTGACAAACAATCAACATTAATAACTCCTCATCTAAATTGCATGGCCTAGACTACCCATCGATCAATTTGTATAAGGGACTCCTAGTCCTAGTCATTCTCTTAAATTAAATTAATTCCTAATTCGTGAATGAGCATTTATTAGGCGCAGGCTCGCAATAGTACAACTAACTTGAGTACTATCACGAGTTTGCATGATTTGCAAAGACTGACCTGCATGGGCTACCATAAAAACTTGTCACGACCCGCACCCATTTTTTTTAAACGGATACAAGACGTGTCCAAGCCAGCCTACGCCGCAGTGTCAGCGGTAGAACGCTGTCACGGCCATGAAAATCAAAATCACAAGTAATGCTCATTCACATTATTAATTTAACTTACAATGATCACAAGTTTTATATTTGTAGAAAATATAAACTTGTACAAATAAATGAATGACTACAACTCCACTAACTAGCTAGTCTCTAGGCTTTGTCTGCAAATATTCCCGTCACTCCCCAAGCTAAGTGAATCCACGGCTAACCTGAAAATGTTGGTTTCCAGTCAGGAATGGAACGAGCACAATTCACTGAATGCAATTTCAAATAAAGAAAATGACTATAAGACAAAGGTTAGGCATCAATCATGAGTTTTGAAAATAACAGTAAAGCCGTAAGAAAAATCAATAGTAATAAATAGACCAATATACTTTCCACTGTTAGAAGTACCTCTGATATGTGATCAGTCTGGGACATTACACCGCACGGTCTACGAGATCTACTTGCATGAAAAGTAAACAATGTCTACGAGATCTACTTGCAGAAAAGTAAACGAGGTCTACGAGATCTACTGCATAAAAGTAAACGAGGTCTACGAGATCTACTGCATAAAAGTAACAATGTCTATGAGATCTACTGCATGAAAATAAACACTGTCTATGAGATCTACTGCATGAAAATAAATACTGTCTACGAGAACTACTGCATGAAAGTAAACGAGGTCTACGGTCGGATCACACATCCTTGGTACTTCTCATTCCCGACTCAACAATTTATAATAAAAAAATAATCACATAACCAATGACCAATCGATGAAATATAGTGAAAATCAATATCGAAATGCAGACAATAAACTGTACTCGCCTGTGGTCCTGTGCTGGTAAAACCGATGATCTGAGCCACTCAGTATGCTACAATAGTCAAAACCTATACAACAGTCCCCGAAAGCTGAAATAAATAATACCAATGATCTCAGAATAGTCCAATTAGCTAGGATTGCATGTCCTTAAGTCCAATTCTGGACACAGGGGCAAAACGGTAATTTTGGGTCAAAACGGTGTCCGCCGTTGGACCCGCTTTACACCGAAAAGTGTGCCAGAGTCAACGGTCTTTAAAGTCATCAAACTATATGTTTACGGATCTAGTTTTTCGATACGAACCCAACCGTATTTCCAGAGTTGGATTCCGGCGGGCCGTGCACAAAATCGCCCGTTGAGTGGGACCGTAGGGCCCGCAAAACAGTAATTTTGTCAACGGTCTCAGAATTGGACCAAACTTGGCATACATGACCAGAAAAACGATACGGTCCTGCTGGCGCAAGTTTCGTCTCGATCTGACGAGCGTGCACGAAGTAATTAGAGAATTAGCAAAGTGCACGATACGGTGAATTTCGACGGATACGTATCAAATTCGTCGCGCACACGCGACCAATTTAAATTCCGTCAAAGCCCACACGACCAAGCCCACACGACCACGAAATCGTTACGCAGCTTTCGATTCTTTCGGTTCGCAACCACGTCGTCCGGATTGGCGTGATGCACGTCGTGTGGAACAATTTTAATGTTTTTAAAACAGGTTTTTAGGAAACTTTGGAATTCGATTTCTCGACGCTCAGTCGATGATTTCCAAATCCGCAAAAAGTGTGATGAAGACCTATATGTTGTCTAAAAGTCTCTTCAAAAAGTTTTTCTAATGTGTCAATATATCGATCAGAATCGATCGACGAACAGGGGTTCTTGGACTGCTTCCTGTCCTGTTTTTGGACAGGTTTTCCTCCGAATTTGCGTCGATTTCTCGACCAATCTATGGCAGTTACCTACAAACTAGTTGGACAAGATTAACAAGGGTTATATTGGGTTCATACCAGAGTTTGCGGATCGACAAACGATCCATTGTGCGTCTTAAAACGCGACACGAAGTGGCGCGGTTGCTGTCATTACTGCTTTTGCTCTCCGCGCTGGTGCGCGCGCGTGGAGCTCTCCGGCGACTCCGTCGCCGGCCACGGCCGCGCGTGGCGGCGCGCATACCCCGAGGGGGTCGCCAGGGGGTGCATGGCGTTGGGTTTGCGTTAGGGTTTGGTTTGATGTCGAGGAACCCCTGTTCTACCATCGGTTTCTATATATATATAAATATACGATGTTTTATGCTGTTCTGTTCGGCAGCTCTTTGAGTCGGGCTCGTTTGTATGGAGCTGGGCTCTATTGTTGGGCCCGGGTTCAGGGGGGAGGCCCAGGCTCGGCCTGGCTGGGCTTGTGGCCTGGTTGGGCTGTTAGTTATTCTTTTATATATACATATTTACACATCAATACTTATACCTATTTATATATAAATACTTATATATACATGTATATACATACAAATATATTTATATATATATATATACACAAACACACATATTCCTATATATTATACATACACACATATATATAATATATTTATGTATACATACAAATATACATATATAATATACATATATATATACATACACACATTTAATATATATCTATTTTATATACATGCATAAATATATCTATATTACACACAAATACATATATATATATTTATATATAATCATATATACAGACACATATACGCATATATATATATATATATATATATATATATATATATATATATATATATATATATATATATATATATATATATATATATATATATATATACACGCATATACATATATATATATATATATATATATATATATATATATATATATATATATATATATTTGCATATATAAAAAAAAATATATATATTTGCATATATAAATTAAATTTACCATAAATCAATTCAATAATAATAATAATAATAGTACTAATAATAATGATTTATTTAATCACAAAATCACTTTAATAATAATAAAATAATAAAACACAATAATACTAAAAATGATTCAATGGTAGCGTTTGGTGAACGTAACCTACGCACTCCTCATTTGGCTCCATAAAATCATACAATACTGTCAAATACCTAAATAATATTAATACCAATATTGTATAATACTTAATAATTAGGAATACAATATCAGATTTGTAAAATAATCTAAAGAATATTTGCACACATAAAATGTGCCTACACGGTCGTCCTTGGTCTCACTATATGCCCACATAGGTTTGGAATTGGTTCGGGTCCGGTTCAGGCTGATTGAGTACAACCGGGTTCCCTAAAAATCAATAATATAACTAAATAATAAAATAAAAACTTCGGTAAGGGTTAAGTCGCAACTTGGCCTAGTTTTCCTAGTTAGAACAATCATATGACTCGACCTTCCCCTACCATGGCTAAACACTAGTCAAGGCACGCTACTGTGCTATTCGTGCCATGATTCCTAGTCGTCTTGTACTCCAATTCTTAACCATGGCTAAAACCACCTACCGTAATAATTAACTAAATAATTATTTATAAAAAATCTAAAATCACCATTTCAATAAAAATAAATAATTACCAAAAATATTTTAAAAATTTCGAGAAGGGAGGCTACAATCACATCCAAGACTTGAGAACAATCTTCAATCTCATACGCCAACATCAACTTAAAATGAATCATACCAAGTCATTCTTGGATGTCTCTAGTGACAAATTTCTCGGCTTCTTTATTACCTCTAAGGGTATACACGTGGATCCCGAGAAGATCAAAGCCATTCAAGAGATGCGTCCTCCACGCAACCTAAAAGAGCTACGAGGATTCCAAGGTCGACTTGCGTACATCAGGAGGTTCATTTCGAATCTGTCTGGACGCTGCAGGCCATTTACTCAGCTAATGAAGAAAGTTGTATCTTTCATTTGGACCGAAGAATGTCAACGAGCATTCGAAGATATAAAGAAATATCTTATGAACCCACCAGTCTTGGTGCCACCAATCTCTGGCATACCATTCTTAATGTATGTCCGGGCTATGGATCATTCATTGGGTGCTTTACTTGCCCAAAAGAATAAATAAGGTCATGAACAGGCCATCTATTATCTTAGCCGTACTATGATTGGTGCTGAACACCGTTATAGTCCGTTCGAAAAAGAATGCCTAGCTCTTATGTTTGCTGTTCAAAAGACTCGACATTACATCATTGGCCAAACTATGCATGTCATATCCCGAGTTAATCCTCTTCGGGTACTTATGAAGAAGCCCAGCACACTCAATTCTCGGCTGGCTACATGGGCCATTCTGCTAGCCCAATATCACATGGTATATGTACCTCAAAAATCTGTTAAAGGTCAAGCACTAGCGGATTTCTTAGCAGCTCATCATGTTCCAAGGACATCCAAACTCTATGATGAAATTTCAGACGAGATATTGGAATCCAATACAATCTCCAAAGAATTTCCTACTTGGCGTCTATTCTTCGACGGTGCATCCAGGATCGGACCCAATGGTGCCATTATCGCAGGAGTTGGAGTTGTCCTTGTTTCTCCAGATGGGTCAACAATTCAAAGAGCTTACTCCCTAGATAAACCTTGCTCTAACAACGTAGCTGAATATAATACTTTACTCATCGGTCTTCAGTTAGCCAAACAACTGGACGTCGAATATCTTGAGGTCTATGGCGACTCTAAGCTAGTGGTTAACCAGGTTAGAGGAACCTATGAAGTTCGCCATCAAGATCTGGTGCCTTACCATGAAGCAGCAATCAGCATGGCTACATCATTCAAATCCTTCTTTATCGAATATGTTCGCCGAGCTTGTAATACTGAGGAAGTTGCTTTGGCCAATCTTGCAGCAGTCTTAGCCATCCCTATCAAAAGACAACAGGTGGTTGTTGTCTCTAACCGGAAATTATTTTCCATTGAGAACAGTCGTAATATTGAGTTCAGTAATGTAACTGAAGCCAATGTTATCAATAAAGATTGGAGAACTCCTTTCATCGATTTCGTAGTTCACAACATACTTCCTGAAGATCCCAAGGAGGCCACGGGTATTCGTTGATGATCTCTCCGGTTTTACTACAATCAAACCACCAAGACTCTCTATCGGCGGACTTATGACGGTCTTCTTCTGCGCTGTTTCGCTGGTGATGAAGCAAAGCAAGTGTTGCATGAAGCTCACGATGGTGTCTGTGGAGCACATCAACCCGGTCCTAAGTTACAAGATTGCATCCGACGCATGGGTTACTACTGGCCCTCTATGGTATCAGATGCTATCAGATATGCAAGGAAATATCGAACTT
Organism: Iris pallida; assembly: GCA_029216955.1. Taxonomy (NCBI): domain Eukaryota; kingdom Viridiplantae; phylum Streptophyta; class Magnoliopsida; order Asparagales; family Iridaceae; genus Iris; species Iris pallida. The sequence continues at coordinate 36,343,371 of JANAVB010040818.1, forward strand.
GTCAAATCCATGCAGATTTCATCCATCAACCTTCAGAATTTCTGCATCCTACTGCTGCTTCCTGGCCTTTCGAAGCTTGGGGTATAGACATTATAGGTCCTGTCAATCCTTTTTCGTCTAGAGGACATCGGTTCATATTAGCAATAACCGACTACTTCTCCAAATGGGCTGAAGCTATACCCCTAGCTGAAGTCAAAACCAGCAGCGTTATCAACTTTATCAAACACCATGTCATCTATAGATTTGGTGTACCTCGAAGAATCATCCATGACAACGGACCACAGTTCATCAGTCAGAAGTTCATAAGGTTCTGTGATGATCATCGGATAGACAATGTCGCTTCGACAGCTTATAATCCTGCTGCTAATGGTTTAGCCGAAGCCTTCAACAAAACCATTATCAAGCTCCTCAAGAAGTTTGTATCTTCTAACAAACGGAACTGGAGCGAGAAGCTATGCGAATGTCTTTGGGCTTATCGTACTACGGTCTGCAATCCCACAGGCTGTACACCTTTTTCTTTAGTGTACGACTGTGAAGCTGTTCTTTCTTTAGAACTTCAAATCCCATCTTTAAGGATCGCCATCGCCAACGAGCTCACTACAGAGAACAATGATCTCCTTCGACTTCAAGAATTGGAGGCGCTTGATGAGAAACGGTTAATAGCTCAACAGCATATTGAGTTATATCAAGCCCGCATATCGAAGACTTTCAACCGTAAAGTTTAAGTCAGAGCCTTTCAGAAAGGAGAGCTCGTTCTGACAGTCAGACGTCCCATGACTATGACTCATTCGAGCAAAGGCAAATTCGACGCGAAGTGGGAAGGTCCATATATCGTAAGCAAAGTCTTCTCAAATAGAGCATACCAACTCACATAATTGGATGGTCGAGTTGCAATGATGTCCATCAATGGCAAATTCCTCAAAAAGTATTACGTATAAATGTAAAAGAGAGTGCTTGTAATCATCAAACAAGTTCATAAATAAAATTTGATTTTATTTCATCATGAATGATAGTACATAATATCAAGGAAGGTCACTATCATCCTTCTCAAAATCGGGACGCAGGCCACTGCCATCCTTATCGAAGACATGGTCGGCGAAAGAGCCGAGAACATCCTTGCTCGAACCCACTAGGAACTTGCAAGCAGCGATCCTCATGGCCTCTTCTTCTTCCGTCGTTCCTGGTTCAAGAAGAAAGTCCAAGATGTCCCTTAGCGGCTTGGGTGCAGACGAACCTTCGCCCGCTTCTATCCACTTTGGCTGGCTGGTATCGGCAGGACGTTCCTCCGAGCGTTCGACTTTCGGGGTAATCTCAGCCTTCTTGGATGCATCTCCAGACGACATTTTTTGTGTTGAAAAGTGAAAGTGATCGTTCCATCTAAATTTTTGTTCTATTTATAGACAGAGATTCTCGAAAACAATGAAGCGATACGTTCATCACATTCATCCGACGGTTCATCCGTTCATTTTCATCCGATGGTTCATCCGTTCATCACGTTCATCCGACGGTTCGCCCGTTCATTACATTCATTTGACGGTTCGCCCGTTCATCACATTTATCCGACGGTTCGCCCGTTCATTCCATTCATTTGACGGTTCGTCCATTCATCACATTCATCCGACGGTTTGCCCGTTCATCATATTCATTCGACGGTTCACCCGTTCATTACATTCATTTGATGATTTGCCCGTTTATTCCATTCATCGGACGGTTCACCCGTTCATTCAATTCACTTGACGGTTTATCCGTTCATCCCGACGATTTATTTCGTTCACACATTTTGACGATTCATTTTCGTTCATTCATCCATCCATTCACACCAACAATTTGTCATCTTTGATTAAGTTGTCTATTAAAATAATGATATTCAACAAATTATATTCTGCCATGTCCACATTACCTCTGAGCAGATATAATGAATATAATTATTTTCTAAAAATCAAGAAATATATCATGTCATGTACCTCTGAATATATTTTTTTTATCGCTATTATTTATATCTGAATAAGATATGCAATAAATAATAGATCCACAAAGAAAATATCTTTTTATTGATTAATCAAAATTGGAAGACATTACAAAAAATACATGCCACAAAACAAGGAGATACAAATAGTCTTTCTACTCGGCTGGCGGAGTCATCAAGCTAGTCATCTGCAGCTTTAAAGATTGCAGTCGTTCCTCACGAGAGTCCATCACTCGCCTCCTAGCTTCCTCCATCCCAGATTTCTCGTCAAAAGACGGCATGGTTACTAGTTTACGAGAGATTTTAGTTTGATGAGTTGTGACATACTCATCTTTTTCCTGAGTTAGAGAGGTCAGTTGTTGAACTGCAGTTTGATGTTCTGTGGCCTCATTCTCCAGAGCAAGCTGAACAAGTCTTAGCTCTTCTTGAAAACGGGTAGATTCTGCCTGCAGCTCAGCAACTTTCCTCTCTTTCTCCTCAGCAACAGATGCTATTGTTTCCACTTGGGAGTTATACTCAGCAGATTTAGTAGAGAAAGCGTCCAAGAGAACTTGGAGATCAACTTTCGCGATGGCAGCCTCTTGAGACATCTTTTCAAATTCAACCTGTACCAAAAGCTCCACCTCCCCCTATTAAGCTCTTTGTAAATCTTAACCGATGCCTCCAGCTCATCAAGTACATGTTCAAGAAAAATGGCTTGAGCTTCGTCGCCTTGACTGCGGATGGCATTGATCAAATAGGAGGTTGGACCTCTAACTGTTGAGAAACCAGCATCTTCTTTCTCTATCACCCTTTCTACCAGGGGTCCCAGTGATGTAAAGAAAAGGTTGGAGAAGGAGCTTATGATAAAACGATTAGTAGCCAGAGCACCAGGTGTCGCGGCTACTCCCATTGATGATGAAGCAGCAGGTGTCGAAGATAGACATACAGCTTTTTGCATATGAATGGAGGGCTCTCTGGATAGAGGAGCCATCGTAGAGCTAGCTGCTCCTCCCGGATGTTCTTCTGTAAAATTGAACGAATCTTATCATTTTGTTGTCATTTACAATTAATCAAAAAAGGTCAAAAGTAAAGGCGATCATACCATGACTTGGTCCGACAATAAGTCTGTCATTTGTTGGCACAGGTTCCAACCTAGCAGAAGTAGCCTTAGACATTGCTGCCTGGCTACTGCCCGCCTCTGAGCCACCCGAAAAAGGTCGGCTACTACTAGCTATTGCCGCTATTGGCACTATTCTGTGCATGGAGGAGGAATTGGAGATGATTCGATTTCTGCATGGATTAGAAATAGAGATGTCAGCCATTTAATCTATGAAAAGAAAATTGATAATCTCATTCAATACCTTTGGGATCGACAGTAGTAGTTTCTTTCGGTGCTACTTCCTCACCCACATTCTTTTCTGGAGAGATATGCACCTCAACATCCATTTCAGGATCCAGTGTGTCATTAATAACTTCGGAAGATATATGGACATCAGTGTCCTCTTCTGGGTTTAAAGTATCATCAACAGCTTCTGTTGATGTATCTTCATTGCTTATACTATCTTCGGGTGCTTCCTCGCTAGCAGTTGCGGCGGCGGCTTGATCGACATCGTCTTGCAGACCGAAGTCACAATCATTTAGAGCATCAATTATTAAATGATCTCCTTATTCACGGTGTGTTCCTGGTGTAGCAGGAAGCTGGATAGTTTCTACCGCAAGAGAAGGAGATCGCAAAACTTCATCATCCCTCTTCTCAGCCTCAGCCTCATTCCTCTGCTCAGCCTCAGCCTCATTCCTCTTCTCAGCTTCAGCCTCATTCCTCTGCTCAATCTTGTTCCTTTGCTCTGGACTAGGAGTTTCCTATCTAGGCTCAGAGGCAGGTGTTGGGGATGACATGGTGATTCCAGCAACAGCACTAGCCACCACCGAGGACAAGATTTGTCTCGGAGGAGTGACCACCCTCTTTCTTCTTCTGGAGGCCAGTTTCTTTCTATATAGAGGTCTCTCTGGACTTTCTACATCTACTATATCGACCTGCCTTGGAAGAGAAGTCGGCGTAGTCACTTCTTCTCTTTGGGTCGACTCGGCCAGTTGCCGAGATTGTGACCTGGTGGTGACCTTCTCTGATGGATCTAGGATAAGCTTCTTCTTTGCAACCGGAGAAGAAGGTTTGTCAATCCTTTTCTTTCTCTCCTTGGCTGGAGATTTGACAACTTTCAAGGAAATTTACAGTGGTTCGTTGACCTCCTCAAGGAAGTTAGCTTCCCTTGAGGCTTCCAACGGGTCATCCACTGGCTCATGCTCCTCGTCATTACCTGCAGCTGATATAACAGTTGCTCCCTTCTTCAATCGCGTCGCTGTCGCGAACCTATCTACAAGGCTGAAGTTCTCGGTAAATGTATTCGCTGCTGTGTAAAAAAGCGAATATGTATATAACATCCGGGGGCCGTGATCGCTCTTGGTCGGCACCGAGAACATTGTTCTCGTGTCTCGAGCGTTATAATAAGCCTAAGCCCTGGCGCAATCAATCAGATAACCTTTTCCTTGCAGGCAAGTTATAGCATTGCCTACGTAGAATTAGTCATAGCTGAATTACCGCACGAAACGGCTGGGAAGATAAGGTTCCAAGTAGCATTCCACTTCAAAACTATAGACCAATTGTGATGGCCGGATCGTCTTCAGCCACTCAAATACTGCTCGACCTAGAGGCTGCCTTCCAAGATCAACTAGATTTGTTGACATATATTCATAGCCAGTTGGAGGGGGAACACAGTAGAAATTCGACCCCTTCCCAAGATTCAAAGCACGTCTGCAATCTTTCATACTGGTGTATATCCATTTACTCCGCAAGAATCTCCATAAATAGCTACCGCCGACTGCTCCCATATAAGGGTTCATTAATGAAGGATGGTGCAGAAGTAACCATCTGAACAAATAAGTGTAGGGCAGCTCCAGCCGAGGGAAGTTTTCCTTCTCACCTTTCCATTTGAGCATTGATTCAACATAAAGACGAACACCAGCGTTTACTCTGCAGGTCATTGCTGATAGCAGATCCATCCGGTAGCCAAAGACTAACTGGACAGCAGCAAAGAGCACGCCATGGTGGAAGCAATCGACAGCGCTCGCTCCGGGAACGATGAATCGTCGAAGCCAATATGTGAAGAAACCCGCCAGCTGGGCTTCCTTTGACATGGGCCTATAGCCCAGCCTTATAAAACTTTCAATAACATCTTCTGTCTTGAAAGGAGGATATTGAAGTTCATCATCGACCCTGATGTCCATTTCTTTGTTTTCCTCTATCAGTCCGATCACCTCACTATGGCTGAGTGGCCTGAAGAAGCTAGGGTTACACTTATCATGATCCTTAGTATTCTTCTCTACGATGTGGTTAAGAAAAAGATAAGGCAACCACTTTGATGAGTAGCAAGTACCAGAAGAACCACTCTTGTAATACAAAGAGTAGATCTTATAATGGCACAATAGTTCTTCAAAAACGTCCACCATTTCAGCATTTTCCCGACGAAGTCGGTCCAATTCATCATTTGTTGGAACAAATTCCTCATAGGGGAATTCCCCCATTGGCAAGCTTGAGACATACTTCTTCTCATGAAGAGCTAGTCCAATTTCTCCATAGGGTGTCATGAACGTCCCTGTCCTAAAGTTATACCTCTCTGCCAAAGCAAGGAACAGATGAGGATTGGGATGAAAACCGTATACAGTAGAGAATATTGGCTGGTATAGCTCAATCTCCTTGAGCTTATCTTCGAACTGAACCAATATCCAATTGGCTATGTAGTTCCATCTTTTGTTATCTGGGTTCACCAGACCTGTCAGTCGGATGTCCTGATCCGGGTATCTTCCTTTAAACCTCGCAAACTCGTTTACAAAGATTGGTGTTCTAACCGGCAGCAGCAGGAAGGAGTTCTCTGGCGGAATACAGCCAGGCTTCAATCCTCTAAGCAGTGAGCTGTGACGCTCAGAGGAGCTGTAGAACATATCCTTATTGTTCGGCCCTTTCTTTATACAGATGTTCCCTGTTCTGGCTTGCTGGAGAGGAGTAATATCCCAGTCCATTATCCTGGGATAACTCGTATGAGCATAGCGAGCTAAGGAAAGACACCTGGAAGTCTCAGGCAAGAGTATCCTTTTCTCGGCTCTCTGAAGGAGTCTCTGCTCGACACGAGGTCTCGGCTGAGAACACTTATCAATAGCCTCACCAAATAGAAACAGGAGTTTCTTGTGAATAATGGCATCGGCAGTCTGCAGAGGTTGCCCGTTCATTAGACTTAATAAAGTTTCGTTGTCTTGTGCTACTAAGATGGCTTGACGAAAAGATGGCAGAGCATATTGGGGAAATGTTACGTAGGACAAATATTCTTTAAACTCTGGTTCAGCAAGGGTCCCTGTAAAGACTTTATAGTCCGGGTCTTCCCTGATGTTAACTGCATCAAACAGAAAGACAGAATTCAGTACATGCAAAATCAAAGATTCTGTCCAAAAAATCAGCAAATTGCGCATGCATCAGATTGCGCTGTCTGTAAAACATCAGATTGCACAACAACAGCTTATATGCGCAAACTGTCCAGTTGTGCCAATATATTCACTTACGCAAGCCATCAGATTACGCTAACAAGCTTGCGCAAGGCAACAGTTTGCGCTGACAGACTTGCGCAAACCGATAGAGTGCGCTGACTTTTGCCAGCGCTTTCCAACCGATTGCGCAAGAAAATAGTCTTTATAAAAATAAAACTATTAGGTTTGTGCAACCGAAACCCTAAACAGGGCGGCGCAATATAACCAAATCTCTAAAAAGAGATATGTTTGAAGATTCAATCATGTCGAAGAACCCTAAAAATGGTTTTTGATCGATCGACTACCTTGCAGTACGGGATGACCTACTTCTTGTCGTAAAATGTACGGCACAGCCCGAGTCGAAGACTCGGCGGGGGTTTTGCCCTTGTCGGCGTCGGAACGCCTCGGAGCCATTGAAGTCGACAGAGAAGAAGAAAAAGAGTCGAAGTGGGCTCGGGAATTTTCTCTCTTGAACAAAGTAGAAACAAGTAAAGAATGACAGAAGGAAGAAGGAGAACTATTTATAGTTTTTTGAGAGAAATGGTCGCCTCGGATTGCGCCGAAGAAATAGGAGCTGACTCCTCCAATTGCGCAGACAAGTCATTACATGTGCAACTTGATTTAAAAATCAAAAGTCAAAGTATTTAGAAAACTTTGAATATTTTTAAATTTTGAAAACTTTGAAGGGGGTCTTGTAGGTCCTAAAAATCAAGTTTCACCCATCAACAAAACTACGAAAATCAAAGTGTGCATCCTTCAAATAAACTGCGCATAAGACAGATTGTGCACCACCTTAATTACGCAAGCTGAACTGCACACACTTCCAAGTGCACTAGCTGACGTGGCCGCATCATCATTACCTGATAGAAAATCAGATCTTCTGACAGCTGACAGCACGAAGAATGAGAAAACTATTTATTTCTTGTGTAGCACAGAGCTCGAGGACAGCTGTACAGCCAGCGCAGTTCAATCCAGTGCAGTTCAATCCAGCACAATCCAAACCGAGCGCAATCTGAAGCTAGCACAATTTATGTGGCGCAGTCCATCAAGATAACTAAAATTCTATACGTGGCATACATGCCATCAATTGCTCACCACGTGGCAACCGTCTGTACACGATCATGCGTATTTCAATCAAATGATACCATGTGTCTAATACAGTTGGCCCACGATCAAATAACTGCCAGTACAGTCTGATGTCTGTGCAATCCAATGTATGCGCAATCCATCCTGCGTAATCCAAAATAACTAAAAATTAGTTATTTCCAGAACTCTATAAATAGAGTTTCAAGTCCTTCCTAGGGGGATCATATAGAGATCAGAAAAATCAGAGAGTTCAGGAGTTATTGTCCAAGTTCTGCTGTATTCTTCAGAGGCTATCGCCTTCAACTTCAGAGGCTATTGTCTTCAAAGTTCACATCGTCCAAGGGATAAAGCGATCGTCTTCAGATCAGATTCCTACAGTTGTACTTTTCCAGAATTCTATTGTAATCTTCTTACAAAGTTTGTGAAATAAAGATAAACTTTTGTTTTTACAAACAGCCGAGTGGCTCCTGTCGGCTTTATGGTGGGTGTAAATGATAATTTTACCCTGGTTGATCCGTTGTCCGGAATATCTTGTGTAATTATCCAAGACTTCGCTAACCACCGCCACTGAACCAACATCGCCGGAGAAGAAGATAAGGATGTCGTCTGCATAGGCTAGGTGGGTTATAAGTGGGCATCCCACAAAGGTGTGGAAGTGCTGGAATCTGGGAATGTCTACCATGTTGTTGAGATTTTTGCTGAGAGCTTCTGCTGCGATGATGAAGATGGTGGATGAAAGGGGATCCCCCTGCTGAACTCCGCGGCTAGATGCAAAGAAACCGTCTGCCTGGTTGTTGATTACTGTGGAGAACCAAGAGTTGCTTACGGATCTGTATATGATGTCAATCCAGGTTTTGGAAAACCCGAATGCCCTGAGCACCCAAATCATAAATTGCCAGTCCATACGATCGTAGGCTTTCTCCATGTCAAATTTGATGGCGATGTTCTCCCCTGGATGGAAATTTCATGCACATAATCATCTCCTGGACCAGGAGGATGTTGTCGGTTATGTTCTGGCCCGGGACAAAATTGCTTTGTCCTGTGGATATAATTTTGGGAAGGATGAGGGCCATACGGGAGGCGATGTTTTTGGATATGATTTTATTAGCGAAAGTGCATAAGCTGATAGGCCTGAAGTCTTTGAAGGTCTCTGGGTTATCTTGTTTGGGAATGAAGATGAGGTTGGCCCTGGATATAGCTTTAGATTAGCGAGTGCCTTGAAAGAAGGCAGTAGCCACTACGATGATGTCGTTATGAACAACATTCCAACAGGATCTGGAGAGTACCCCCGAGAAGCCGTCAGGACCAGGGGCGTTGTGTTCGTCAAAGTCCCAGATCGCCTGTCTAACTTTATCATCGGAAGGGGGTTAAAAGGCATTCATTATCCTGAACATTGATTAAAGGGGGGGCCTGAGCCAGGAATTGCTCGTCCTTGATGACATCCTCTTTCTTGAAGACTTGGAATAGAAGTTCGCAGCCGCAGATTGGATGTACTGTTGGTCTGTGAGTAAGGTGCCATTATCATCATGGATTTGATGGAGGGTAAGTTGATGTCTGCATCCCTTAACACAGGCGTAGAAGAACACGGAGTTGCTGTCGCCCTCATTGTCCTAAGAAAGTCTGGCCTTTTGTTTCCAAAATTTCGTCTCCACTTTCAGACGAGATTTGAGGATCGCCTTATTTAGGTTAAGCATAGCTCAATTTTTGGGGGAACCATCCGATGCCAGCTTAATCTCTGCACGAGTGACATCGTTCTCCACCGCTTTAGTCTCTTGGAAGATATTGCCAAAAGCGATTTTGCACCACGATGTAAGAGCTTTCCTGGTGGCTTTAAACTTGACCGCTAAGCGAATGAGGGGGTCTGGATTGTCTGTCAAATTCCAGACGGAGGCTACAATGTTATAGAATTGGGGGTGGTGTTTCCAGAAGTCCAAAAATTTGAAAGGTTTTTTTAATCCGGTTGGAGTTGCTTCTGATCTCGATAAGAAGGGGGCATGGTCGGATTCGGTGGAGTTAAGGTGGGTTAGGTTGGAGATGAGATTCATATCAGCCCACTGGCTGTCGACCAGCGTGCGGTCCAATCTAGAGTATTGACGACGCTCTCCTTCTTGTATATTGCACCAGGTGAATGAGTTGCCGGAGTGGAGGGGAGCAGTTGAGCCTAGAAAATGAAGGAGTTGAAGTCGTACATTACGGGTTGGTGGGGAGCGGCCTCCCGATTTTTCATCTGCACTCACGATCGTATTGAAATCCCCAAGGCATAGCCATGGAAGTCTGCCGAGGGATGAGTGGGTATCCTTCATAGTGCTCCAAAGCTGCTTGTGTTCGACAAAATCGCAGCTACCATGAACCGCGGAGATGAGGGAGCGGAAAGGGAGAGATGGGTGTTCCACCCAGCTGGAGAGTGCCTGGTCGGAATCGAGGACGGTTCCGAAGAGACAGTCATCAGAGAAGAGGATCCATATATCGTGGCACCCAGCAATGGTGTTCAAGAATCTGAGCTGAAGTTGGACTGATTTGAGTTTTCTTTGTAGAATTTGGGTTCAATGAAGATGAGAATGTCAATCCGGTGGATTTTGATAAGGGGGCTTAATCTTCGCATGGTTGGTTTGTTGGCCAGCCCTCTAACATTCTAAGAGAGGATGTTAAGCATTGGAGATATGGCAGTTAGGGGTAGGGTTGAACTTTGAGGCCGACCGTGTGGTCATGATCAAGGGCTCTTTTGTGGGATTTTTTTTCTTCTTGTTTTTTTGGGTTTTTGGTGGCCCTGTGAGAATTAGCGGGGGAGACTGCCATCGCTTCACGGCGGCACGGCTCCTCTAGACATGTGGCGGACTCCAAATAATTGTCGAGTTCTGTCTCGATTTTGGCCAGGGCGCTGAGGGAGTTGTTAGGATTGAGGAATCCAGCTTCCTGAGCTTGGCGGAACCTAGCCTCGTAATCGATGTCTAAGAGCTGCGTTTCTTCGGGCCGGGGGTCGACGGTGGATGATAGATCTAGATGAGGGAGGGTAACCAGCACCAGCCTATGCTCTTCCTCTATTTCAGGCTTGGTGGAAGTGGATTCTTCTGCGATCTCGCCTTCTTCAGTAGGTGGGGTTTACTCCAGGAGGGAGGTAGGTGGAGCTTTGTCTTCTGAAGGGGAGCTGAGAATGTCGAATCTATTGAGGAGGGTGATATCGGATGGTTTGTTGTGGGCCTTAGGGCTATCTGTGAGAGCGGTGTTTTCGGAGCTGGGGGAGCAGTCGCTATCCATAAAGTGGGAGTGGGAATTTGGGAGTGGTATTAAGGGGCCTGGGGTGGGAAGTTGGATCGCCCTCGGGGATCGAGTTTAAGATGTCTCCTTTTTTCTGAGCTCCGGGTGGACTTTGTAACAATGCTTAGCAAGGTGGTATCTGATCGGACAGTGCTTGCAAAAGTTGATCCCGTTGTCGTATTCCAGTTTCTGGAGGTGTGTCCGTCCCCTAGCTCCAGTGAATGTGTGACGGAGGGTCGGAGGATAGGTCGATTTCTACGCAGATCTTGGCATAGTTGTCTTTGGAGAGATTGCGAGTTTTCTCGGCAATGGCCACCAGAGTACCGATGGAACTAGCGATTCTCTTGAGAGCTGCAGGGGCAAAGCAGACCAGGGGTAGGTTCGGTAGGGTAATCCACGTCGAGATAATCTTGGATTCAACGTTGGGGTTGAAGTCGGGTGATCATTTGGCAATCTTCTCATTTAGGGGTCCGATGTTGGTAGTGCCCTTGGCCCATACCACGGAGCAGTCCTAATCAGATGAAAGATGGAGGAGGAGGTGTTTTGAGTCCAACGGTGCGACCTTGTAGCCGGAAGATAGACCCCAGCCTGCGATGGCTTCATTTGCAGAAGGTAATTTAGGACATTCAGACTAAAATTTCAGCACAAAGGTCTTCGAGAAGGACGCCGATGATATTTTGTCAGGGGAGACCATCACTCTTATGGGGGTGCCTTCGAGAGGGGATGGGAATTCGATCTCCAGAAGTTCGATATCCAGCTTGGCGGTAGGCAGCTGCGCGACCCGAGCCGGTCACAAGATCTCCGCGAAGGAAGGCGACTGTTAGCGACTTGAGGGGGGGCAAGGATATACTATGAGGAGGAGGGGTTGGGGATGGGGGCCGAGACTATACTACCCATCTACGACTACTTTCGTAAAGGTCCCCTAGGATAGGGGCCCCCGACGCTATGGAGAGGGCTGAGAGCACTCCCTCCGATCTTGAGAATTCCAAGTCTGAAGGGGCACATAAGAGGCCGTCCTCTAGAGCCGAGCCAGGGGCGTATGTTGTCACACCAGTCCCCGCTGGCGGAGGGTGGCTGCTACTGGAAGACCCATGGAGAGGACCAGAGAGTGGGGGCGTATGAGACCCGGGCCCGCATGGCCCCTCGGTAAAGGAGGGCGGATGTGCCGACGCGTGCAGGGAAGCTGCCTGCGACTGGAAAGGATGCACAGAGGTGGAACGACCGGGCGCATGGAGAATAGCAAGATGGAGCATATACCCTCTTAGGGGAGGCGGGCGTATGCGCCCGCAAGGAGCACTTGGGCGCATACGCGCTGCAAGGGTAGGAGGGCGCATAGGTCCCACTAGAGGGGTAGGGCGCATAGCTCCCACAAGTGGGGAGGGGCGCATAGCTGGGCGGGGGATTTAAAGTTTTAAAGTTCAAGTTTGAATCCCGCGGGGGAGGCCCGAAAGCCGAAGCTTCATCATCCTCGTTGATCCGAGGGGCGAGAAAGAGGGGACCGCACAGGCCCGACAGAGCCGGGAGCCACCTCAGGGGAGGGGCAAAGCCGTCGATAGGGGCCGGGGGGGTAGACCACTGTCGAACGCAAGAGGATCGAGGACTAGGTGGGTGGAGGATCCGTCAGCGGCGATCTCGGGGGCCAGAGCGGTGGGCTGGACTGCGGGCGGCCACCGCAGCTTCCTAGCAAGGCCAGCATAGGGGGGCCGACCAACGCGAGCTGGGCAGGGGTCCAAGCTGGGTGGGAAGCGCGTCGATGTGCGACGACCCGAAGGTGGGGGAGGTACGGATGAGATGAGGACCGAGCTGCCGGAGCTCGGCGGTGCCGGCCGCTCCTCCAGAATCGAGACTTGGGAGGCACCGGGGCCGAGAGGGCAGGTGGACCGGAGGGGTGTTGGGGGAGGGGAGAAGAATATATATATATATTATACACACACACACACACACACACACACACACACACACACACACACACACATCTAAGTTCATATATAAATGTGGTCAATGTATCCCCATGATATCAAGTTGCATAGAGACATGCATATGTGATATATTAATATATATATATATATATATATATATATATATATATATATATATATATATATATATATATATATATATATGTGTGTGTGTGTGTGTGTGTGTGTGTGTGTGTGTGTGTATTGAATACAAGTGTTTATATATATATATATATATATATATATATATATATATATAGTGGGTATGTATCATATACAAGTGTTTATGTGCATACCAAATACCATATTCATATATGTGTATGTATAGAAGGTAAGTAATGGGGAATATGTGCATTGGAGTTAACAACATATGGTAGAATTAGAGTGTGTGTGTGTGTGTGTTGAATTGTGTGAGTGTACAGTAGTAAGAGGGCAGTTTTAGGCTACATAGGTAGTTGAGTATAAGCAACTGTAGTCTTGTGCAAGGAGCAGTTCGTGTGTAGTACATGATGCTAGTAGAGGGACTTCTCTAAGGAAAGTATGCCTATTGGGTATATGTGTGTTCATAGGTAGAATACTGATGTATCAGGATATCTAGAAATTTTGTGTGTGTAGCTGCACAAGGCTGCAATGTACATTATGTAGCCATGTGTTCATACTTGTACAAGAGCAGGCAGTCTAGGTAGGCAGTCAGTGGGAAAAATATATAGTATAGGTGTGAGTCTACTAGATATAGCAGCTTTCGTCCTTAGAGTGTTTGTGCACAGTTGATGTCATGCCCCAGTTCCAAAATATATAGGGAACCCAACGCATGAACATGCCAGGTGTACGACTAGAATAAGTATCCTAATTTAATAGACTTATCATATACATAATACTTTGTAAGGTACACTAACATATGCTAACTAATCTATATCTCAATCCATAAATCAAGAGTAAACAATATGTGCTATGGTCTGTAGCCCATTAACATATATGTTTGATTATACCCGAAGAACAATATGGGCCTATAAAGCTAAGCTAATAAGAAGAAAGCAGGTAAATATAAATTGTCGAAGATACCTGGACCGAAAATAGTAACACCAACAAGATTAGTGAACTAACTCAGCACAATCATCTACCTGGAGAGATCATCAGGTCCTCAGGGACTAGCTAGATACATAAAAAGAGTACCATAATGAACTGTAAATGAAATATGACAAAGGGTAATAATAGCTCTGGTCATAACACAAACTGAACCTAACCATCTAGGTGTAATGCAAGTCAAAAACTATACTGGAACGTATAAGGGGGTAGGAATAAAGCATAGCATCCGCTAAAGGCTTTCACATGAACTAGTATACATCCGGACCGTATCTAACGCATGGTCAAGGCCTCTGAGTGGATATATCCCCTAGCCATACTTTGTATCACTAGCATACCTCTCGACCGTATTTGCCTCGTAAGAAGGGGCCGCTGCTGGATATATCCTCTACTGACACACCCAAAATGGGAAACTATAAACCCAATCCGGGCAATTGAAAGGCTATGTGCTAGCTCATACGTCCCAGTAGTTTTTCCTACCCATGTATCACACAAGTCATATCCATGGCTTGGCGATCCATACCTCTACGCAAGTCATTATCTAGACTCCGCTAATCCATAAATGAACCGACACACGAACCACCAATATCGGTAGCAAGTCGAATACGTAGGTTCGTGCCAACTCTATGATTCTCACTCTTATATCGTATATGAGACATGTCAACATGTCAAAAATGTTATTTAGCATAACTTCAACACATCAAAAATGTCAACTACCACATATGGTCAACGCACACACACGTACGCACACAAACATCGATAGACATATCAATGTCACCTAAGTTATACTTGGACGTACTCTACTAATGTAAAATACTAGCAAACACACAAACATCATGAATCAAGTACGAATGCAAGATGGTAAGGTATCTTATCTGGATCCATGAGTAGGAAGAGTTGCGATCCTGATCCTTGGCCATAAGTCGAAGTATCCTAGGAGCCTATATTAGATATTAAGAAATTAATTAATAACTTAAATTACTAATTATACATGACCTAGGATTAATACTTATACAACGTGATATTATACAGTCTCAACTAGTAAGAAAAACTAGATGCTATAATTAGATAGATTAAATTAATAAAAATTCATCTAACTTACAGTCTTATAAATATTCGTAAATTTCGAATATGAATATATCTAATTCACAAGGGTCTACTAACCTCTCTTCTATGCATAGGTGTTAAGTGTTTCTCTAATTGGGTCTTCCTTGTATCAATGTGACTTTGAAATGTTTTTAATGGTTGTCTAAACTATAAAGCTAATCTTTCCCTAACGAAACTTAATCTTTAATTTTTAAAAATAATAATTATAATTATATATTAACTTACAGGTTCTAAACAATGTTTTTAGTAAGTCTTTGATGTACAATCTATATATTTTAGAGGTATAGTCCAATTATGGTCACATAAAATTCCTATTGTCAAACTTTAAAATAAAAAAAAAAAAATTTGATATTATTAATAAAAAATCAGAAAATAAGTATTTTATAAATTATTTTCTTTACAATAATATCCTAGAAATGAATACTACCATTATTTTACTTCTACCTTAAATTTTCTAGGTCGTATTGGACATGTTTTGAATCCAACTAGCTACTAAATTAACCTAACTTAAATAAAATTTTAAAATATAAAAATCAGCAACTAAAATCATAATTTAATGTATATTAAATAGATACTAATGGTCACATTTAACTAAAACTTTAGTCTACATTTATAGGGTACTCAAAATGCTCTCGATCATGATTCTAGGTCATGTACCTAAATTAATCCTGGAGTTGAATTAGGCTAACACAATTGTCCATAAACCCATGTTAAAACAGTACCTTAATTGCATAAATATCATATTTTTTAATGGTTTTCATATGAAAAAATGTTGTCATAATCCTATATGACTTTCGGATTCAAGTACCTAACGAAACTAGACTTTTCAAGGCTCAATTCGACATGTTTCGGTGTCACATACACAAAACTAAAACCAAACAGAATATATATAATATAAATAGGTTTTTTAATGATTAAACAATCAATAAATCATACATGAATTAATTAGGTATATTTTTATGGCAATACTACACATTTATATTGAGCATACTATACAATTTCTACAAAAACATGTGTATAATTCCATTTCTAAATTCCTTATGGACACGGCTGTGTTTACAGTCCTTAAATCCATATTTATCATGTTAGAAATTATGTTTTTCATGATTCATTACAAGGGTTAATAGGTCCCTAAGTTAGTCATAAAGTTAGGTAGCTTAACAAGTTGTTTTCATTACACACACACACACACACACACACACACACACACACACACACACACACACACACACACATAGAACAACAATTAAATTCAGATTTCTTATAGGAACCACAAATTATGTTAAAAATAGATTTATAAATTAATGATTAGATTTTCTACCTATGTCAATGTCATGTTAATGTATTCCTAGGTTTAATTTACTAGGTTTAAAAGACAAATAAAAATTAGTACTTACTTGGAATGATTGAAAATTCAGTGGATACCCAAGAATAGGACAGCTGTCTACCTCTTTTGTGAGGCTTTTTTGGGGTAGAAATTTGCGCCTACGAGGCTTGAAACTCCTCTCCTAGGTAGCCCACACCTTAGGCTTCCTCTTAGGCTCCTTTGTAGGTAGCTACACCTCCAAAATGGGTCGCTAAAGAGCCTCAAAGTGACTGAACTTTGTGTCTAAAATTCAACAAGGTTTTGGGAGATTTGAAGAGGGGAAATGAAAGGAAATGAGTGAGAAAAATGGATGGAGAAGGATGTCTTGGTTGTATGAAAGTTTTAGGAATAGTGGTGCCAAAATTATAGGTAGTGGAGTGAGTGGAAATGAGTTATTAACCACCCACAACTACACATACACCCAATTCTGGCCACCCTCCTTATAGCTGCTGTTCACAGCAGGTTGTGACCTATTTTGAAGCCCTGAGACCTTCATTTAGATGTTGGTTAAACCCCACATGAGTTTGGTTAGGTTTGGAGGTCATTGGTTTAACTTATTTGGACTAGAACCCAACCTATACACCATCTAAACACACATGAACTGATGTAAAAATATATTGCTATAATATTAGGTTTAAACCCCCTATAGTGAGCCTAAGACACTTGGGTTAGGGTTATGTAGGTCCCCTACAAGTTTGGTTCGAGTCGAAGTTCGATCAGACACTTAATTTGGGCGAAACGACACTTAGATTAATTTCCTATTTTATTTTATCTAAAATGTCCCTAAACTTTATGGATATTAAGAGAGAGTGTAGGAGCCCAATTTAGTGGGAAACAACTACACAAGTGTCCTAGGATTAGTTTAGATCAAAATGGTCATATGGGTCGAAGGGTTCTGATCTATATTGTGTCTCCAATTTCGATCGAAACGGACACAAATTTTGGGTCAAATATTAATATATGATTTTATGTACGTATGTTATATTATTAAAATAAAATACAAGATGACGTATTTGATTAGGGCATGAATAGTGTAAATGTAGAGGGGCTCGACTAGATCATGTATATAAATTTTGTTGGAAGAAAATAGCTAGTATTGTGCTACTTATATGGCAAAGCTACGAGAAAGGATATATAAGTCAATTAATAAAACAGTACATGTTAATAATTAATTTTAACTATAGTAAATAATTAAAAACTCTAATACTAAACTATATTATTTTTAGGGGGTTTACAATCTACCCACCTTGGAAAATTTTGTCCTTGAAATTAAACTAAAGCACGATATAAAGGATAAGAAAATTAACCTCAAAAGAGGTCTACTACAAGTAGTCATATCAGATTCCTCCAAGGATAAGGAATACAGTTCTCAATGGAATCCTAGTTGATGTCACGATCTAAGAGCTGGGGTACGCTTAGTTCGTCTCACTAGCCATCTTATGGAAATTAAGTTGGTAGTGAAAACTCTAGTCATAATCCTATTTGTAAGACTTATAGTAAGGTCTAATTCGAAGGGGGAGATACAAGAATATTAGATACTTAAGACGGTAGTCACAGGCTTTTAAAGGAAATCTTGGTGCTAATGGTCAAGAGTTCTAAGTTGTTACCTATTCTATAGCACTCCTATATTGATCATGCTTTCAGTAGGAAATACTTGGTCAGACATATCTTGGATGAGGTTGTATATAGAGTGTCGATCGACGCATGCGTGGATGACGAGGAGACAAGACCGAAAAAATCATAAAAAGAGGAGTTTAGCCTATATAAGTAAAAATACTTCTACGTGCAAAGAGTACTTTCACATGATTGGATTCCAAAAGTATAGCACGATTGGGGTAGGGATATGAGCTTCTCAATCGCGTAATCAGTTGATTTGTATTTACCAAATCACAAAACTATAATTGCGATCATAAGATTGGTAATCACCAAATGAAAGGATAGTGATACGGCCTATAACTAAAGGACAACTTATGATTACTAGAATAATCTTGGGTTCCAAATAGCCAAACATACTAAAAAATTGCATACCATCTTGTATTATGGCATATCATTTATATCTTGGTTTCCTAAGGTAACATTGGATTCCTAAGTATGCAACTAGCAAACTCAAGCCAAAATCTAACTTATCTCATCTTAAAATTTATATATCTTATCACCTCTTCCACGAGTTTGCTTAGTTCTATGGCCTAGTTTCCTCAAATGTAACTTCCAACAACAATACTGAGAATATAAACGACCAAGGTCTTTTAACCGTCCTCCATTCTTAAAATTTAGTCATAGCATTCAACTTCATTTCCAATTTTTTATCGTCTAATTGGTATCCTATATTTCCTTATTCTTGTTTTCATCCTTCTTTTGAGTCCTAACCTTTATAGTTGAGTTACAGTAACACCACTTTCTTAAACCATACACTCTACATAATCCTCGTTATGTCATCAAGATGATTCTCGTATCAATTTACTAACCCTTTTAATAATTGCATCCTTGCTTCTATTCCATTATCCAATATAAACATAGACTACTCATATGATTCTTTTCTCTGTATAAGCATTGCATGCACATTAATCCAACAATTATTATAATTATAATTCCTCTGGAATTCTTAACTAACCTACATCGATGAATGGTTTACTAGTCTACTTAAGCTATGATTTTTTAACTCTACTTTAAGTCCTCGGTTAAGGCTAACCACAAGAAATCACAATTGGTACACTAACTCAATCTATCCTTAATCCACTATAATCCTATAAGTGATATCAAATATCCTCAATAACACGACTAGTAATCTACTCTTTCTAGCCACGAAAGACTTTATAGGTATGCCATCTATATAGTAAGTAAAGGTCGAGGTTGAGTTAATACCCCAGACATAACATAAACCTATTGATAAATCTTCAAATCCTAGTTTTCTTTTTATATGTCATTAAAATGCTAGCCTCCATATATAGAGATTCATTTCTTGAAATAATTTAATCTATACATTATGTCCAAGGTTCTTCTGCCCTATTATCTCTCTCTCTGTCTCTCTCTCATATTGTCCCCTTCTAAGATAACATATCGTTTATATCCGTTCCGCCAAATATCTAACTCATTAGTAAATCTCAACTAAGCTATTATCCTATCTTAGTTCTTATTTCCTATCATAAGTACATATCCAAACCATATATCCTTCCAGTAAAATTTTCTCATCTAAGGGCAATGATAGAATTCACTACATGCTTGTCTAGCTATCAATACGACTCTCTATCCTAAAAATCTTTTGTACAGGTGGTCCTATCTTCATTTAGGGATCTACAACTATTTCCAAAGTCCAACAGTACAATCTCTCAATTCATATCTCTAGTCCTTTCGGCCATTAAAAAAATTATATCTTATCATCCTAACAATTCTTCATAAATATGCAAAACTTCTAATTCAACTCTACCTGCCTAAGTAAATAATAGGAATGTATCTATCGATAAAAGGGAATTTTCCTTATATAACTAAACCTCATATGTAAAGTTCAACTACCATTCTGTTCTAACCTATCTTTCTATTAGGGGTGTCTATCTTAATCATTCCTAACATAAATAATCACCAAACTCAAAAATATTTTATTAGCCTGTGCAATCCTATAACAAAGCATAATCAAAGAAAATTCCATCGAGCACTAGTGTTCGTCCCTTTCGAAGTAAAGTAAAATAAGAATCAATCACAAGGAGTTCAAGAAGGTAAGATTTGATACAAACACAAAGTCCAATGAAGATAGTTAATTCAAGAGATGTTTTAACAACAATTGTGGATTAAAATCCTAATACATTTATCCTGATGCAGGCTCGTTCTGTACAGTAACGTAACCAAAATGATTTGACCTTGAACTACATGGGCTACCACAAAAAGATGTCAATATATAGGAAATCCAAGGCATGAACATGTCAGCTGTATGACTACAATAAGTATTCTAATTTAATGGACTTATCCTATTCGTAATACGTTATAAGGTACACTAACATATACTAACTAATCTATATCTCAATCCATAATAAAGAATAAAATCAGAATAAACAATATGTGCCATAGACTGCAGCCCATTAATATATGTTTGATTAGACCCGAAGAACAATATGGGTCTATAAAGCTAAGCTAATAAGCAGAAAGCATGTAAATATAAATCGCAGAAGATACTTAAACAAGAAATAGTGACACTAACAAGATCAGCAAAATAACTCAGCACAATCATCTACCTGGAGAGATCATCAGGTCCTCATGGGAATAGCAAGATACATAAATAAAATACCATAATAAACTATAAACGAAACATGACAAGGGATAATAATAGCTCGGGTCATAACACAAACTGAACCTAACCATCTAGGTGTAATGCAAGTCGAAAACTGTACTAGAACGTATAAGTGGGTAGGAATAAAGCATAGCATCTGCTAGAGGCTTTCGTATAAACTAGAGTACATCCGGACCATATCTGACGCACATTCAGGGCTACTGAGTGGATATATCTCCTAACCATACATTATATCACTAGCATACCTTCCGACCGTATCTTCCTCATAAGTAGGGCCTGTTGTCGGATATATCATCTAGTGGTACATCCAAAACTGGGAAACTATGAACCCAATCTAGGCAACTGGAAGGCTGTGGACTAGCTCATACGTCCCAGTAGTTTTCCCGCCCATGTATCACACAAGTCATATCCATAGCTTGTCGATCCATACCTCTAAGCAAGTCACTATCTAGACTTCACTAATCCAAAAATGAACCGACACACGAACCACCTGTATCGGTAGCAAGTCGAATACCTAGGTTCGTGCCAAGTCGAATAGCTAGGTTCGATGGCACCCAAGTCAAACTTGGAAACACTCTACTAATATAAAACACTTGAAAACATATAAATATTATGAATCAAGTATGAGTGCAAGATGGTAAGGTATCTTGCCTGGATCCTCGAGTAGGAAGAGCTGCGATCCCGATCCTTGGCCAGAAATCAATGTATCCTAGGAGCCTATATTAGATAATAAGATATTACTTAATAACTTAAATTAATAATTATACATAACCTATAATTAATACTTATACAACATGATATTATACAGTCTCAACTAGCAAAAAAAAACTATATACTATAAATAGATAGATTAAATTAATAAAATTTCATCTAACTTACAGTCTTCTAAATATCCATAAATTTTGAATATACATACATCTAATTCATAAGGGTCTATTAACCTCTCTTCTATACATAGGTGCTAAGTGTTCCTCTAATTGGGACCTATTTTAAGGCCCTAAGACCTTAATTTATATGTTGGTTAAACCCCACTTGAGTTTGGTTAGGTTTGGAGGTCACTTGGTTAAACTTATTTGGAATAGAACCCAACCTAAACCCCATTTAAACACACATGGACTGACGTAAAAATATGTTTCTATCCTATTGGGTTTAAACACCCTAGAGTGAGCCTAGGACACTTGGTTTAGGGTTATATAGATCCTATACAAGTTTGGTTCGAGTCGGAGTTCGATCAGACACTTAGTTTGGGTCAAAACGACACTTAGATTAATTTCCTAGTTTATTTTATCTAAAAATGTCCCTACACTTTATGGATGTTTAGAGAGAGTAGAGAGCCCAATTTGTGGGACACAAGCTATAGGAGTGCCCTAGGATTAGTCTAGATCCAAATGGTTATATGGGTTGAAGGGTTCTGGTCTATATTGTGTTTCCAATTTCGATCGAAACGGACATAAGTTTTTGGTCAAATATTAATATACGATTTTATGTACATATGTTATACTATTAAAATAAAATACTAGGTGATGTACATGAGTGGGACATGAATGGTATAAATGTGGAAGGGCTCGACAAGGTCATGTATGCAAATTTTGTTGGGAGAAAATAACTAGTGTTGTGCTACTTATAACAACGTTATGATAAAGGGTATATAAGTCATTTAATAAAATAATACATATTAATTATTAATTATTATAAATAATTAAAAACTCTAATACTAAACTATATTATTTTAGGGGGTTTACAGTTGATCTAGTATAGACACTGTAGGAAATTCTGTTGCACTACATTGGACAGCAGTTAGGTATGTACCTGTGCATATCTGTGAAATAGGCAGCAATGCATAGGGGATGCAGATTTGTATCAGTGCAGCTAGATACAGGAAGAAGAAAAGAATAATCAAATGTGTGTGTGTGTGTCTGTAGACAGGTATGTAGATGTCTACGTATATATATAATTGTATACGTGTATACTGTCTGTGTAGTTAACTAGTGAGGGAGAGTGGTAGCCTCTTAATTGCAGCAGTACTACCCAGTGTAGAGGAAAGCTGGAGTGAATAGAAGGGGTAGTTCCTGGATGCATCATGACAAGAAAATTAAGGCAATTAACAAGGAACTGCAGTAGTTACAGCAGAGAGCAGTAAGGGATATGGGTATCTGTGGTTATTAGTAATATTGTTTAGTGTGGTTCCAGATTTTAAGTTAGAGTGTGTATCAATAAGAAAGACCTATGTGCACTAGTAGTAGGTAGCAGCAGTAAGGTTAGAATTAAACTATGTATCCAAAATCTAGCTGTTTAAGCAACAATAATGTTGTAGTCCATACCAGGTAGGTGAACTCTACGTAGACAGTAGGGGCACACGTATGCGACGGGGGGGGGGGGGGGGGGAAGGAGGGATGCACACACAAATGTATGTATAGTGAATCGTATTTCCCTTTACAATTCTTAACTACAAGGACATGACTAAATGGGGTTCCTGCTACAGGAAACTGCAAGCACAAGTTATGGGTGATACATGTAGGTTAGTGTATTAGTACGGTGCGTGCCAGTGAGTAACAGGGTTAAAATATTTGCAGTGCATACCTATGTGTATTTGGAATTGATACTGTAGGTATCAGTTAGAGGAGGTAGAGGGGATATCGAGTCCATAGATAGGAATATCTCAATCTATGCATATACATATAAAGGCTTAGATATATCCTAAGTTACTAATTGTCCTTGGTTATGCAAATGTATATTCACATATTTAGGATATTATGTAGGTATGCATAGTTGGTATGTGAATATAATATGGGTATAAGATATGGCATGGGTAAGAGTAGGAATCTACCCATAGGATTGCCAAGACCTAGGTAAAACCATAGATGCCTGTAAATAGACTAAAAATATGATTTTAATTGCAGATATTGATTTTATTGATTGAATTAATATAGGTTCGTTGGACTTCGACTTGGACAACGGTTTGATCTACTGTTTAGCTTGGAGTTCAGGCAAGTGCATTCCACGATCTCTTTTATTCTTGATAGTTTCTCTATTTTATTGATTTATATGTGTTCTGTACTTATGGACATACTGGATACACGTGATTAGTACTTGCGAATTCTATCTGTATTTATAATGTTTTGTGACTTTCATGCTAATCGTGATTACCATGTTTATCTTGTTATCATGTTACATGTTTCGTGCCGTGACTTGATTCCGCGATTACTGGTCGGACGAGGAGGAAATGCCTCAGTATATGTGATCAAACCCACATCCCGTGTTTATTGTAAATCGTAAAAAAATAGACCATCGATAACAGTTGGATCATGCACAGCTGATCACATATAAAATACGGCATCTCCAAAACATTTAGTAGCAGTTAGCTTATATTCCTTTGTATGTTCTTTCTGACTCATATCATATTTACCTTGTTTTCTGTCTACTTTTTATTTACTGTTCCACATTTCATGATTATCTTGTTTACTGTATCTTCACATTTTTTTCATTGTCATATAGTTTCTATCATGTTATGAATAGTTATCATATTTATACTTGCTCCAATCCTAACTGAATATATTTTTAAGCAATAATTTGGAGAATTTTTGCCCTACCTATTATGGCATGATAGAGGAAACTATTTTAGAGGCTAATCCTTGTATTCTTGAGGATCATGGAGTTGCAGAGACTGAGGTTTCGTTAGAGGACATCTAGACATGATTTAGTTATCACTAGCAATGATTTGAATTTGTCTCCGAGACTATATATATATATATATATATATATATATATATATATATATATATATATATATATATATATATATATATATAGTGCTCCTTCTTGGACGTTGGATTTCGGTTTTGGTTGAGACTTTAGACTTATCATTGAATATGCATTTCTTAGACTTCCTATCTATCTTCGCACTTGTGATTGAGTACTAGTTATCATTTTCATCTCAAATATTAGATGTATACCATTTTTGTGATTGGAGTTATCATTATACTTCTCATTATGGATATGGATATTATGTGGAGGTTGTTAAATATCTCACTACCGTCGATGTTGCGGCGTAGGCTAGACGTGCATCACGCACCTATACCCCTACAATCGGGTGCGGGTCATGACACACGGTGTCCCAACCCGTACTCGGCATAAGGACGCGAGTACGTGGGTACGTCCAGCCTACGCCGCAGCATCGGCTGTAGAACCCTGTCTAGGTCGACAAAACATGAGTCACAACCTGTCAATGATATCACATCTCCAAAAGCAGACTATATAAATAAATATATATATATATATATATATATATATATATATATATATATATATATATATATTAGAAATAAAGAATATTATTGATGCACTTCGAGCACAAAATGAAGGCAAGCCCCCAAACCAAAATGCCACTCCCCACAAACGGGTGGGCACATGCATATACAAAAACAAGCGAATGAACTATAACCTCTACCCCTATGTCTCCCCCCCCCCCCGGTTCATCAATTGATGATCCGAGGAGGTGCTCCGTCTGTTGCCGTCCGTTTAACGTTGCCTTTTTCGACTGTCTGTTACATTCCTTGATCAGCATTCCTATTGGCTACCCTTTGCCCTTATATCGAGCCTTATTTCTATTTTCCCAAAGGACCCATATGATGGACGACACTTTTACCATTTTCCCGTGAGCCTTCCCTACGTTCCCCCACTTACCATGATCCATAATGTTGTTGCCTCCCAGCAGCAAACCCTTTTAGTCATCAAAAGTAATCCCACACCCGAGTGGCCTCGTCCCTAAGAGCAAAGATATGGTTGGGCGATTCCTCCTATGGAGTAGCATAACAAGAGCATTTAGAGGCC
Organism: Iris pallida; assembly: GCA_029216955.1. Taxonomy (NCBI): domain Eukaryota; kingdom Viridiplantae; phylum Streptophyta; class Magnoliopsida; order Asparagales; family Iridaceae; genus Iris; species Iris pallida. Next base: position 36,368,855 of record JANAVB010040818.1, read on the forward strand.
AAGCTAAATCCCATCTACTTGACCACCTCAATTGTAGAAAGTTTGTCCATGAGCAATCTCCCTAAAAGAATACTCCATTTGATAGAGATGTTCTTGTCCCAGATGCGATACGTCTGTGGGTCGTGCCCCATTCTCCCTGACTATCTCATATGCCGAGGAGATGGAGAACTTATCGTTAGTCGACACCCCCCATATATACTCATCTCTGCCCGGACCGATAACCAAGACCGATCTCGCTATCGACGTGGCCGTCCTGTAAGCCTCCACACATCTACCCTGTCCTACTGCCTATCCCGCCATAGGTGATGAATTTAAAGTCTCCCCAATCTCTCCCCAAGCGGTCGAGCTTATGACCATCTCACGTCCGAAGTGTCCGTTTCTTCGCCTCTAACCTACAGACTGATCCATTTATCCCCAAAGTTCCTGCCAGCCAAGAGCCTCTTCCACACGAGCGAGCTCCCTTGTTTGGCCTCCATGCTATATGCCGGTGTAATCTTATGGTATTTTCTCCTTATGAACCCCACCCATAAAGACTCATGTACCCCCATATTCTACCACATTTTCATGGAGAATAAATTAATCATATCTGTGAGGCTCCGGACCTCGAGGCATCTTTTTTTGTGGTTTTTGCAATCAAGCCCTATTAATCCACCAATGTTTGGACGACTTATCTTGCTGGCCCCAGAAGAACTCCTCTTGCGGTCCATCAACCTAATGAACGACCTGCTTCGATGGGGAACATGTCGACAGCATGCATATTGGCATACAGAGAAGGACATGTTTTATCAACGTAAGCTTACCTCCATGAGATAAGGTCTTGTTTTGCCAAATGTCGATCCTACTATAGATTTTTTGTATAAGAGGCTCGAATATCCCGGCCGAATGCCTTCCCGCCATTATGGGCAACCCAGGTAGGTGAATGGCATGATTTCCATTTAAAACCCGGTGCTTCCCCTAATCTCCTCTGCACTGTCCGCCCCCTTAGAATGGTGGATGTAAGGCTTGTTTTTTCTTTGCTAATCTTCTGCCCCGAACATCTCTCATAATTATCCAAAACCTTCCCTAGCTAGACCAAGAAATTCTTCTCTCCAAAGGAGAAGATAAGGAGATCATTGGCATATCCGAGGTGAATGATGGTCAGACACCCCGAAGGGGTGTAATATCTTCCAAAACTCCTCATGTTGCCCAATGTGATGAAGTTCTGACTAAGGGCTTCCACCGCCAGAATGAAGATGGCAGGGGTCAAGGGTCCCCTTGCCTTACACCCCTTAGCGAGTGAAATAACCCCGAAGTTTCCCCCATTGACCATCACCGAGAGCCCGATATTGCTTATGATTCTCCATACTATGTCAATCCATATCTCGAAGAAACTGAATCTCTGCAACACCCAAATAAGATTTGCCAGTCTAGATTATCGTACGCCTTCTCTATATTGATCTTGATCGCAATGTTGCCTCCCCTATTTTTATGCTCTATCGACGCGATCATCTGATGTGTGAGCATGATGTTGTCCAAGATTTCTCTGCCTTTCATAAACCCACTTTGCTCTTTAGATATAACTTTGGGAAGAATAAGGGCCAACATGCTTGAAACAAGTTTAAATAACCTTGTTAATGAATTTATACGTACTTATCGGTCTGTAAGCCGCCAGGGCTTCTGGGTATTCCTTCTTCGAAATGAGAACCATAAGGGTGTGCGTGTATGCCTTCGGAATCCTCGCACCTCTGAATACCGCCTTGATGATAGCCACCACGTCATCAGCGATGGTGCTCCAACATCTGGCGAAGAACCGCCCGTATATCCATCCGGTCCTACCCTACTGGAGTCGTCCATCGCTTTGATCATGTAACACCCACTTTTCTAAAATGAGGATAATTTTGAAATTTTGTAATTATAATCATTTAATAATGATACTTAAACCATGTTATAATTTTTGATGATTTTTAATCAATTTAAAACTATTTAAATCTACGACTTATGATTTTGATGTTTTGCTAGTATAACCCTAGAGACTGTATGACCTAGAGACTAATCTTGACCACGGGGACCTAACCATATGATTAAGATAACTAATTGCAACTTTTTAGCCTAAGGATATTTTGTTCATTTTTGACTTTAAATGAAAAATGAATTTTGATTGATTATTATGGTTCTAATCTTTTTATTAGAGACTAACCTTGTTTTGACCTAACCTAGATGTTAGTTATGTTCATGGAGGTTTAGTTAGAATATTAGAGACTTAATAACTAAGTTAGAGAATATCTAGATATTTGTAAGTTAGATATTTTATTATCTTTAGCCTAAAATTTGCTTGGGCTTAAGTTGAGACTTAGAATTGATTGCTAGAGAGCCCATAGCCTTTCTCCATGCCTAAACCCTAACCCTAACCAAGCTATGGCAGACATATAGAGACCCCAACACCCCTATATAATGCCTCTTAACATTCACTTGCCTCCTTTAGAAATACCCCTTAAGAAACCCTAATAGTTCTTCCCCAAATCATCAAATCTCCCCCATTCCTCCACCAAATTGATCCCACTCACTTGTATTGGAGGTTATTTCCGGAGTAGAGGTTAAAGGGAGCTTGTTTGCTAGGTTTGGAGCTCACTTGGCCATTGGAGGAGGACTTCTCATTTTGGAGCTTTTTGATTGAGATCTCTCAATAGGTAAAATCCCTCAAATTGATTCAAATCTCCATTTTCTTTCCATAGAAGGATCCATCTAGGTGTCCCCTAGCTGTAGAGTGAGTTTGGTAGGAATTGGTATTGGTTTAGTGTCTGTATCGAACACGTATCAGTGTCCAATACACTGTGTTTGATGAAATTAATGCCTAAGTGAAGTGTTTGTGCACCATTTTCAAAATTGATTGCATATTCGGGAAGCCCTTGATGTGTGCTTTCGAACCCCCACTGATTGAGCACATTTTTGAGTCAGATTCATATCCAAAATTGGACATGAACCTGTGCACGAGACTGTCTCATTGCCCTGATGACACGTACTATTTTTTCCACAAATTGGACATTTGGACTCGTGCCACTTGGTATGGACGTGGGGGCAGTGACTGACATGCCAGCCCCCAAGTTTCATGGTGTCTCGTGTCGTTTCAGACACGAAATCGAGGTTGCACGGGTTCGCACAGACACTATACGCACGATTCAGTCACGTCTGATACGCATCTTGTGTGACACGTGGACATGTCGTGGTCATGTTTTAGGGTGTCGACCCTCTAACCCTTGTCCCCTTCGACCACTATGCACAAGCACGTGGCCGTTCGTGTCCTGTGGCATGTCCCCGAGGACGTAGCACCTCAGTACGAGGATTTTCTGAACTGTTTCGATTGCTGTGTTCATTCTTGTTTGGACATGTTCGTGTCTAGTTTCCTGGAAAGGAACACATACCCCATGAAAACGTATGATGTATACCTACCCTCTGTACACTTTAATTTATTATTTATATCAGGTTTTAGTTCGAATTTGAGGTTGTTCATACTGTTCTAATACTCAGTGTTTCGAAAAATTTGTTTTAATAAGTTTGATTGATTTTTAAATGTTAATTATGAGTTTAATTGGTTAATTACATACTGTATAATGTACTGTTAATCTAAATTGCATGAGGGTTGAGTTTGTGTAAGGTAATACAATGTAATGTATATAATGCAATATAGGTATGAATGTTAGCTAATGCAATGTAGTAAAATATCAATGAAATGTATCAATCCAAGTATGCAAGCATGCATATTATAAAAGTGTAAATGCAATATAATGAGTGATATGAATATGATATGCAAGTACCTATGTATGCATGTAGGTAAGCTAGTGTATTGGTAATATAGGCATACATGAATGCATGAATGCATGAATAATATATGTATGTATGTGTTATGGTATTTGTATATAGGCCTAGAGTGCAGAGTTTAGAGTTGAGTTGACTGACCCTAGCACTAATTGATTATAGTTTGACTAGATGTTGACCAATGGTCTAAGGTCACTACCAAAATTTATCGATTTAGCGACGGCCGAATCTGTCGCTAAGACGACGGTAATTACAATTAGCGACCGATTGCCGACGGATATTGGCCAAAAACATCCGTCGGCAATCAGCTCGTCGCTAATAACCATCCGTCGCTAAGTTGTCGTCACATGACGGAATAGCGACGGATAGTCGACGTCACAATACGAAGACTTAGCGACACGTTCCCGACGGATTTCCGTCCATTTCAACTATTAAGTACTTAACTGTGTAGGAAATAGCGACGTAACTTTCCGTCGGTAACCCGTCGTAACGGCGTATCAGATCGTATCGTTGCGTCGCTAATCCGTCGATAACGTCGATATTAAGTGACGGATTAGCGACGGTCTGCTGACGGAAAAACCGTCGACCAGCTTCTGGAAATTCATGTCATTTCCAGCGGCGACGGATAAGTCGTCGCTATGCCGTCGCAACGTATCGACCGCATAGCGACGGATTAACCGTCGACCTTGTTCTGGAAATTCTTGTTATTTCTAGAATACGGGCGACGAATATGTCGTCGCTATTCCGTCGAACAATAAATCAGCTCGTCGGATGGTCCGTCGACCATCCGTCGCTACCTGGGAATAATTTTCAAATATCCAGTTAGCGACGGAATAACCGTCGAAAAGTCGTCGAAAACTGGAAACATCCGTCGCAAGACGGTCACAAGTCCGTCGCTAACTGAGAATATTTTAAAAAAAAATTACTGCTTTTTAGCTGTTCGCAAAAATTTGCATAAACCAAACCAATATATAATGCACACCAATTATCCAAAAATCACATAGACGAAATATATTATGCACACCAATTATCCAAGAATCACATAGACCAAAATATGCACATACGAATTTAATGTACACCAATTATCCAAGAATCATATAGACCAAACCAAATTAATATAAAATAGACATCAGTTATCCGGAAGAGTAACCTAATATCCATCGTTATAATCCGATCATTGCACAAATATTCCAATTTTTTCACAAATATTCCAAAACACATAGGAAAGAGTTGGCCAGTTACAGTAACCTAATATCCAATCCTGACGACCGATCATAGCACAAATATTCTAAAATTTTCACAAATATTCTAAAACACATAGGAAAATCGACTTTGGCCTCAACAAAGACCACAAGTCAGACGATGAATCCTCACAGCCAGGGATGATAGTTGCGTTGAGGCATGTACCATTCTATCAGCCACTTTGCATACGAAGGCTCAATCTGGTTGAGGTCTTCTGTAGGGATAGGAGGGTCGGTCCCGATGCTACTACTCTCTGACGGTGGCTCCTCCTTAGCTTCAAGCTTGGAAGCAATCTCTTTCCTGATGGTCATCGGTTCTTCCTTGACAGTCACCGGCTCTTGTTTGACGACGGAGACTTCCTCCGTGTCGACCTCCAAGGGTTTCTTGCCTCGACCCCTTCCTCGACTAGCAGCACCACCTCGACGAGTCCTAGGAGCCATCTTTCTGACAACAGAAATTTTGTTATAGGGTAAAGAAATTGACTCAAGTTATAAAAGTTGTGACGTTGGTTTTTTGCGTTCACCATCATTAGAGGGAGCAGCACTCGAAAAGTTGTGACGTTGGTAGCATGAGAGAGTAAAAATCTGTAACACAAGACTAACAAAATTACTATGTAATCATGTACTCACCAATAACCGGATGTAACTGGAGTCGTTGGTACTATCGTGCAGTAATTTATGGATCCACAGAGATGCTAGATGTACTTAGTATCTAGTGTATCAGATTAGTATCGGTCTATCGGTTTGGTATAGGACGTATCATATTGGTATCGTCCTATATCCGATATGTACATGTATCGGCCGAATAGCTAGGATTCATATTGGTCTTATCGATTTGGTATCGGTCATATCCGATAGGTATCGGCCGTGCTGGATTAGTATAGACTATTTCGGATTAGTATCGTGGAAGGTTTAGTAACAACTGTACTTGAATTTCTCTCTTCTCGAGCTAGAATACCATTGCAAGAGAATCACCAGATCGTGATTGGCCAGTTACAGTAACATACATACTTCATTTTTCATCAGGAAAAGCGAGATTGAAAAGGAAGTATGTATGTTCTGTAACTGGCCATCTACGCTCTCATGACTCTCTTACAATGGTAATCTAGCTCTAGAAGAGAGAAATCTAAGTACACTTGTTACTAAACCTTCAACGATACTAATCCGAAATGGTATATAATAATTCAACACGGCCGATACCTATCGGATATGACCGATACCAAATCGATAAGGCCAATATGACTTAATGGCTATACGGCCGATACATATCGGATAGGACGATACCAATTCGCTAAGGCCAATACGAACCGATACGGTCCATACCAAAATGATAGATCGATACTAATCCGACACGGTCAATACTTATAAGTACTTACGGTCCAGGAGGTTGATCCGCTAGTACATCCATGTACGAACAACGAAGTAACGATCCATTTCAATTTGGATGTGAAAATCTGTATCGTAAGACAAACTAAACATAATCAGTTCTATTTCACATGCTTAATTGTCAAGTATGGGAACGAATAGCTCAGAACACAACCCAAAATTCATTCTAAATGAACTCACATAATGTTTACAGTCTTGGTCTCAACTGTCTTCGATTCTATGATCCCATGTCTTAGGTTAAATAAATCACTAACCTCATCACGGTGAGTCTTGGTGTAGCACTCAAATGTGGGACACCCGTAAATTCGCCTTGGTTTTAAATCATCGACATTGAATTTTAAACCCTCACGTAGCCTTTCTGCTTTACTTCTAGGGTCGAGCAGCATCTTCTTGCAAGCTTCGGTCTCCAGATACTTAGTGTCAAGATTCTGGACGCTTTCGTAGAGCATGTCAACGCATCCTAGCGTCAATTTACTCGGCAGAAAATTGACGCTAGGATGCGTTGACATGCTCTACGAAAGCGTCCAGAATCTTGACACTAAGTATCTGGAGACCGAAGCTTGCAAGAAGATGCTGCTCGACCCTAGAAGTGAAGCAGAAAGGCTACGTGAGGGTTTAAAACTCAAAGTCGATGATTTAAAGCCTCGACGAATTTACGGATGCCCCACATTTGAGTGCTACACCAAGACTCACCATCTGTATAGTTTGGTTATTGGCGCTCGATGTCCCTGTGGTAAGGCAATGGATGAGGATATTGCGTGGGAGGGGGTTGCAGATGGAGGCAACAAGGATGGCGTGTTTGTGAAAGGAGGGAAAGGATACATAATCACAGACGATTTGCATGTAAGGCCATTCTATTCCATGGAGTCTGCGTTGTCTATTTTCCGAAAGCATGGGATCATAGAATCGAAGACAGTTGAGACCAAGACTGTAAACATTGGCCGCGATGAGGTTAGTGATTTATGTAACCAAATGTAGTAATCTTGTAATTTAAAGTTGGAAGAACATGCAAGTAGCCTTATATATAGTTGCTGCCTCACCAGTCGAATGACTTAATTGCCAAGTATCGGAACGAATGGCTCAGAACACAACCAAAGATTTATTCTAGCATACATTAGTGAGTTCAACTTCATTCTAGCATACATTAGTGGGAGACCAATCTAAGTAGGACGTATACTCTGATAATATCTCCTCCAGCACTCAATCTCACTACTAATATCATTCTTGTAATAGTGATCTCTCAGAGTATACGTCATACTGAGATGGATCTAATATTCTCTCTTGTTGGTTGTCGTATCATCATTGCCGAGGGATGAGGGTCGGAGGACAGTACAAATAGTCTAATACAAAAACAACTCAATAAGTAGTCCAATACAAATAGTCTAATACAAAAATAACCCAATACCAATAGTCCAATACAAATAAGTACTAATAGCTAATGAGAACCACGCTGCTCACGCAAACGCTCAGTGATACGTTCAGGCATCCACCTCGAAAAAGCGAGATTTTTGGCGCGAGAAGAGATGTCGTCCCTTGCAAGGACTGCATCAAGAGAACTCTCGGTCTCACTAGCTACCGGTGCTGGATGAATAGAACTCCCGGTCTCACTAGCAACCGGTGCCACTTCCTCCTCAACTGTAGGAGGAGCCACCTCAGTATTCACTGTTTTTTTCAAACGACGTGCCGCTCCTCGGGTCATGGGTGCCATCTGGTAAGATCGATAGTCACAAATAATATAATTGTAACATAAGCAAGCTAACTAAAGGAACCATCATGTAATTTGAGTACATTTTCGAAAGCCGATAAAGTATAAAAAATTCGATTTTTTGCCAAGTGTGAGAACGGATGGCTCAGAAGACAACCCAAGATTCATTCAAGCATACATTAGTGTGAATCATCTATGTTCTGTACATATGGTATAGTATATGTTCTTATCGTATCTAGTATCTGAAGAACGTAACAGAATCAAGATGAACTCACATAATGTAATACTAAGACATCATCTACTACTATATAAGATATAGTGATAGGTTATCGTATCATTATTGCCTAGGGATGAGGGACGGAAGACAGTCAACTTTATCTACGGCTACATAGTTTCTGCCTCGCCAGTCGAATGGCTGCAGAGACTATGTCCTGATCACCATGTCGTACCGTAGATCAAATGGAGCTGGAACTGGAGCCAAAATACAGTACTACTTCACCATGTCGTACCATTTTACTCTCTCTCTCTCCTCCCCCCCCTCCGGCGCTCTCACTCTCTCCGGCGCTCTCACACTACTAATTCCTATGTGTTTTAAGTGTGAGAACGGATGGCTCAGAACACAACCCAAGATTCATTCTAGCATACATTAGTGTGAATCATCTATATTCTGTATACATATCGTGTAGTATATGTTAATCTTATCGTATCTAGTATCTGAAGGACGTACGTAACAGAATCAAGATGAACTCACTAATGTAATACTAAGACATCATCTACTACAATATAAGATATAGTGATGGGTTGTCGTATCATCATTGCCGAGGGATGAGGGTCGGAGGACAGGCAACTTTATCTACGGCAACATAGTTTCTGCCTCGCCAGTCGAATGGCTGCAGGGAATATCCGTCACCATGTCGTACCGTAGATTAATGCAATTAATGGAGCTGGAAATATCCGTCGCTAACCGGTAACTAGTCCGTCGCTAACTGAGATTGTCACATACACATATGTATATCACAGCTAGATGTATAGATATATACATCTATACAGAAGCACACAACTGATAGAACTCGCACTGTCCTTGAGACAGTGAACATATACACCATGAATCCAAACCCCATATATATTCACATTTACTAATCCAAACACCACCAAACTAATGGAACACCCAATATGGATAACACATTATTTAGCCAATATATAAACTCAGATGAATTTGAGAAGCAAAGCCACCCGCCGCCCCCGACCAAAGCCCGCCGCCCAGTAGTTCGGTTGCATATATATATGAAGAGTGCTTATGGGTGTGCGTCGGTTGCAAATAGCCCCGACGCCGCCGTCCCAAGCCAGCCGCCCAGCCCCCGACGCTGCCGCCCCAAGCCAGCCGCCCAGCCCCCGACGCCCCTGCCCCAAGCCAGCCGCCCAGCCCACGACGTCGCCGCCCCAAGCCCACTGCCCAGCCCCCAACCCAAGCCAGCCGCCCAGCCCCCGACGCCCCCGCCCCAAGCCAGCCGCCCAGCCCCCGACGCCCCCGCCCCAAGCCAGCCGCCCAGCCCCCGACGCCCCCCGCCCCAAGCCAGCCGCCCCAACCCCGACGCCCCCGTCAAGCCCCCGACGCCCCCGACCCAAGCCAGCCGCCCAGCCCCCGACGCCCCAACCCCAAGCCCACCGCCCAGCCCGCTGCCCCAAGCCCACCCGCCTCCCAGACCTCGACCCAAGCCAGCCGCTCAGCCCCCGACGCCCCAACCCCAAGCCAGCCTCCCAGACCCCGACGCCCCCGCCCAGCCCCCGACGCCCCAATCCCAAGCCCGCCACCCAGACCCCGACGCCTCCGCCCCAAGCCCACCGTCCAGCCCCCGACCCAAGCCAGCCACCAAGCCACGGACGGCCCAGCCCCGATCGCGCCGCCCAGACCCTATAACCGAGAGAGAGAGAGAGAGATCGAGAGAGAGAGAGAGAGGGAGGGTTACCTTCGGGAGAGAGAGAGGAGAGTACGCCGACGCCGACGACGACACCGATGCCGATCACCGAAACCGACACCGGTGAGAGAGAGAGAGAGAGAGAGAGAGAGAGAGGAGAGAGAGAGGAGAGAGAGAGAGAGGAGAGAGAGTAAATTTGGGGGGAATGCCAAAAGTTCCCCCCGCCTTTTCATTTAAGTCTGGAACGCTAATTTAGCGACGGAATGGCGACTACGAAATATCCGTCGCCCTATAGTCGCTATTATTGATTATCTGATTGAATATCCGTCGCTACGTAGTCGAAGATATGTCCCGCCAATTATATACACAATTCTCGCCAAATAAATGACTACGTGGCGACGATCGAATATCCGTCGCTATAACACCGACACACTAGCGACGGATGTGCGACCTTTCCTGCCCTTAAAATTAAAATAAAAAATGGCAAATGTTTGTGGTCAGTAATCAATCGCTGAGCGGCCATGAACCCGTCGCTAATACCGACGGAATAATTCCGTCGCTAAATGAGCGTATTTTGGTAGTAGGTTAACCTTGGTTGGCTATAGAGATGACTATACCATAGATGTTGACCAATATTGACTTGCTGACCAGTTTAGCCTAGTGTGATTTGAGAGTTGACCAGAGTTTGACTTTGACCTAGATTAGCTTACAATTTATGTAGTTTGCATTGTATCTTTCATTTACCTTATGTTGGATACATCATGACTTGTGTTGCTCTGAATAGGAGTCAGATACTGTCACGACCCGCACCCAGTATAGGAGCACGAGAAGTGGGTACGTACAGCCTACATCGCAGTATGGGCAATAGAACGCTGTCCTAGGTCACTATCACAAAATAATTACAATATGATATACTCTCCGAACGGAGGACGAATCACATAAGGTACAACTCAATCACAAATCTAGCGATGGAAATAGCACGATATGATAAATAAGAAATCTCAAAGAGAACATACAAACCGAAGAAAAGTCTAAGTGTCTAAACGACACAACATCACAAACATCCAGAAAATAATAAAACTCTAAAGTCAATACAAATGACATAAGAAATAAGAATAAGCCTAGCTAATCTAGTCTAAGCAGTATGGATGACGTCCTCAGCTAGAGCTAGATCCTCCGGTGGGTCCAACTCACAGGTGTCGTCTAGATGGGCTCCATAGTAGGTTGGACAGAAGTCCTCGGTATTATTTGTAATATTTTCAACAGGTCCAGTCAGCACAGGAACGAGCACAATATATCTCACGTAGTTCATATCATGGTAGGAAATATAAAACAAGCAATAGAGTAAGATACATGAAATGCTGTAAGAAGATGTACATGCAAACATGAGAGATATTTGATAACTGGAAATATATACATGATAAGTAAGAACTGTAAGTGACTAGTGATTTAGAGTACGAGATGGCATGTAATTGGCTTGGGTTAAACATGATATAATATGGGTGTACATGAGGGACACTAGCCAAGAAGGCTGTGTTGTATATGATAACACACGAAAAGTAACAGAGTAAACATGATGGGTAAATCACATGACCATTTATACTCACCCCTACCCATAATCAATACACAAGGATCCAGTCAAGTAACGTTACGACCATGATGTTTTGATTACACACGAAGCACATGAGGAAACATGAACGTACATGAGAGCACATGAAAGTACATGAGCGTACATAAAAGCACACGAGAGAACATGAGAGTACATGAATAACACAAGAGCAAGGAATACATGATGTACATGAAACACATGACATGAAATATCCGATGCGCCCGCTAAGGGGGATAACATCATATAAAAAGATCCATATAGTACCAATCCGTGATGATATCATGTCAGTATCAAGTAAAGTAATCTAGAGCAAGAATATAAGTCCTAACAAGTATGAAACGATCAGAGAATGTACGCATCTACGATCTGAATGTCTATGAGAATACACTATCCGAAATGAGGTATCTGGGTCCTATTTAGAGCAACACAAGTCATGATGCATACAAGGGGGTTATAAATGAAGTGTACAATACATCTACATAATTTTTAGGCCAATCTAGGTCAAAGTCAACTCTGGGTCAAACCAAGTCAACATCTAGTCAAACTAGGTCAACAACAAGGATATCTTGGTCAACTGGTCAACCATAATCAACCCCCAATCCAATTAAGGTCAACAAGTCAAGATTGGTCAACTAGGAGTCCAACTTGGTCACCCTCTAGTCTATCTAGGTATTCCCAAATAAAACTCATCTATATACATATACTACCAAATAATATATACCCTTATCTCAATACTTAATTAATACACTATATAGATATCACTAAGAATATGCAAAAGTAAACCCCTTAATCCTAAACCATAGCCTAACTAACATCATACTCACATTCTAACTCAAACTCAAACCTTCACATTACTCACTCTCTCATCTACCTATTTTCTAACACTCAAAACCATATCTCAAACTAACTCACACATCCTACTCATACACTCAAACACTCATACTCTAATTCTAATTTCAACTCTAACTTATACTCTAACTCTCTCACCTCACAAGCCCTCAACTCATTTACACTAACAATACACAATCCTCACCTACATATATTACACTTAGGACTAATATGGAACGTGAGTATGTACCCAAGACATATAGGTGATACCTCCATACCATGCCATACATCCTAAGCCAAGAAAGAAGTAGTGGCTGCTAGTAGGCAGTATGTACTCATGTGCCACTGCCCTTGCTACTGCTGCTTTTGAAACATGTTGCTGCTACTGTTGCTACTAGCCAACAGTAGCTAGGCTACTACTCTCAAGTCTCCTCTTCTCCTATTATCCATTCACACACTCTAGAGACAATTAAGACACTATACTATTGATACCTATACACCCAGGTGATCCCCACACCCCTCACGGCCCTACCTAAAGGCACACACTCACTCATATAACTCACTCCCCAACTGATACCTTGAGATACCCTTATTACATTCAACCAAACCTGGACAGGAGTGGGTCTGTCACAGGTACAGGCAAGGAATCAATGTGACCACAGTGAAGTATGGCAGCAGTAGGGGGGTGGGCCCCTGTGTAGTGTGTGTGTGGAACATATATATATATATATATATATATATATATATGATGTGTATGATTATATATTTGAGTGTGTGTAAATGTGTAGATGTGAGAGATTGTATAGGTGAATGTTTATGAGTGTCATACAAAACCCAAACTCATTTCAGTTGAACTTGATTCTCAATCAAAACCAAACCTAGGACTAGAATTTAGGTTAAGTCCTATTTAATCTCAGGTAACATATTGTTCACAGTTTCAAGCAACCAAGAATTAAACTCAGTTTTCAATTTTATACTACTTTAGACCTCAATTAATCTCATTTTTCCAGTAAATGAAACAATGGAACAGTGAACATAATATTGAATTAGAAAACCAACTGACTGTTAAATTAATCATATATATACTCAATTCAATTTCTAATTCCTAGGATCAAATGAAAACCCAAAGTTCATATTACATTTTCAGAAAACAAGGTTCACATATAACTTCCAACTCGTTTTGAACATTAAAAACACAAAATGAACTCGATCCATACACAATAGTGAATGCAACATCTAACAAACTAAAACCCAATAACAATCCCAGGTTTCACTTAATCTATGATTTCAATTAACCTCAGTGATCATATACAAATCATTTTGACATACAAAATTTAATCCAAAAACTCAGTCTTATTCTCGTATCAGTAAAAAGAAATTTCTAATGAAATCGAACCCAATACAAATGATAAACCCAAAATCAATTTAAACAGAGGTGAGGTAGAAGTTTATATGAGTTCAGGGTGTGTTCTCGTGTCAACATAATGGACACGAAGTGTCCAGAAACAATTCAAATAGAGCAATAAAAAGAGGCAGTAAATGCTGCCTCATGCAGTGAGGAGACAGCCTCGAGGACACGACACGAGCCACGACATGTCTCATGCTCGTGTCCACACATAGCACAGCACTTGGGCTACATATTCGACATGACACAAGAGTCTCTCGGCACGTGTCCGCTCGACACGAATTGTGTGCCAGTGGGCAAAATTTCGTACGGGTGCATCAGTGTAAGACCAGTGCGGGTGCAATAATGTGTCTGATACGACACGGGATCGTGCGAGACTTGGGGGTGACCTGTCAGTCACTGTCCTAAGGTACACACCAAGTTTTTCTTATCGAAACACCGTATTCAGGGAGAATTAGGACACGGGTAGCAGGATACAGTGCACGGGCTCGTGCTGCATGTGTGCGTGTCCAATTTCGACATAAAAATGGCACAATCTTTGACTCAGTCGAATAGATTTGGAATCCACACACCAAGGGCAACACAACCATGTAATTAGTTTTGAAATTTACTAAAATAATTTCCTATGCGGTATTTCATCAAACACATATTCAAAAACACCGATACGTGTCCGATACGGACACGAAATAGACACAAATTCCTACAAAACTTGGGATATACCTAGGGGAACCCAAAATGGATGCAACTATGTAAAGAAATCATGAATTTATTTGGGTTTGTAGGGTTTTACCGATTGAGAGTTCAAACTCAATGTAAAGGGCTCAGAAATAAGAAGTTCCCTTCGTCAAGCGACGTCCAATTGAGTTCCACTTCTTACAAGCAAGCCCCTACTAGCCTCTACTTCTAAAATAAATTTTGAGCAAGAGATTAGCCTCAATTTGGAGTCAATTTGGATAAAGGGGGAGGAATTTGGGGAAGAACAAGTTAGGGTTTCTTAGTAGGTGTTTAAAAAAAGGCAAGAACATACATAGGAGCATACTTATAGGGGGATACCATATTGTGGCTGCCACTAGATAAATTAGGGTTAGGTTTTATGTGTAGATGAGTGGCTAGGGCTTGTCCACCCAATTTCAAGTCCTCATATTGGTTCAATTTGTCCTAAGGCTTTCTTTTTACAAATATCCTAAGGAGAAAATATCCTACTTAGAAATATCTAGATATTGTTAATCTTTGTACTTAGTAGGAAGGTTATAATCACCATATAATCCTTATGACTAATCTAGATTAGGCTAAACTTCTAGGTCAAGTCTCAAATAATTAACTAGCACATATTTTATTATTAAAATTTATTTTCATTAATAAGTCAAAAATGACCAAAATACCCTTAGGCTAAAAACTTGTGCTCGTTCCTGTCGTGACTGGACCTGTTGAAAATATTACAGAGGATGAGGAGATGTTCTACCCTACCTACTACGGAGCAGGCTTAGATGACACTTGCAACCTGGACCTCTAGGAGGTTCAGGCAGCTGTTGAGGATCCTACCACTGCCTAGAGTAGATAGTTAGACTGTTATTTCCTTTCTTCATGTCATTTGTTGTTTATGGCTTCAATGTTGTATTATATTTGAAATTTTGAAACTTGTGGTTGTTAATTTGGATTTATTTCTCTTCCTTTTTGTACCTCATTTTAAGGATTTCATTATCTATCATATCGTGCTATTTCCATCTTTAGACTTGTGATTGAGTTGTACCTTATGTGATTTGGCCTCCGTTTGGAGAGAATATCATATTGTGGCTAGTTGAGATCATGGCCTAGAACAGTGTTCTACCGTTGACACTATGGCGTAGGTTGGACGTACGCACTTCTTGTGCCCGTACACTGGGTGCGGTTCGTGACAGATCACCTCATGAACCTTTTTAGTCAATGGGGGCTGCATCAACATCTTGTTCTCTGCTTCTGTAACTAGATTCGTAATAGCATTCATGAACCTCTGATCCTTCTCTATTGTCTCTTTAAAGAATATGATCTCCTCAGGATCCTCTATCTCTTGGTCCTCGTCTTCTGAAATCTTGTGTATATGAAGCTTTTTCCTGTGGCTAGATACATAGGTGTGGAAGTATTTGGAGTTTTAGTCCCCCTCTGCAACCCAATTAATCCAGGCCTTCTATTTCTAATATGCCTCTTCTATCCCTACCCTCTTCTTGAGATTGGCATGCGCTTTATTGAGCTCCCTCCTATTCTTCGGGCAGTCGTCTTCATGGAAAGACTTCTCTAATGTTTTTATCTTCCTTTTCACCCGTTTTACATTTTTAAATATGTCCCCCAAAGTGTGACGACTCCAGTTGGAGAGGGCTTTTCTGATCGCACCCATATAATGCTTTAATTTGTTCATCGAGTCTCCATGCACGACGGATCCCCAAGCTTCCCGGACAATACCCATAAATCCTTCATGGTTGACCCAGTAAGATTGTAATACGAATCTTATGTTACTCTCGGGCTTGTCTCTAACCATTTTAAGGATATATATATATATATTCCATAAATTTTCTAGGGCTTTCCCCGTGCATCCCTTTCCCATGCCTGACAAGTATGTCGGGCCTAGCGTCGACCAATCCTTGCCACCCTCAGCATCCATTGGCCACACCACCTATCCAGGGCCCCATGGATCTTGAGCGACTCCCCCTCTTTTCCTGGGTTTATACCTAAGTGCTCCTTCGCGAAGGCTTTAGCATCTGTGCCTCCTCCGATATATACTAGGTCGATCGTCTAAAATCGGGCTCCCTTCACATTCCAAGGATCCCTTGCGGTTAGGTTCGATGAGTCCGATGAGGCAACACTCCTCCTTCCTCTTCGCCTCGCCTTGGTCGAGAAATTTTCTAGATCTAGGCTGCCGGTGGATGCTATTCAGAGGGACATTGCTTCTATTGGTTTCATCGGTAAGGTTCAGGTGGGTGACTTAGACATCCGACATGTTCTGATTCAGCCGGAGCGAGACGATGACTTCCTCAAGCTTAGGGCTAAGGCACTATGGTTTGTTGCTCAAGCCCAGATGAGATTTTTCTAATATAAACCTGACTTTTCTCCGAAAAGAGAAACCGCTCTCGCCCTAATCTGGATCTCCCTTCAAGACCTTCCTTTTTATTTGTTTGCCAAAACTGCCATGTTCTACATTGCACGTAGATTTAGGGCTCCTCTGAAAATTGATAAACCAACTTCGGAGAAGATAAGACCCAGCACTGCCCACATTTTTATGGAGATGGCTCAAGTCGGCCACTTCCGAAGAGGGTTCGTATTGAATTACCGGAAGAGAGAAGCATCTGGAAACCGTTGATCATTGAATCTAGGCAATGTATTACTCAAGTTGTTTTCATTAGAGGTGTTCGACGTAACAAAAGGTTAAACAAACTTTTTTCTTTATTGAACGTATAAGGTATCTGTGTACAAAGAAGGAAGTCCTAAACAGGATATTCTAAGTACAGGGATAAGAGGTTTCTGGAAAAGTGTGACGATGGAGATCGAGCTTGTAGTGGCTCTTTTACTTCGTTGATGATCTGACGACGAATCAACCTTGCTATGGCTCTCTAGCGCCTTTGATAGAACTCTGAGGTCACCGATCAAGAGGCTGTCTGAATGAGAAGATCCCTTGAAGATGGTTGGTTGGTTGGTTCTTTGGTTGATAGGTGGATGAGGGTGGTCGACTCTTCGTGGATGGAGATCGCTGCTTCTTTGAAGATTATCAATTGTCAGTGTTTTCTCTGTCTTTCGATCTCTTTCTCTCTCTTTTGGTGGAAGAAGAACTCCTTCTATTTATAGAGAACCAAGCACATATGTGATGTGCATTAGGGTTCCTGAGATATGAAAGAATCTGCCGTCATTGTACGGTGCAGGCTTCTGCGATGCTGACACGTGGCGGACATCGAGATTCCCCTCAAACGAGATCTCTGATGGTTATAAACATAACCGAAGGAGGTGACACGTGGTGCGTGCCGATTTGCTTGGTCGTATACAACCGAGTAAATCTTGGGATTTTATCCTAGATTTGGAATCTAATTGATCCTCGTCTAAGATTTAAATTAATCTGATATGATATAAATCATAATTTAATTCCAATCTTCTCTACAAGAGGCGGTTTAAACAAACTAATTGGATTGGACCCATGCCTTTTGTACCTCTGGTGAGGACTAAGTGCTGTTGTGCTTCTATGGCGATGAGTAGACCATGCTTCTGGAGATGATGAAACCTCTATTCTTTTAGGCGACGAGTGGACTTGGCTTCAAATGATGACAAGACTTCTGTACGTATAGAACAACTTACAAAGCTGTGTTTTGGGCTACCAGAGTCACTGTGCTTTAGGCGACAAGTAGGCTTGTGCTTCCGGTTAGCGAGGTTACTGTGCTTTTGGAGCGATAGGTTGACTTGCATTGGTTGTGATGGGAGTTTCCAAGTCTCTTAAAGAGAAGTGACTTAAGCTTCTGATCCGGAGCAGATGACTGTGCCGTAGTAATGGAGATGGTGTGAGCATATCACTATCCTGCCTTATGCGGACGCAGGTAGGTAGCTATGCCTCTGAGCAGTAAAGGCGTTGGCTGCGAAGGAAAGGGTATGACACCCTTGCACATCTGATATTGGCGCAGGCAAGTGGCTGAGCCTCTGGAGTGCAGATACTGGCTTTTGGAATAAAAGAAGGGGAGGAGGGCCATACCACCATCTTATTCTTGAGGTTACCACAGGCAGGTGGCTGTGCCTCTAGCTCGAAGGGTTTGGCTTCTTCAAGTGATGAGTTACTGATATGCTTCTGAGAGGCTGCGCCCACAAGAATATCAGAACATGCTTCGGTGGAAGTCAATCCTCCAGTTTGTGTATCGAGAAGAAGGAAGGCTGCGCTTTAATGAAGACTGCATCCCTTGTAGATCCCTCTAGGCTTATGTTGAATCTGTACTAGATCATTTTTCGAAGAACAGAATTAGTCCCTTATGTATGGTCTTGGTGTGTCTGTACTAGACTTTGGTAGACATGACAATGAAGGGACTTCTCTCCACATCTTCTATTTTATTTTTTTAGTACTGAGCTTGAGTCTTTTGCATCTTCTGCACTTTAGCGAAGGGATGTCTTCAGCTGAGATTTTTCATGCTTCTACAAGACCCCTTTCAAAGTGTCCTGAACTTGAGTCAAGCCCAGAATGCTTTGAACAAAAGCATGAACGCGCGTCAGGACTGTACGAGCTGGGTAATGGCTGGTGTCACACCTGGCTCTTTAATATTAATGGTCTTGAGTCATCATTTTAAAGCTTGGGCTCCTGATGGCTTCTTGATATTGGAGCCTCTTGCGTCTTTGCAGGGATCGTGAATCTCTTTCGCAGAGGGGGTTCAGAGTCACGTTCCTCTGGTCACTCGCAGTACTGCCATCTGTCATGGAGTGGGACTTTGGCTTAACTTGTAAGCTTTACTCTGACCGACGTCTGGCTCTTGCTTAGACCACGTGAACAGCCTACATAAAGGACTGTCCTCCTTCAAGAAAAGACTCAATTGCTTCAACAATGGCCTTGCTTGCCTGATGTTCAGCTCATGATGACCCTGGAGTTTACTTGAGGCGGCCGTCGGTGGCAAATCTTTTTATCCAAAGAAGCTGTAGTAGAACTACCATTGGATCTCGAGATGTCCCACGGCCTGGATATCGTGGGCGTCAATAGCATCTCGGATATCTGCTTCTAGGGTTAGGATTGTTTTCCATTCTGACCAAGGAATAGCAAGGCCTGCTGCTGTGGTTGCTTTCATCGGCCAGCTGAGGAGATATGAGAGTCATGTACTGGTCTTCATCCCCGGTTCGGGCCAGTAGCAGCTTTGGGCGGTGGCTTCCTTTTGACCAAAAAGTGATTGGCTCTGTCACCGCCTCACCCGCACTATCGAGAGCTTGTACCATAATTTTAGCTTTTTTGTTGCTTTTGTGTATGTAACTACGAAGAGTCTTGTAATAGGTCTTTGTAGCCACATGTTTTTATATGTAGAAGCTTTTTTGATCCCTTTGCTTTTGTCTCCAGAATAAAGAGGGAATCTTCATAATGGATTTGCCTGACCAGAGGTAGTATGGACGTGGTAGGCTTCATCTTGGTCGGGATATAGAACAACAATCCAGAGGTAATATAGACGTGAACTATTTTCTAAACCGCAAGGATAATAATTGAACTGATGCGAAAAGAACGACTACTCAGAGGTAATATGGACATGGTAGTCGCATCATTCAGGCGTAGAGGGGCAATCCAGAGGTAATGTGGACGTGAAGTGCTTCATCTACTTGAGAGAATATATATGAGGGAGAGCGAGAGATCCCCTTACCAGAACTCATAGGGACCCTTGTCAGGAGATGTGGATGATTATGCTAGATCTGTCTTCAGACGTAATACTTCTTTAGGAACTTGTCGTTGATGGACATCATTATCAAGTCCCTATTAGGCTTAGCTAGCCAATAAGCACCGTTGGAGTACACCGTTTCTATGATGAATGGTCCTTCCCACTTGGGATCGAACTTCCCAGTCGTCTTGTGGGTCATCACCATCGGTCTCCATACTACCAAGATGAGGTCGCCCACCTGGTAGGATCTTTCATGGGCCTTTTTATTGAAGGCCCCAGAGATACGAGCTTGGTAAAGCTCAATCCTCTGCTGCGCGAGTAAGCACTTTTCATCCAACGCTTCTAGCTCCTGTAACCGCCTGCGCTGATTGCCTTCGACGGTTAACTGATTGGTGATGGCAACCCGTAAGAACGGGATTTGAATCTCCAAGGGGAGGACTGCCACGCTCTCATAGACCAAGGAAAATGATGTATTGTCCGTAGGTGTACAAATAGCCGTACGGTAGGTCTATAGACATTCGCCAAACTTTTTATTCCAGTCACGTTTATTGCAGGAGACGAACGTTTTGAGGAGTTTGACAATGGTTTTGTTGAATACCTCAGCCAATCCATTAGCTGCCGGGTTGTAAGCTGTCGACGCCATATTCTGGAGTCAACTTTTGTCATAGAACTAGTAGAATGTATGGCTTACGAACTGAGGACCGTTATCGTGAATGATCCTTCCGGGAACTCCGAAGCAGTAAATAACATAATATTTGATGAAACTGATCACGTTGAAAGTCTTTACCTCTACTAATGGTACTGCTTTCGCCCATTTGGAGAAATAATCCGTAATGGCGAAGATGAATCGATGCCCTTTGGAGGATGGTGGACTGACTGGCCCTACGATAACCATTCCCCAGGCTTCGAATGTCCATGAGGCCACCGTGGGGCATAAATATTCCAAAGGTTGATGGATAAAGTTGACATAGAATTATCATGTCCGACATTTCTTTGCATACTCAACAGCATCTACCATCATAGTAGGCCAGTAGGAGCCTATACGGTACAGCCGGTCTTGTAGCATGGGACACGACTGGTGGGCTCCACAGGTTCCATCATGCGCTTCTCTGAGTGCTTCTTGTGCCTCTGTATGAGACAAATAGCGTAAGAGAAGTCCTTCGTATGAGTGACATAAAGCATTTTGGTGGCCGAATCGTAGAAGAAATGGAGTGATCGCCTTCTGATAGTGGCTGCTTCTCTTGGGTCTTCAGGCAGAATCCTATAGACTGTATAGTCTATAAATAGGAACCGCCAATCCCTGGTGCCTTCATCCATTCCTACTTGTAACGAGTAGTTCTAACATGCACGCAGGACATTCTTTGGACAGACTAAATCCCAGCCCGTTACTGAAATGGTATGATAAGACCCAATAGGGGCGGCCAAAGAGGCGGCGAGACCGGCTAGTGCTTCGGTCTCCAAGTTCTGCAACCGCGACACATGTTCTACAAAGAATCCTATGAAGGTGGAGATAATATCGATTGTCGTCTGGTGGTAAGGGATTAAGTCCACATGTCGCACTTTGTACTGACCTTGAACCTGACTGATGATCAATTTTGAGCCTCCATAGGCCTCGATATAGTCAACACCCAGCTGTTTGGTGAGCTGGAGTCTGATGATGAGGGCGTTATACTCTACAGCATTATTGGTGCATGACTTCGTGAGAGAATATGCTTGATTGATAACTAGGTCGTTTGGAGTGACAAGGACGATCCCAACCACTGCTATGATTTCACCCATTGGCCCCGCTCTTGAGGCTCCATCAAAGAACATGTGCCATACTGAGTTGTCCGAAACTGCGTTGGACTACAGTACTTCGATGGAAATTTCTTCGTAGAGTTTTGAATTTTCTGGCACCGGATGAGCCGCTAGGAATTCTGCCAACGCTTGGCCTCTGACTGCCATCTGTGGGACGAACATCATGTTGTAAGGAGTCAAGAGGGTTTCCCATATGGCTAGTCATGAATTCAGTGCCCCTAGCTTGGTCATAAGGACTCTGAGAGGGTTGATCCTGGATACCACATGGATCATCTGTCCGATCACATAATGTCGTGTCTTCTAGTTGGCGAAAGGAGGGCAAAACATTCCTTCTCAATAGGATTATACTGGTGCTCGGCTTCAACCATGGTCCTGCTGAGATAACATATTCCTTGTTCGTGGCCTTCTTCATTCTTTTGGGCTAATAAGGCACCAAAAGAATAATCCTTGGCTCGGATGTGCAGTAGAAAAGGCTTCCCCATGACTGGGGCTACCAGTACAGGAGGGCTGGTGAGGTACTTCTTGATGTCGTCGAACGCACGCTGGCACTCTCCAGTCCATTCAAAAGTGACCCTTTTCTTCACTAGTCTGGTAAAGGGTTTACATTTACCAAAGAGATTTTCTATGAACCTCCTTATATATGCCAGTTGTCCTTGTAAACCTCGAAGCTCTCGGAGGTTCCTGGAAGGTGCCATGTCAGTAATTGCTTTGGTCTTCTCCGGGTCGATATGAATTTTTTTTGCTGTGATGAAGAAGCCTAAGAACTTGCCGCTGGAGACGCCCAGAAAGGACTTGGTTGGATTCATTTTTTGCTGATGTGTCCGTATTAGATCGAACAACGTCCATAGATCATCCAAGTGGTTGGATTTGTACTTACTTTTGACGGCAATGCCATCAACATAACACTCTACCGTCTTCCGAAGATGCTTGTAGAATATGGTACTCATAGTCCTCTGATAGGTAGCTCCCCCATTTTTTAATCCCAAAGGCATTATTGTGTAGCAATACACCCACTTTGGAGTTTGAAACGCCACATGCTTTTCATCTTCGGGGTATATCTTGATCTGGTTGTAGCCAAAGAATCCATCCATAAAGGATGCTCGAAGCCACAAGTGTTGTCAATCATCACGTCAGTGATCGGGAGAGGGACTCATCTTTAGGACAGGCTGAATTGAGATCTTTAAAGCCTATGCAAATTCATATCTTCTCGTTCTTCTTAGTGACAAGGATGACATTTGTGACCCAATCTGGCTGCTGCTCTTCGCGGATGAAGCTACTCTCGATGAGTTTTTCGACCTCCTCCTCAATAGCATCCATGATGTTGGAGCGGAACCGATGATGTTGTTGCTTGACCGATTTAACGTGGGACAGGATATTGAGGCAGTGTATGGCCACTTACGGGTTTAGCCCTAGAATATCTTCTTAGCTCCAGGCGAAGACGTCGATATACTTGTAGATGAGCTGTATTAGGGACTGCCTGCCATATTTTGTTAGACTTTTGCTAATGAAGATGGGCTTAGGTGACGCCTCACATCTTAATTCAACCTGGACAACTTCATCTTCCGTAGGGGTTTGCGCTGCTCGAAATGCCACTCCCATTGGGATCCTAACCGCTGCACCCAGGGTTCGTCTTCGAAGTATTTGAACGCTTGGTCTTCATCCTCGACTGAGGGGTTTAGAGAGACCATGTTGGCGAATAGCATTTTCTTGAAGCCCCGAACGTCTTTGTCATCAGAGTACAAGGTGTCCGCTTGCTCATAACCCGATGCTGTTAAAAGATTGACTACTTCTACTGCCATATTGGGGACATGAATGACGTCATACTGCACCTCTGCGGTCAGACTACTCTCAGACTAGAGAGTAACCATGTTGACCGTGACGACCTTCTCTTCGTAATCTAACGATATGATGTTGGCGTTAATGAGGCACTGAAGTTGCCCATTTAACACAAAGCAGTCCTGTGTTGAGTGATGGACGTACTAGTGATAATGGTAGTACATGGGATGGTCAAGCTTTTCTACTTCATCGGGACGCCTGGGTAGTGGGATGGACAGTTTGCCACCCTTCGTAAGCATCTCAAAGAGCTCCAGCGTATCCTCGTTATTGAAGGAGTAAGTCTTCCTCGGCCTCTGCTCTTTCACAGACTTGGGGTTCCCAGCTTCTGAAGCTTTAGAGATGTTGACGGTCTTGGCTTGCTTGCCTTTTCTGTCTTTGGGGTTATTGCTGTATGAGCGTCTCCCCTTGTCTTTGGGCACAGGAAAGTGTAGCCCTAGGAGCTACGAGTCCTGGGCTTTCCTTTGTGTGGCATCCGCCTCTGTAATGAAAGACATCCACTCCGTACAGGGACTACTATGCCATAATTTTATAGTGGGCAGCATGTTCTTGTGGCAGGAGTCCATAAGCATGAGCTCGGGCATCTCGGGTGGTAATTTGAGGGTTGCCTGGCGAAAGCATTCCATGTATGCACTTACAGGCTCTTTCTCCCTCTGGACAATTTCCATGAGGGTCGACATGGTCATATCCATGTCGCCTTCACAAAATCGGTCCACAAACCGAGTCTTCAGGTCTTCAAATGATGAGATGCTGTCGTCCGAAAGACTGTATAACCACTTATTAGCTACCCCCTGCAGGGCTCCTATGAATATGTACGACAGGAGGGAATCTTCCTTTGGCAGGTGCTCCATTACTGAGGCAAAGTACCTCAAGTATTGTCGGGGGGAGCCCTTCCCTTCATAAGGTGCAAGCTTCTGCGTATTATATTTGGGAGGATAAATGATGTTGTCCAACTCAGTAGGGTATGGCTGTCGGATCCCTATCTTCTGGAGCATTGCTTTTTTTTCTTTGGCATCATGATGAGCATACAGATCCTTGATGGACTGATGTATCTCGGCCAGCATTGGGGAGCTTGTAGCCGATGGAGTAGACGAGGATGGTCCTGCCTAGTTGGCAGTAAGTAGGCAACCTGCTGGATTCGTCATTGGTTGGCGGATCACGCAAGAGACATTAGGGGCCATTCTACTCTTGAGGTCGATTATGATCGAGGACAGGGTCTTCATGGTGTATGTCAGTGTATCTAACTCCGTCTCAAGGATTTTGACACGTCTGAGAGCTTCGTTGTTCCTTCCTCATTGTCGTCGGCCATGAAGACAGACCGAGCGTGAATGTGACTCGAGGAAGCCGTAGATCCTTTACTTTCTGGCTC
Organism: Iris pallida; assembly: GCA_029216955.1. Taxonomy (NCBI): domain Eukaryota; kingdom Viridiplantae; phylum Streptophyta; class Magnoliopsida; order Asparagales; family Iridaceae; genus Iris; species Iris pallida. Next base: position 36,394,083 of record JANAVB010040818.1, read on the forward strand.
CGACGCCTGAGTCTTGCTGTCCTGTGGATATACCAAAAGATTGTGATCTTTTTCAGACCCAGTATGGTTGCTACCCCTGGTCTGGTGACCGGCTGTGCCGATGGAGACATCTGTGTCGTAATGTGCCTCATCGGATTAGAACGCAGGATTGTTGTGCATGGTAGGAGGCTGGGTACCCCCAATTTTTTATAAGACACCCAATACAGATTTGTAACGAGTACCTTGGGACACACCTGCATCGGTTACCTTAGCTTTGTTGTTATCTGACCTTCTCTTAGGTTTAGCAACTTCGCTGGGAGGGTTCTGGGAGGGCTCCTTGAAAGCCCTGGAACCCTGCACTGCGTAGCACGTGGCGATGCGGGGCTTGTCTTCTCTATGGGTCACTGACCCCCTGTTAGGCCTCTGACGTGGAGTCGGCGTGGAGTAGTCTCTGAAAGACGGAGCGCCTGCTCGACAATGGCGCAACCGTCTGCTGACAACGGCAATTGATGGTTATCTAGGTACAAGGGTACCTTGATTTTGTTACATCTTATGCCATAGATTCTTTTTTCACTTGGGAGAGGGTTGGCTCTACTGTCTTAGCACTCCCATTGTACATGTAGAAAAGCTGCATGTAAGCACGGCCAGAGCGGGTCGCGCGAGGAAGCCTTCTGTCGCTCATACGGGAACGCTGCTCGCGTGGCTCTCTCTCTTTAGGACGTACCCCTGGCTTGGCTTACACATAGGAGTACCCTAATGGGAAGGAGATTCGACTTGTTGAGGAATCGAAGCGGAGGAGCCAGTCTTGTATAGCTTTCCATCGGTTGTGCGTGTTACTGTTAACATGGGCCTCTGGTCTGCCGCTAGTGTCTCACGCTTGTTGTACGAAGCACAAGCCACCTTGGATCTCTTCCTACTACCCCCAGCAGGTGAGTAGTATTCAGAGTCTGCCGAAGGTTTACCTGAAGGAAAAGCGATTCTATCGAAGACAGATCTCCTTGCCGACAATACTCCCGTCATGAGGTGTTGGACTGGTGCGTGCTTCTTTTGGCATTTTTCCTTCGTCAGATCAACCATGGAACTTCTATATTCTTTGCCATGCTTTCCCGGGACGGGAATCGGACGAGGGGATAAGGCTGTAGCAGCCGGGATCTTCTCTGTGGCCTTGACGTTGAGGGGGTCTTGAGATGAAGTTCCCGCTATTGTGCTGCTAGCTGCAGCCGCCTTAGGCCTCTAGACACGTCGAGTCTTCTTCGGTTGTGGAAACCGCTTCGAAGTCTTCGACTTTTCATCAGAGAGGAGATCTTCAAAAGCCTGCTGGTCGAAGCGTACGACCAGCATGTCTTAAGAAGCTCTCAACAAGTTATCATCAGATTACGTCACCACCTTCACATTGGAGACGAAGGTAGTCCCTAGCAGAGTCGTCATTTTGTTCGACGTAACAAAAGTTTTAACGAACTTTTTGTTTCATTGAACTTATAAGGTCTTCGGGTACAAAGAATGAAGTCCTAAGTAGGATATTCTAAGTAAAGGGAGAAGAGGTTTCTGGGAAAGTATGACGATGGAGATCGAGCACTGCAGTGGCTTTTTTACTCCGTTGAAGATCTGACAGAATTAACCTTGTTATGTGTGGACACACACAAAAAAGAAGAAAAAAACGCTCTCTTTTCTTTTATCGGCACAAGGCACCACAAATCGAGTACGCCTGAGAGATCCTGCACTGAGGATCCCCGAGTACAAAAAAAGAATTCTAAGAAATAGAACGATGGAGATCGAGCGGCAGATGCTCCTTTACTCCGTTGACACTCAGATTACAAAAATGGGAGAAAACTGAAGAAAATTGCTAACTCTCGGCTCACTGGCAAGAAGTGTAGCAATTTGGCTCTTGAAAATGCCCTCTGTTCTGTATGTTTGAAGAGGGATGAGGCCCCCCTTTTATAGATGTTCTTGAGCTGGAATGGTGTTATACGCCCACATGAGGAAACTCGCTGGTTTTTATGTGGATGCATAGTCCTGCTTTGGGCGCATAGGACGTAGGCACATACAGGCTGCGAGATCATGGGTTGATCGTGGCGTTGACATGGTCGCATGCTTCGGTGCACGACTGCTCGTAGAGACTGACGTGGCCGTGTGCTTCGGTGCACGTGTTGATCATGTCTTTGACTGAGTCAGGCTTGGATGCATAGCCGTGTCTCAGGCTATACATCCTCCTTTTGGTCTTGGGCGCATGAAACTTCACTGGCTGGGCACATAAAGTTGTACTGACTGGACGCATGAGACTTCGTTGGCTGGGCGTATGGAGTTCCACTGGCTTGGGCGCATGGAGCTACACTGACTTGGGCACATGAAGTTCCACTGGCTTGGGCGTATGGAGCTACACTGACTTGGGCGCATGGGGCTTCATTTGCTGAAAATTTTTCATACTTCTACAGGACCCCCTTCAATGTTTTTGATACTTGAACAAGTTTGAAATACTTTGAAAGAAGCATGGATCATCTTCTCGTGATGCAATGGGCGCATGGTATGGCTCTCTCCTTTGGGCGCATAGTATTTGGCCAGTCTGTTAGAGAGAAACGACTGTTGAGATCTTCCTCGAAATTCGAACTGACAGATTCATCGGAACGAAATTTGAAGCGGTCCATCCTTCGCACGTTGTCCACGTCAGCAAGGGACAGTTGCATAGTGTGCAGGAAGCTGATTCTTTACGTGGGTGCATAGGCTATAGTGGGTGCATACAACACAATGGGCGCATACAACAGGTGGGCGCATAGTATGGCCCGTGTCTATAAATAGACCCTTAGAGGAGAGAGAAAGTTCATTATTCCTTTCTCTTTGAATTCTTCAGAAAAACTTTTCGTCTTCCTTCTTTAAGAATCATGTCTCCCAAGGTTGCCAAGAGATCCGCGAAGGGCAAGGGGGCTGCGCCGAGTGACTCTTCTCCTGCGGCAGCGTCTTCGGCAGTCTAGGACCCGATTTTGGGTGAGGGCATGCTTCAAAAAATAAAGTCTCGAGCATTAATTTGTGACGCTCAGAATTTTTTCTGCCCGGGCGCTTGCGCCTAAGGCAACATAATTCTGTGAGCATTATTATGCGCCCACAGAAGTCATGCGCCAATACTGTGGTGTGCTATGAGCCCACGTGTTACCATGTTGTGTACCCTCTAAGTAGTGGCATGTTATACGCCCACGCACTGTCCAAGTGTTATGCGCCCACATGTCTCGCTTTAGGCGCATAAGAGTCTTCAGGACTTAGCTTTTTCTGCAATTTTTTGGGTCTAACTTTCTTTCTGCCTGTGGCTCTTGCAGCATCCATATCGAAGACCGAGATTGCAGAGAAGGAGGAGATGCTGCCTTTTTCCATAAAATAAGAGTTACCGTTTGTCAAGGAGGAGGTGGTGCCAAAATTTGAGGAAGAAGAAGAGCCGGCGCCCATCGGGGAGAGAATTACTCCCAAGAGTGAAGCTGCTGTAAAAGAGGAACACCAACCTAAGAGTAGTAGGACTGGGGGCTCTGACCTTCTTGCTCCAGCTGAGGGCCTTGATCAAATGGATCCCTCATATGCAAAATGGTTGAGGAAATGGTATATGCCTCGCCACAGCTAGGAACCGTAGGTTCCCATAAATGTTCGCATTTCGTCTTGGTATTTATGTCTGTTTTTAGCTTTATATTTCACTTCTTCTGAGCATAAGATGTAATCCTCTACTTCTTGCTTGGACGAAGAGATGAAGAAGTTTTTGTTTTGCTCATGAGATGCAGTCCTGTGAATGTAACTGATTTTGAATAAACAGAGTACATTCGCTCCATTCTTTGATTGTAATATCTGTGGTGATTGTGTTGGAGAGCCAATCATTTGTGTAAAGGGTATCCCGCTAGGGAAGCTCCCACCCTCATTTTTGTTTGCTTGTGTCATGACCCACACCCTAGAATAAGGGCACGTGACGTGGGTACGTCCAGCCTACGCCGCAGTGTCGGCGGTAGAACGCTATCCTAGGTCACAACATCTAACAGTTGAAGGTAAAACAGTTATACTCCCCGAATGGGGGTGACATAACAGAAATATAACTCAACCACGGCTAAGGTAGAACAGATAAGATGGAATGATAATGAAAGATAAATATATCGAGAATAAAGAATCACAGAGATACAATCCAGAATTCTAAGTGTCTAAAATAATACATCTCAGAATATCTCAAGTCTAATACAGTGATCCAAAATAGTAAGATAATCCTAAACTAATGGAGTGTCGTCTACTGCTAATGGATCCTGCTGCTGGTCAAAGTTCAGGCACTCATCTAGTGTGGCTCCGTAGTAAGTAGGGCAGAACGCCTCAGCCTCGTCCTCTGTAATATTTCAACAGGTCCAGTCAGGACGGGAACGAGCACATATCTCTCAAACAATTCATAGCAGGTTAGAAAAATAAATCAGGCAATAGAGTAAAATACAGGAAGTGCTGAATGGAAGTACAAGTAAACAGGAGATATTTTGTAACTGAAAGTAATACATGATAGTAGAGACTGTAAGTGGCTACGTGATTTAGAGCACAATGGTTATGTAAACGGCTTGGGGGCACATGAATACAAATAAGGAGGCACATGAATACAGCTACTGGGGATAGTGATCACATAACCAATTCTACTCACCCCGCCCAATCAATACACAAGGATCCGTTCAAGTTATGTCATAAGCACATGAATACAGCTAAGATACGTGAACTCATGAAATGAGTAGTACATGAGGCACATGATAAGCACATGAAGCACATGAGAACATGTAAAAACATAAACTAGTACGAGTACAAGGAGTACCTGATGCACATGATAAAGTACATGAACATGAAATACCCGATGCACCCGTAGAGGGATAACATCTCAGGAAGGGATCCATATAGTATTAATCCGTGAAGATACGTGTCAGCATCAAGTAGAGTAATCTATAGCAAGAATATAATCCAGACAGGTATGAAAAGATCTGAGAATGTACTCGCCTGCTAACTGAAAGTCCGAGATGAAAGTACTGTCCGAGGAGTGGTGTCTGGCTCCTATTTAGAACAGTACGAGTCACAACAAGTCCAGAATAGAAATATAATGCACTACAATACGTTCTACATGAATCTAGGTCAATCTAGACCAAAGTCAACTCTTGGTCAACTCTAGTCAACCCTAGAAGTCAACTAGGTCAACCAAGTCTAATCTAGGTCTAACAAGACTATTCTAGGTTTACTAGGCTATTCTAGGCAATACCATGTCAAGCCTACCAATACACATCTCTACATGGCATATATCTAACCTATAGCCTTCTAGACACATCTACCAAGATATCCTCTATAGCTAATCAATACCCATATTGGTATATGAATTACAATCTAAATAGAATATACCCATATTGGCTATCTATATATTACATACACCAAATATCATGACATGTCATATGGTATCCATACTCTATAACATATCATATCACAACACCAAATATATAATATATATAATAAAACACATATACACATGTATAGGAAAACTTGTATATATATATATATATATATATATATATAACAATGCTTATATATTATATACATACATAGGGAGTGAGGGGGAAAACACATGAGTACAATGTGTGTGTCATGTTCAATGTGCAACTGGAATAACAGAGAAAACAAATCCTGAAAAACAGTGAGCCATTTAATGAGCAAATGTGGATGTGTGTGTATAGGGGACAGTGTATAGGAAGGGAAGGAAAGTCAGTTTGCAGTAAACAATCATTGAATTCAAAGTAAGGTAAACTCAGGTTTCATAGCCTATTGAAAAGGGAAACAATTGCACAGTGACATTCTCAGGTTTTTAAACAAAAGAATCTCAGAAATTCAAATTTTCAGGTTTCCAAAAATTGGAAACACAAACCAAACTCAGGTTAAAACAGTCTATCAAACAGGATTACACATTCTCAGGTTTTTGAAGAAAAAAATCATTCAAAACTCAGGCTTTATTTAATCCTCAGAATCTGACAGTTAAGAAGGGGAATGAAATCAGTTTTCAATCAAAACAATACCCCAATCCCATTCTCAGTTAATAGTGTAATAAAGAGCTAAACTCAGGTTTTATGTATATTCAATTTCAGGTTTAAACAGTTGAACCCTACCCTCCACTGCAAACAGTTATCAATTCAAAAATTAGGAACTGGGACATAATCTCAAGTTTACAGAATTCTCATACTGTCTAAAAATAAAGAACTCGGTAATCAAGTGAACAAAAGGGAAATCAATGTACAGTTTAAACAATATGGTTTAAAACCATTCTCAGGTTTTTGAAGAACTGGAACACAACCCAATCAATACACAATTTAAAATACACCATATCAGTTATGAAGAAATGACAGTATTGCAAATCTAAAACAAGGGAAAACTCAGGTTTTCAATTTGATTTAAGTTAACAGGAACATCTCAGGTTTATAAGAAGCAATGAACATTCAATGAATCAGTGAGCAATTTCCATATCAGGTTTAAGAATGAAAGCATTGAAATCAACCATTTCCTAATTCCTCATTCCAAAGCCTAAAATCAAAATGTAAACTTATCTAACAAGAATGTAACATGAGGGAATCAAATATCAATTGAAAACATAACACAAAAAGAGAATTAAACTGGTTTTAGGAAAACTGGAATAGACAGTAACAGTGATGTATTAGAAATAACCCAAAAACCCATGTTCGAAACCATACACCACCTGAAAACCCAAGTTAATCATGTAACAATTATAACAGAGGTTTAAACATAAAGTTTTGGATCTATTTAATAAATAATAACACAATTTAGAACTATTTAAATCTATTACAACACATAACACCACACTGTACACTGAACAGTTCAGTATACCACATGTACACAGCCCATAACGTGTCCGACACGACACGAGAGTTCCTAAAACTCTAGGGATCTTGTGTCAGTCGTGGACACAACACACATGTCGAGTTTCAAGGGTTGAAACCCTGCGTGCACTGAGAAAACGTGCTCGAGTAGCAGATGAAAAACCTGCCAGCGTGCACGCACGCGCGACCACGTATCCACGCGCTCGTGTCGGCTCAACCCGACACGAAAATATGCTCAGTGTCCAAAGCGAGCCTAAAATGGATTTTTCCATTCAAACACAATCACAAAAATCGAACGAAATGCCCTTTGAGGTATTTCGTCGAACACTAACCTATACACACTGATACGTGTCCGATACGGACACGTAATGGGTCCAAATTCTAAGGTTAGCCTATCCTACTGTTAGGTTAGGATTGGGACATCCTAGAAATGAATTTTTACAGAATTTAAATACAATAGAAGGAATTATACCTATAGGTGAACCATGGGTCAAAATCCCCAAATGGGAAGAGTTTCACAAGCCACCAAACTCCTTCAAATTGTGTGTTTCCTGAAAATACTCATCAACAATAGCAAGAATACTAACATTAGGTCCTATTGCAATTTGTTTGGTGGAATTTGGAGTAGAAATGGATTTTTTAAGAATTTACAAGGATGGGAACTCACCTCTTCCAAACGGCAATGTTTCCTAAAGAGGCAACCCTAATTGCAAGATGATATAAATAGGGGGGAACACACTATGGTTGGTCAGATTTTTAGGGTTAGGGTTTGGTTCAAAGAGTGTGGGCCTATGGGCCATTAAGCCTATTAGTCATAAAATGACTTATGATTTCACAAGCCATTACTTAATCAATCTAGCTCCTAATTTCTCCAAATTAATTCCAATGAGCTAAACCTCACTAACTTAAGTCAACCTAGATTTACATATCCTAATCACAAGGTCATGACCTAGGTTAGCCACTAGGTTAGTCTCCAAGGTCAACATGAGTCAAAGTCATTAAAACACCAAAATCAATTATTCTAAAAATCACTTAAAATCACATTAATTATAAATAATAATAATAATTCAAATTAAATTCTAAAATTTTGAAAATAACCAAAATACCCTCAAGCTAGAAAAGTGGTAGTGACAAATCTACCCCCCTTAAAATAATTTCGTCCTCGAAATTTAAAGGCGAAACTAACTGCCAAGAAGGATAGAAAAGTATACCTCAAGGTCCAAAAAGATAGGGGTACCGCTCGCGCATCTCATCCTCCCGCTTCCAGGTAGACTCTCCTGGAGAATGATGCCTCCATGCGACGCATACAAAATACAACCTACTTCTAATCCTATCTCTAAATCTGTACCTCAAACTCCAGCGGCCTCCGGTGGCTATCGGCCCAGTGTCGATGTCTGTCCTGCGCCACGCGAAGTCTGTCCCTGATGAGCTTCACCTTCTCGACTGCGTCAACAACCATCTCTGGTCCCAGTAAAGCTCTCTCTCCAACATCATCCCAAGATAAGGGTGTACGACACCTACGCCCGTAAAGAGCGTCAAACGGTGACATCTCAATGCTGGCCTGAAAACTGTTATTGTAAGCAAACTTCACCAAATGCAGGTGATCCTCCCAGGAACCTCCAAAATCCAGGATGCACGTCCGCAGCATATCCTCAAGGGTCTGAATAGTCCTCTCCGACTGTCCGTCCGTCTGGGGGTGGTATGCAGTACTAAACTTGAGCTGAGTGCCCAAGCTAGTCTGCAGACTCCTCCAGAAATAGAAAGTAAAGCAACTATCCCGATCTGAGACTATGCTGACGGGAACTCCGTGAATCCTGACTATCTGTCTCATATACAACTCCGCTCTCTGTAGACGTACCCACATTGAATGGCAAGAAGTGGGCTGATTTGGTCAACCTGTCAACGATGACCCAAATCGCGTCTTTTCCTCCTGGCGTACACGAGAACCCCGATACAAAATCCATGGTAATATGTTCCCACTTCCACTCTGGAATGGGCAACGGCTGCAAAAGTCCTCTGGGCCTCTGCCTCTCTGCCTTGACCTGCTAACAGATCAAACATCTAGCTATGAAGTGGGACACCTTCCTCTTCATCCCGTACCACCAAACATTCTCTCGCAGATCCCTGTACATCTTGTTGGCACCAGGATGTATAGAGTACTGCGATCTATGAGCCTCCTGCATAACCTGCTCTCTGAGCTCCCCGCTAGGCACACATAACCGGGAACCGTGCCTCAGGGCACCATCCTCTGCAAGTGAGAACTCCACATCCTCCACTCCTGCACTGATCTGCTCTCGGATACATCGCAGAGCCACATCATCGAACTGTGTCGCCTTGATCCTGTCCATCAAGTCCGACTGTAGCTGAAGGCCCCATAACTGCATCTGCACTCCTGGCACCATCACCTCAATCCCAAGGCTCTCTAAGTCTGCAAGCAGGTGCCGATCCATAGTCAAACACATGGCTGTCGGATACCTACTCAAGGCATCGGCAACCACGTTGGCCTTCCCCGGGTGATACTGAAGTACGATGTCAAAGTCCTTTATCAACTGAAGCCACCTGCGCTGCCTCACGTTGAGCTCCTTCTGTGTAAACACATACTTTAAGCTCTTATGATCTGTGAAAATCTCCACCCTCTCGTCATACAGATAGTGCTTCCATAACTTCAAAGCAAAAATCACCGCCGCCAGCTCCAGGTCATGGGTAGGGTAGTTCTTTTCATGGGGACGCAATTGCCTGGAAGCATAGGCAATCATATTCCCATGCTGCTGCAAGACACAATCCAGCCCATTCCCTGAAGCATCAATATAAATAGTGAAACCACCTGATCCTGAAGGTAGTGTCAGAATTGGAGCTGTCGTAAGCCACTTCTTCAACTCATCAAAAGCTGCCTGACACTCCTCTGACCAAACATACTCAGTATCCTTCCGGGTCAACCGTGTCAACGGCTCTGCAACCCGGGAGAAATCCTGCACAAATCTCCTATAGTATCCTGCCAGCCCCAGGAAACTCCGGATCTCTGCCACTGAAGTCAGCGTTTTCCAAGCCTCAACTGCTACAATCTTCTTGGGGTCAACTGAGATACCATCTCCAGTCACTACGTGCCCCAAGAAGTCCACCTGGTCCAAGAAAAACTCACACTTGGAGAGTTTCCAATAAAGCAGCTCCCTCCTGAGGGTCTCTAACACTATCCGCAGATGCTCCTCGTGCTCCTCCTCTGTCTTAGAATATATCAATATATCATCAATGAACACCACCACGAACTTATCCAAGTACTGGTGGAACACCTTGTTCATTAGATTCATAAACACTGCTGGTGCATTGGTTAGCCCAAACAGCATAACCAAAAACTCAAACTGCCCGTACCGTGTCCTGAAAGCGGACTTGGGGATATCCTCCCTCTTTACCTTCACTTGGTGATAACCCGACCTCAAATCAATCTTGGAGAACACCCGAGCTCCGCTCAACTGATCAAACAGATCATCGATCTGCGGCAGTGGGTATCTGTTATTGATTGTGAGGTTGTTAAGTGCCCTGTAGTCGATACACATCCGTACGGACCCATCCTTCTTGGGTACAAAAAGTACCGGTGCACCCCAAGGTGAAGAACTCGAGCGGATGAAGCCCTTGTCCTGCAGCTCATCTAACAGCTTCTTTAGCTCCACCAACTCGCTGTTGTTCACTCGATAGACATGCTGGGAGATCGGTTCCGTACCGGGAACCAAGTCTATCGAGAACTCTACATCTCTTTCTGGTGGAAGCCCTGGCAACTCCTATGGAAACACGTCCATAAACTCTGCGACAAAGGGATGCGGAGCCACCTGCTCCCCGACTGATGCTCCATAGAAGACTCCGCCGTCCTGCTCTGCCTGTCGTCGGGTGTACTCAAACTCTGGCTCTCCTGGCGCCCCGAACAAAACTCTATCCACACGATAATCAATACGGGCTTGGTGTCTACTCAGCCAGTCCATACCTAATACAATATCGTAGTTCGGTAATGGCATGACTAGTAGACTCACCTCCAACTATCGGCCTCCCAATATTACACTCCACCCTCTGCAAACATCACTCACGAGGATGACCCCACCCCCGGTCGTGATCTTGCAGTTCCTAGGCAATGATTCAGAATCCAGACTGTGTCTAATCGCATAAGATACTGATATAAAGCTGTGGGAAGCCCCGAAATCAAACAATGCAAATGCTGGAATGGAGTCGAGAAGAACCGAACCTGCTATCAGCTCTCCGATGACCTCAACATCCTCAGCTGCCATGGCGAAAGCTCGCCCCTGGTGTCCACCTCGGGCCTGCTGCTGCTGCTGATGGAACCTCTGCTGCTGGGTTTGCAGGGCTGGTCCCTACTGCTGGCCTGCTGGAGCCTTGGCTGCCCCAGCTCCTCCTCCTTCTGGTACCGGACGCATCGACGCAACTGGACACTCTCGTATCTGATGGTCCGCTGACCCACACATCAAGCATCTCCCGAGTCTCTTCCTGCACTCGTCCCACTTATGCCCATGCTTCTTACAGAAGGTACAATTAATAGTCTGCTGCCTGGGTGCCTGCTGTCCCCTCTGATGCTGGTGCTGCACGTGCTGGAAAGGTGCACGGCCCTGCTGCTAAACCTGCTGCACTGGCCTCTGATGCTAAAACTGCTGCTGGAAATGAGGCCTCTTGGCCTGACCCTGACTGCTACTGCCACCCTGGAAGTCACGACCCCTCTTCAGCTTCAGCCCTAGGTCGTCCTCCACCGCCATGGCCCTAGAAAATATTTCAGCAAAAGTGGCATTCCGGTCGCTCTTAGTCAGCGACCGAATCTCTCTAATCAGACCTCGACGAAACTTCTCTGCCTTCGTCTTCTCAGTCAAATCATCTATAAACCGGGCCAATCTGCAGAACTCTCCGGCATACTCAGCTAACGTCTGGTTCCCCTGAGCCAGACCCTCGAACTGTGCGTCGATACCTCCCAAGGCAACATCAGGAAAGAACTGCTCCTTGAACAGCTCCTTGAACTGGGCCATAGTCTGGCCCTCAACTCCTACTCTGGGATCTGCCTGGTACCATGCACGGGCTAAGTCCTGCATCTGGCTGCCCGCTGCCTCGATCTGGAGTCGAGCTGGTATCTCTGGTAGTCGGAAGATCTCCTCGATGTGCTCAACCCAGTCGTCTGCAACGTGAATGCCCTCTGTGCCGAAGAACTCCCGAGGGTACATCTTCTGGAAGTCCTGTATGTCCTTCTCCCTCCGACGGGGCTGCTGCTGGGCCCCCTGAGCTGTAATCATCTCGACTGTGGTGCGAACCAGCTGGTGCGCCTTATCAATCCCCTGTCGGAAATCGGTAGTCTGCCTCGTCTGCTGCTGCTGGTGCGACTCCAGAATCCTCTCCGCGAAGGAGAAGAGATGGGCAGCATCTATCATCCCCGCAGGCGGAGGCTGCTGCTTGGAAAGGATCTCTGGAATCACAACTGGCCTACTGACTGCTGGAGGTGCTCCTCCAAAAGTGGCATAAACACCGACTCATGAGGGCTGCACTGGCCCTGTGGCACTGGGAGCTGGCTGCTGGACACGAGAGGTGGCAGACCCCTCTCCAGCCTCTCCAGTCACGGGACGATGCGATCGCGTCTCAACCATCCTGGAGACACAGATCAAACAAGAAGCAATTACTGAGAATGAGTCGAAAAATCAAAGGAGGACAATTTAAATTTCTAAGGAAGACAATAAGCAGCAAAATAGATATCCGAAATCTGATAAGAAATTTTTCCTAGTGTGATTGAGTACCTTCAAAAAAATATGCTAATTTCTACTGCAGGCTGCAGCGATATTCTAGTTTGAATACCACTACAATTCCAACCTAGACCTGTATGGGCCACCATTAAAAGCTTGAACCCATCACCCTTCTGTATGTTGGCAATGCGGGTAAATAGATTTGAGACGAACACCCAACGATGGTAATATGGATGTAATAGGTTTTATGGCTTTGACACAATGTCTTTTATCCCGGATTGCGTATAGGTGTTGAGTCGGAAGATTATCGGTGTCAAAGGTAGAATAGACGTGACACATGATAATCAGCAGTGGTTTTGTGAAATATCGATACTAGAGGAAATGTGGACGTAGCAAGGATATTTCTGGTGGATATTCCGCTGGAGAATTTCTGGTGGACCTATTATCCGTTTTATATTTGAATGACTCGAACATAGATAATAAGTTGAATAAAACTGCTAGTAGAGGTAATATGGACATAATAGCAGAGGATGTTCTATATCTGACCAGAGATAATATGGACATGGAAAGATACATAACATTAAGTAGGAGTGGATAGTTAAGAGGTAGTGGGGACGTGATTATCCTTGATGAATGCTTTGCTCAGAGGTTATGTGGACGTGGCAAAACATAATCATTTCACTGGAAAAATAATTATCAGAAAATAATTCAGAGGTAATAGGGACGTGACTTGTTTTCGTCAAACCGAGTTTGAGCAGAGTCAAAAACGAAAATAATTCCACTGGAAAAATAATTATTGGAAAACAACTCAGAGGTAATATGGACGTGAGTTGTTTTCGTCAAACAAATTTTGGACAGAGTCAAAGACGAAAATGATTACACTGGGGAAATAATTATCGAAAAACAACTCAGAGGTAATGTGGACGTGACTTGTTTTCGTCAAACCAAGTTTGGACAGAGTCAAAAACAGAAATGATTCAACTGGAGAAATATTTAGAGGACCTATTATCCAGGGCATATTCAAGACTCTTGAAATAGGGATAATAGTTAGATAGTTGTTGTTTTTTTTGAATCATATAAACATCGCACTGTACATTTACATGACTGAATATATATGAACAAAGAAGGTTACACATAGTATTTCTTCAGGAACTTGTCGTTGATAGGCATCATGAGCAAGTCACCGTCGGGCTTGGTTAGCCGATACGCACCGTTGGAATACACCGATTCAATGACGAAATGACCTTCCCATTTAGGCTGGAATTTTCCTTTTGTTTTGTTTATCGTGACCATCGGTCTTCTAATTGCTAGGACTAGATCACCGACTTGGAAGATCCTTTCATTCACTTTTTTATTGAAGGCTCTGGAAAGGCGTGCTTGGTATAGCTCAATGTGCTGCTGAGCTAACAAGCGTTTCTTGTCAAGCGCTTCGAGCTCCTGGAGTCGCAGACGATAGCTTTCTTTAGTAGTCAGCTCACTGGCTAAGGCTACTCGGAGAGAAGGATCAGGATTTATAGGAAAAGAACTGCTTTGCTCCCATAAACCAGAGAGAATGGCATACTGCCCGTTAGAGTCCGGACCGTTGTACGATAAGTCCATAGACATTCACTGAGCTTCTCGTTCCAATCGTGCTTGTTTGAAGACATGGACTTCTTGAGAAGCTTTATGATGGTTTTGTTAAAGGCTTCTGCTAGCCCGTTAGCCGCTGGATTGTAGGTAGTAGAGGCTATATTCTGGATTCGATTCTTATCACAGAATCGATAGAACATATGGCTTACGAACTGTGGACCATTATTATGGATGATCCTGCAAGGTAGGCCGAAGTGGTAGATGACGTGATGTTTGATGAAACTGATCACATTTGCTGTCTTCACTTCGGTGAGCGGTATGGCTTCCATCCATTTGGAGAAGTAACCGGTTATGGCTAGGATGAACCGAAGTCCTTTGGAGGATGACGGACTGATTGGTCATATAACGTCCATGCCCCAGGTTTCAAACAACCAAGATGCTGCCGTCGGATGTAGAAACTCTGAAGGTTGATGAATGAAGTCGACGTGGAAATGACAAGCTCTACACTTCTTTGCATATTCAACAACATCTGCTATCATTGTGGGCCAGTAATAATCTATTCTTTTGAGACAATTTTATAATTTGGGGCCTGATTGATGTGCACCACAAACTCCATCATGTGCCTCCCGGAGTGCGTGTTTGGCTTCTAAGTCTGATAAGCATCGTAACAGTAGCCCATCGTAAGAGCGTCGGTACAACATCTTGGCGGCTGTATCATAGTAAAATCTGAGGGATCGCCTTTGGATGGATACTGCTTCCTTCGGGTCCTCGGGGAGGATTATGTAGACAGCATAGTCTATGAAAGAAAATCTCCAGTCTTTGACATCGACGTTTGTTTCCGCTGCGTAACTGTGATAAATATGCAACACATTTTTCACACAGAATAGTTCTCGACCAGACACTGTGATTGACTGCTGAGTATTGGTTGGAATGGTCAAGGAAGCAGCGAAACCGGCTAGAGCATCTGCTTCTATGTTTTGTAGTCGAGGCATGTGCTCGATGAAGAGTCCAGTGAAAGTAGACACCAGTTCGATTATTTCTCTGTGGTAGGGGATGAGATCTTCATGACGAACTTCATAATCCCCTTGGTCCTGACTAACTATTAGCTTAGAATCGCCGTAAGCTTCCAGATAGTCAACTCCCAGTTGCTTCGCCAGGTGTAGGCCGATTAATAAAGCATTATATTCGGCCACGTTGTTGGTGCATGGTTCCACCAGAGAATATGTGTGATGTATAACCAGATGATCAGGTGACACGAGCACGACACCTACTCCAGCTACGATGTTCCCTTTGGGCCCTGTTCTTGATGCACCGTCAAAGAACATTTGCCAAATAGGGATTTCTTCAGTTGCAGTGTTAGACTCCACCACCTCGTCGGGGATCTCGTCGTAGAGTTTGGATGACTCCGGTACCGGATGAGCTGCTAGAAAATCAGCTAATGCTTGGCCTTTTACTACCTTCTGAGGAACGAAGATCATATTGTATGGAGTCAACAGCATTGCCCATGTAGCTAAACAGGAATTAAGAGAATCCAGTTTAGTCATGAGTATTCTGAGAGGGTTGACTTTAGATATGATGTGGATAGTCTGCCCAGACACGTAGTGGCGTGTCTTTTGGATGGCAAATACTAGTACGAGGCATTCCTTCTCTACAGGTGTGTATCTGTGTTCGACACCCACCATTGTGCAGCTAAGGTAGTAGATTGCCTGTGTGGCTGCCTTTATTCTTCTGAGCTAATAGTGCGCCAAGAGAATGGTCCATAGCACGGACATATAGTAAAAGGGCTTCTCCATTATTGGAGCTACCAATACTGGAGGGCTTATAAGATATGCCATGATGTCATCGAATGTGCGTTGACATTGTTCAGTCCAGACGAAGGATACGCCGTTCTTCATGAGTTGGGTGAATGATTGACACCTTCCAGAGAAGTTTGAAATGAATCGTCTGATTTAGGCTAGCCTTCCTTGTAGTCCGCGTAGCTCTTTGAGGTTTCTTGGAGGATACATATCGAGAATAGCCTTCACTTTCTTCGGGTCTAGATGTATACCCTTTGAAGTGATGACAAAACTAAGGAACCTACCGTTGGAGACTCCCACGAAAGACTTGGTTGGATTCATCTTGAGTTGGTGTGCATGCATTAGCTCGAACACCGTTCTCAAGTCTTGGAAGTGGTCGCCCTTGAGACAACTTTTGACTACGATATCGTCTACGTAGCACTCTATAGTTTTGCACAAATGATCGTAAAAAATTATGTTTATGGCTCGCTGGTATGTCGCCCCTACATTCTTCAATCTGAAGGGTATCACCGTATAGCAGTATACCCCCAGCGGTGTTCGAAAAGAAGTGTGCTTCTCGTCATCGGGGAACATCTTGATTTGGTTGTAGCCTGAGAATCCATCCATGAAGGATCCGATCGAAGCCGCAAGTATTGTCGATCATTACGTCAATGATCGGTAGAGGGAACTCATCTTTCGGACATGCAGAGTTCAAATCATAGTAGTCGATACAGACTCAAACTCTACCATTCTTTTTTATGACTGGAATGATATTGGCAACCCAGTCTGGGAGTTGTTCCTCGCGAATGAATCCGCTGGCAATGAGCTTCTTGACTTCATTATCGATGGCTTCTATGACGTCTGGTCAGAATCGTCGTTGTTGTTGTTTCACTGACTTAGCTTTAAAAGAAATGTTAAGGCGGTGCATGGCGACTTTAGGGTCCAAGCCTGGCATGTCTTCATAGCTCCATACGAAGACGTCGATGTATTCTCTTATAAGTTGTATAAGAGATTGGCGTTCTTCGTCAGATAAGCTTTTGCTGATGAAGATTAGTTTGAAGGATGCTTTATCTCCTAGATTGACTTGGATGACTTCGTCTTCGGTAGGTGGTTCACGTTGTTCGAAGCGCAGCTCCCACCTGGTATCTATCTTTTGAGCCCATTGTTCGAGTTCGATTGATTGGACATCATCGGTAATTTGGTCAGCAGAAACCATGTTGACGGACATAGTTGCTTTGAACATGTCGCCGATGCTGGAGTCTGAATCCTAGAGGGAGGAATCAGAAGAATGAAAACAACGATCTGCTTCAGCATCTGATCTTTCGGGAGTTGTTGGAGGAGAGACATAGCCCAGACCAATGTTGTTTCGTTGATAGTAATTCTCGGGTTTGCCGGGAGGTACGAAGTGTCGTATTGGCAACCGTCGTCCTCGGTCGTAATTTAGCCCTTCATTGCTTTTGATGTCATATCCCATATTCTGGATGATATTCTTGGTCTTCCAACTATACCGAAAAAGTTGTATTTTTCCAGAGTCATAATCAGCTTCTGTGTTGTGCTTGAGAGAAGTAGTATCTGGAACAAACTTTCTCTCGCCAATGATACGACCGAAGATGGTGAGGTCTTCGTCCTTCTTTCTGGTTGGGACGATGAAGTAGAGGATTTCTTCAAGATAAACTTTTTCCTGAGGTGAGGTGTTGTGACCGACATGCAGAGGTGTGGCCCTATGCCATTCTCTAGAGCATATATCGTATCTATGTAGTGGTTTACAGATTGATAGACATCGGAGTAATTCAAAGATAAACTTTTACTACAAAAATACGCAAGTTCTTCTTCAGGGAAAACATCATCCGCTAAAGGTACATTATTCTGGGTATTGATATACTCATTGAGAGGATCATCATCTGGAAGAGGAGCCATAGTCTTGGCCGAGTTCACCACGTAAGGTAATCCTTCAGGATTGGGAGGACGGGCATCCGTGGGTTCCTCCCGGGATATTTTGCTGAGAGTGATGGTCAATGGTTTGACCTTGTCAGGGCTCTTCTTTTTTACCTAGATTGTGAGAGGCTTCGGAATACTTTTTAGAGTAGTACGTCCTTTGACTCGTATAATCCGGGGACCATCATTGGAGGATGGACTTGTTTCAGCTTCATTGTCAGCTTCGTTACTGTCATCCTTAGGGAGTTAAGATTGGTAAAGTATCAAATCCCCGTAGTAAGCTTCGATGCCCTTGAAAGGATCGACATCGACAAACTTCGTCTTCACGACACCGTCACCGTTGACGTACTTGAAGCACTGGTGAAGTATAGAAGGAACGATCATATTATCATGTATCCATAGACCCAACAAGATGTTGTAGGATACGTTGGCATCGATCACATAGCAGAAAATTTTTGTTCGAAGATTACCGATCTGGCATTTGAGACGGATCTTGCCTAGCGGATGGCTTCGACTAGCATTGAAAGCCATGATGGTTGTGTTGGTTGCGGATAGCTTGTGCAGAGGGATTCCCAGAACTTGAAGCAAACTTCTAGGAATGATGCTGAGGGAGGATCTTGGATCGATGTGCATGCGGTCCACTTTGATCGCCTCGATATACCCTGTATAGTACAGGGGTCATCATGACGATTATTTTTGAGTAGCATGTCCTCCTGTGAGAAGATAATGTTGGGCACCGCTTCCATAGTACTGTGGCAGTGAGGACAGGAGACAGGGTCTTCAGCGGGAGCTTTGACTTCAGCGAGGTAAGAGTCGGCATGTAGTAATACCTCACTTAAGGCCTTTCGCGTTTCTTTGGAGAGTCGCAATAGATCGAATAGAGACAACCTGGCAGGTGTATTAGCTGAGCCAGTATGTCAAAGTTGTAGGGTCGATCCAACCTTCGGGAGTTGGCGCCTTTAGAGATTTGTCAAACCATGTCTCTTTCTGCTTGGCTTTGTCCGAAGTTGAGGGCTTGTACGGGCCGGCTTCTGAGCTTGTGGGGGCAGCAGGAGCTTGAGATGGTAGTGTCTCTTCTTATGCGGGATCGTACGTCCGAAGATAGGTCTTCTCGGATCGCGTCTCGCTAGATTGAACCTCATAGATGGGAGAGGACACCATATGGCATGGCTTAAATTTCTTGTCCCTTCTTTCTTTGGGAGGTGCTACCCCCTGCATCACTTCCTAGACGAGGTCTGGGTAGACCCACATGATCTTACCGCATTCAGTTGTGAGTGGGACCAAGGTCGAGTTGCGAGCTGGTGGTAGGTTGACGACTTCCATCGTCGCCTTGGGGATCGGGACCATGCCATCTGGGACTTCTGTAGGAGGAAAGTCGCCGAACTAAAGAAAGATCATGTTAGCAGATACGACCTTGTCTTCAGCTTCGAGGTTGACCACTTGGCTGTCGATAAGTTGTTGTATCTTCTTCTTCAGGATGATGCAGTCCTTGGTGGAGTGATGCACGTACTGATGATAGAGACAGTACTTGGGATCATTGAGTTGGATCCCCTCTACAGGACGTCGTGGTGGAGACAATGTCAGCCTATTACCCTTCGTCAATGTGTGGAAGATGGTAATGACATCATCTTCGTCGAAGGAAAAGGTCTCCTTAGGCTTGTCGGAAGTGCCATGAGAATTGGAAGCTCCTTTTGATGTATCGACTTTTAGGACTTCTTTCCCTTTACCCCCACGAACAGGGATAGTTTGAGGATGACTGCCCTTGTCTTCAGATTTGGGTGTCTTCAACCCCAGTAGTTCCAAGTTAAGAATGTCATTTTCAGCAGCATCAGCGGCCCCAATAAAAGCGAGCCATATATCATACTTATGTATACCTCGACAAAACTTTATTGTAGGAAGGAAGTTATGTCAACAAGTATCTATAAGTTCTGAGTCTAGTATGCCGAAGGGCATCTTTAGTGCTAGCCGCCTGAAGCATTCTATGAAGGCTATGACAGACTCGGTCCTCCTTTGCTTAGTCTCAGTGAGAGTGGATATACTAACATGCATGCCACTCTCGTAAAACCTATTGAGGAACAACCTCTCCAAGTATTTGAATGAATTGATACACCCGTCAGGCAGACTACAGAACCATTCAAAGACTACCCCCTGTAGGGTGCTAATAAATAGCTTTGATAGTAACGGATCGTCTCTAGGCAAGTGTAGAGTCTACGTGTTGAAGTACGTCATGTGATGACGAGGAGAAGTCAAACCGTCAAATGAGTTCAGCATCAGCGGCTTGTAGTTCGGAGGGCAAGTAGCATTCTCCCACTCAGGGGGATAAGGTTGAGATATCCCCATCTTATGAAGCTCATCTTTGTGCGAGATGATGTCGAGACGAGCGACCAAGGAATCAATTGCATCCGATTGAGCAGGTATTAGGAAACGGCTGCTGAACGGTTGTCAGGCATTGTTGGCTAAGGACCACCCCCAACATTTATAAGATTTGGAGGAGGCACAACGGAACGATACTCCTTTTGTAGTGAAGGAGGGTTGTTGCTGTGAGCCGGACTAGCGTGAGATGAAATATTTTATTGTGGTGGAGGAACAGCCCCAGCATCTTGAACCGCCATGATACTAGTAAGCATGTCAGTGATCTTGGCAAATGTTGTTTCGAGACTCTCTAGCCGTTTACTAGTCTGATCACTGGCTTCTTCAGGTCTTTCTCCATCCGTCTTGTATATAGATAGTATGCGAGGATGAACAGAGGAAGCAGTACAACTGGTGCTGATACTGTCTGTCTCCGAGTGGATAAGTCCTTCATATTCAGGTAGAGAAGGTAGATAGTCACCATCGGATTCGGAGGGATCATCATCCTCTGGAAGGCTACCCCAGTGTGGGGGTCATCTTCTTCAAATTCTGAGGAAATGCTACCCCCGGCTTGGGATCCTTCGTCTTATGCACGGAATCTCGCCTTGGATCGGGTGCCCATATAAACTCCTTCAAATGCGACGGCCTGTTGACCAGCTGTCGGTAAACTTCGTCTTCTTTTTCTCGTAAAACTGAAAGGGAAGGTTAGGTTGGTGGTCCACCGTCTTTGATTGGGGCTTCCGTAAGGGGGACCCCATGAAGCCATGTTGGATGAAACACATAGTGGCTTCTCATCGTCAGAGAAATACAGCCGTCGAAACACGGACTTTCTCTGTGGTACTCTTGTCACTTTGAAGCAACAACAGTTGATAACAATATTAGTGCAGGGAAGTGCGCTATGAATTGTTATGTTCTCCCTCGCTTTACGCTTATGATTTATCATGTCGCATAAGTCAGCGGAAGGGAGTTTTATCTTACAACCCATGTTGCATGCATCGCAGAGCTTTGCATGTGGGTTCGTAAGGAGAGTAGGCGCATCCAGACTTAGTTCATGTGCAGGGGCAACCCCCACATCTAAGTTCTATGATGTCCTTGAAGACAGCCCCGTACTATACGTGTTGGGGCCTGTCTTTTTACTGTGGGCGCATAGGCCTTGGAGACTGGGTTTGGGCGCATGCTTCTTGACAGCATGTTTGAGTCGCTTTGATATGGGCGCATAGTATGGATCCAGAGAGCCTGGACGCATAGCCTTGGGCGCATGACTCTGAGTGCCCAGCCTGCTGAAGACAGAAGTATCCTGGTTGGGGCTATGAGCCCAAGCACTCCCTTAGGCGCATGGCTTTGGGCGCATGCTTGGTGGACCAGTGTTATTTTTTTTTCCAATTTTGCCTCCTTTGTTCGTGAGCTACGTCGGGTTTGGCCAGAGTGCCGTACACCCCGATTCTTGGCATCGTAGTATTTTTCTCTACCAAGTTTTGAGTGTTGAACAATCTGTTGTTGGTTGTGGAGGGAAGAAGTCACTGGCTAGTAGAGCCCGGAACGGTGTGAGCCTTCTCCATATGGGGGACTTCTGTGGCAGATTCCTGTGCCCAGGTGACAGCATCCTCCAGCTGCATATCCGCTATGACACTAGCAGGATATGCGCAGCGAGCCTTCGGAAGCCAAGTCTTACGAGACTTGTTTGGCTTTGCTGATTTTGAGGGAGTAGAGCCGTCCCTCGAGAGCATCTATTCGAGCGCCTGCTGATCAAATTTTACGATCAGCATCTCCTGAGTACTCTCCACTTTGTCGGTATCGAATTGCATCACCACCTTCTTGTAAGATAAAAAGGTAGTCCCCAGCAGAGTCGCCATTTTTGTGGACACACACAAAAAAGAAGAATAAAATACTGTCTTTTCTTTTTATTGGCGCAAGGCACCACAAATCGAGTACAGGTGAGAGATCCTACACTGAGGATCCCCGAGTACAAAAAAAGAATACTGGAGAATAGGACGATGGAGATCGAGCGGTAGTTGCTCCTTTACTCTGTTGACACTCCGATTACAAAAGTGGGAGAAAACCTAAGAAAATTGCTAACTCTTGGCTCGCTGGCAAGAAGTACAGCAATTTGGCTCTTGAAAATGCTCTCTGTTCTGTATATTTGAAGAGGGATGAGGCCCCCCTTTGATAGTTGTTCTTGGGCTAGAATGGTGTTATGCGCCCACATGAGGAAATATGCTGGTTTTTATGTAGACGCATAGTCCTACTTTGGGCGCATAGGACATAGGCGCATACAGGTGTAGGTCCTAAAAAAATTAAGTTGCACATCAACAAAGTCATGAAGATCAAGAAATCCATCTTTTAAATGAACTGCGCAGACATCAGATTGTGCAGTATACAGATTACGTACAATAGACTGCGCACACTCTCAAGCGCACAGGCTGACGTGGCAAATCATCATCATTACGTGACACAATCAAATCTTCTGACAGCTGACAGCATGGAGAACGAGGCGACTGTTTGTTTAAATTTGGCAGCACGACGCTCGAGGACAGCTGGCAGCGCAATCGGTCAGCCTATCTGATACGCAATCCATATTGGCGCAATCCATGTCTGCACAGTCCATGTCTGTGCAATCCAAAGCCAGCGCAATTCAGGTTGCGCGCTCTATCAACACAACTGACAACATATACGTGCCATTCATGCCATCAATTGCTCATTACGTAGCAACCGTCTATGCACGATCATGCGCATTTCAATCAAATGATGCCATATGTCCGAGACAGTTGGCCCATGATCAGACAACTGCCTGCGTAGTCCACTGTTGTGCAATCCAATTCATGCATAATCCATCATGCGCAGTCTAGAATAACTAAAAGTTAGTTGTTTCTAGAACTCTATAAATAGAGTTTCAAGTCTCCATTCAAGGGGATCAGAGATCACAGATCAGAATTATCAAAGTGTCCAGGAGTTCTTGCCAAAGTTCTGCTGCATTCTTCCGAGGCTTTTGCCTTCAAGTCAACTTCAGAGGCTACCGTCGTCAAAGTTCACATCATCCAAGGGATAAAGCAATCGTCTTCTAGATTGGATTCCTACAGTTGTACTTTTCCAGAATTCTTGTAATCTTTACAAAGTTTGTATCAATAAAGTTTCATATTTTTATTTTTGCAAACAAAATGGCGACTCTGCTGGGGACGACTTTCTCCTCCGACGAGGAAGTGACAACTCAATATGACGTAGCGTCTATCAAAAAGATGCAAAAGACTCTAGTTGTGAAGATCAACCAGACAGCCTACGAAACCATGATCAACTCCAAGATTACTCCTCGCACTGCAACCACTTCTGCTACAAGCAAAATACACCCAGTGTGGGTTCCAAAGACTGCTGCGCAGTCCAAAGTTTCTGCCAGCAAGACTGCTGCGCAGTCTGCCAAGAAGCCTGTTGCGCAATCTGCTGCACAGTCTAAAGTTGCTGCCACACGACTGTTGCACAATCTGCCTCTGTCAAGAATGCTGCATAATTTATTGTTGCCAGTACACAAGAGACTTCATATGCTGTCCTATCAAGGTGCAAGACTCCTCTGCCTCCGGCACAGTTGGCTGCCAATCTTCCTGCGCAAACCAATACTCCAGCAACTAGAGTGCACCCCAAACACTCTGTGGCCAGAACTCCTGATGCACAAACCACAGTGTCTCTGGCCAGAACCAGAAATTCATCTGCCAAAGACTCTCCTGTGCAACCTGCCAGTGCGCCATCAATTCATGCGCAAACTGTGCCTGCACAATCTAAGAGAGATAGCCCTTTGGCTAATCTTTCTTCTTCTCATATCAAAGGGAAGAGTGCTGCTCATCCCCAACACCCTGCTGCTCCTGCGCAATCCACTGGGGGTAGTCTTTTAGCTATTCCTCTTCCTCAGAACAAAGAAAAAGGTCCTTTGGTCTTTTCTCAAACTTACTCGTCTCTTGACTTGGAAGACAACAGAGGGAAACGCTCTTTAGCTAACCCTTCTTTACAAAACAAAAGAAAAGGCCCTTTGGTCTTTTTTCAGTCTTCTTCGGTCTTTACCGTAGAAGATCACACTGAACGTGCCTTGGCATTAGTCAGTACAAAAACTCTTTCAAACAAGGATTCTTCTCTCCATGTTAAAAGAACTTGTACTGATCAAAGTGGTATTCTGCCTACTCCGGTAGCAGAGTTCCAAGATCTCCCAAACCTCAAAATCTTCCATTCAAGACAGGGAAAATTGCTGGTATCTCAAACAGAAACCACTGGGGGTGAGTTTGCTGATCTAAGAACTTATCTCAACAGGCCAACTTCGGCAAAATGCAAACAGCCAATGCCGAAGACCAAACATCATCAGAAGCAAACTTCCAGGATCAAGAATCCGGACACCTATGCCAATGAAATGAGCACTTCACTGTACACTCAAGGGACAAAACATTTGAAGAACCAGAACCATGTTCCAAATGTTATTAAAGAACATATCCCTCGAACTTCTTCTCGTCCCATTGCTGTTCCCGATCTTCGAGAACACCTCAAGCAAAGGTGGGACAACACTTCAACACTTCCAATTCAACCAAGTGATCATCATCATTGTAATCACAAGGTTGTTATCAAGTGTTGTTGTCAAACAACCAGACGATCTGTCTTCGATCGTCTGAATTTTTCTAACTCTGAACCTATGTCGGAAGATGAAGATGAGGTTCTGTATGCTTCCGTCAACATGACTTCCAGAGACACTGGGGGTAGGAAGTGCTCTAAGCACGGGAAGCCTCGCAAGCCAAGCCAGCGGTATTTAGATTTACTCCAAGAATCCTCTGAAGGAGTATTCCAACATACCAGATCCCGAAGCCGAAACACAATCGGTCAAAGGAATCTTCAAGATCCTTCTGAACGTCTTCTTCCTTCTCACTCAGGAGATGATTCTTTCTCCGACTATGATGCATACAGCGAAAGCTCAGAGCAAACAGTGTCCTCCACTGTACCCAGAGAAGTGACAGCTTACGTTGTCAATGAAGATCCTGATGCTTCCAGTTCAGCTAGTCAAGAACAAAGAATAGCTGCACTAGAAGATAAGTTGAAGATATTGGCAGAAATGGTCGTAAGTATGCATTCTATTATTGTAGCCCAGCATACAGTACCACCGAACGTACCTCCTACAAATCCTAAAATCATAGCGTCGTCGGTGCCTGTTAATGCAGGACTAGGGGTAGCATCTCTTCCAGTACCTCCTGTACAAGTCCAACCTACACCCAGTCAGTCAGGTGCTGGGGGTAGTGCTTATCATGCTGTTCCTCCTCCTAACACTATGGTTCAGCCTGCTCCTTCTATATCAGTGGAAGATGCCAATGAAGCTGTGAAGCTCCTGCGAACTCAGTTCGAAGCTTTCAAGGAAAAGGACAACTTGCAAAGATTGGGGATTAAGCAACCTTATCCAGTTAAATGGAAGGAGGTCCCGTTCCCTCCAAAGTATAAGATCCCAACCATCTCGTTGTTTGATGGTAGCACTTCTCCCAGTCAGTTCATTAACCACTTTGAGGTTATGACTGTCCAATTTCAACCAAATGACGCTCTTCTTACCAGAGTATTCGTCGGCTGTTTAGCCGGCGTAGCATACGATTGGTATAGAAGCTTGCCCGATGGTTGTATCACATCCTTCTCTGGCTTAAAGCAAATCTTCTTGGAACGATTTTATGAGGGGATCAATGACATGACTATATCAGCCCTCAATAAAATCAAACAAAGGCATAATGAAACTGCTAAGAGTTTCATTGAAAGGTTCCGTCGGGAAGCTTTAAAAATGCCTCCGGAAACTCCGGCTGCTGTCACCATAGATACTTGCAAGGCAAATCTTTTGCCTATCATCAGCATGTGGACGGGGTCTACTCAATTCCAAGATTGGCAATCCATCATTGTCAATGTTAAAGCTGATGAAGTTAGCGCTGACAAGTTTAAGCAACTAGGGGTACAAATGTCTAACCCCGACCGGGATGAACATCAAACATCAGGTGGTGGCAATCTCCAGAACAACCGCAAACCAAAAGAAAGTTTGAACATCAATTTGAATAAGAACAAAGAATCTCTGGTGGTTAACGTAGCTCCTCCTACGTCCACTCCTACTCCTTCAGCACCTCCACCAAGGAAACCTCGTCCTAAAGTAGAGTATTCCTTTGACGAGAATGACACTGCTAGAATTTTTGATTGCCTACTCAAAAGCAACAAGATTCAGCTTCCAGACCCAAAGAAACCTGATGAAGTCGGTAAGACAGATCATCCTAAATATTGTGTCTACCACAGATTTATTGGACATCCTACTAGAGCATGCTATGTGCTCAAAGGCAAAATTCAAGAGTTGGTCAATGCTTGTGTTGTTACTCTGCAACAAGATGAGAAGACTGTTACTGCAAATATGGTCTCGGTCTAATTCAGTAATTTTCCTCCGCAGATGGTACAGCATGGCGTCATTCCTATTCCCAGAGCTACTCTCGAGATTGAGAATCTTCCTCCTCCACAAAGTGAAGGTCTTGCCCCCTTGTCTCTTGACAACGGCGAGATTACGTGAATTCATCCGGATCTTGCTTCAGAGTTCGAACTTCCATCTTCCTCTAAGAAGAAAGACCGCTCCAAGGACAAGACAAAGATTTACAATATGGTGTCTTTTGATCCCATAGTTGATGAAGAATTCATGTTGGGCACTAGGTCAGGGAAAGCTTATCTAAAAGATTATCCTGAAAACTAAGAGAATCCTGCCTCTTCCTCTGAACCTGCTCCGGTGCAGCCTGCTTCTACTGAGGATATTCCTACTGCTTCCTCACCAGTGGTGATACCCATTCCTTCCAAGCCAACGGTCGCTGATAAAGGCAAACAGCAAGTCAGCTTCGATAAACCCTTGAAGAAGACATCTCCTTCTGGACTTGAAAAGCCCTACAATTTTGATATCTTGGCTCAATTAGCTAATACACCGGCCCGGCTATCCATCTTTGAGCTCTTACGCTTTCCAAAGAGACACGGAAAACTCTAAACGAAGCTCTCATGCAAGCTGAAACCTGCTTAGCCTTTCTGAAGAAGCCCAAAGCAGAACCAGTTTCTTGCCTCCATTGTCATAGCGTGTTGGAGTTAATTCCAAACATAACTTTCACTCAAGATGACTTGTTAATGGAAGACAACAGGCATGACCGTCCTCTCTACTATACAGGATATTTTGACTCGATGAAAGTCGATCGTACTCTGATAGACCCAGGGTCTGCCCTTAGCATCATGCCAAAGACAATGTTGGATGCGTTGAAAATCCCAGTGCATAGTCTCTCCAGTACAATCACCACTATTCTTGGGTTTAATCAGGGAAGGAGTGAACCTTTGGGCAAGATCCGCCTAAACTCCAAATAGGCAATCTACGCACAAAAGTGACCTTCTATATCATCGATAATCATGGTTGTTCTTATAATGCTTTATTGGGGAGACCATTCCTACATGAACACAACATTGTTCCATCAACTCTTCATTAATGTTTTAAATATGTTGATGACAATGGAGAAGTTCAGAAGGAAGTTGCTGATCTTTATCCTTTCAAAGGCGTTGAAGCATACTGCAACGACGCTCGCATGTACAAGGATGAATTCATGAAGGTTGTCTTATCTCTGGATACTGAAGAAGAATCAGAAGCAGTGCCCAAAGATACCCTTATCATACCTGTTAAAGGGCGTGTTTCTCGTCCTCAATCTTCTAAGCCACTGGCTATTCACTTGCCAGTTCAGAAGAAACCAACTGATGATGATCATGATCAAAGGGAGCTCACCTCTTCTGAGCCGCTTGTTATTGATTTACGTCGTAACAAGGACAAAAAGCAGCTCACTTCTTCTGAGCCATTTGTTATAGATCTACCTCATAACAAGGAAAAAAGGGAGCTCACCTCCTCTGAGCCGTTTGTTATCGACCTCTATCGTAACAAAGCTAATCCTCCTCCTCGTTCTTCTTCTCCCCCTCTTGTAATCAATCTGACCAAGCCTGTTAAGGCTAAAGGTCCTGTTGTAAATACAGATGTACAGATCAATGAAAAAGCACCTACTTTCCAGTATACTGATGTTATTTATTATACTAAATGCTATTTGGATATGTTAGATAGCTTCAAATTATTTACAATGGGAGTTGTACAATCTCTTCAAACAGAAGTCTCATTTGAAGACCCAGATGACTCTTACCGTATTATCCCTTCTCGAAAGAAGGGCGAAAGTCCAATACTTTTTAGTAAAGGACCGGAACAACAATTTAGTTATACGGATGATAGTAAACTTAACGATACAGGACATCTCCAGCTTCGGTGTTACAGTCAACAATCAAAAGACATCATCCGAAAAATGGGTTATGACTTCAAGAGCGGTCTCAACTACGGTAAAGGTAGAAAGACTCCTCTTCGTACAGCTGTTCCAAAAGAAAAGTCAGAGATGTACTACAGCAGGACTAAAAAAGGTCTTGGATATGCTTCTCCTCCAATATTATCCCTAGCAATTTCTGACTCTAATAGTGAAGAGCGCTCTAACTCTTCTGATTCCAGATCATGGAATTCTGACACCAGCATTGGTCAAATTCATCGATTGACTGTGTCTTCTAACATGGTCTCTGCCGAACTTCCAGAAGGCTATGACGAGGATCTTGAAGAAAATCCTGAAACAGATCCTTGGGCTCAACGAATAGATACCCAATAGAAACTTCGATTCGAACAAAGAGAACCCCCTACTGAAGATCAATTAGTTCAAATTGATGTAGGAGAGAACGGGTCACCTCATCCAATATTCATCAGTAAGAACCTTTCAGAAGAGGATAAACAAGAGTTAATTCTTCTGATTAAAGAATATATTGATGTTTTTGTCTGGAGCTATAAAGACATGCCAGGACTGGATCCTAAAGTTGCTACTCACAAGCTGAACATCTTGCCAAACGCAAAACTGGTCAAACAACAACAACTGCGTTTCAAGCCAGAAATGATGGACGCAATCGACGATGAAGTTAAGAAGCTCATAGCTTGCGGCTTTATCAGAGAAGAGCAGCATCCTGATTGGGTAGCTAATGTTGTCCCAGTTCTAAAGAAAATCGAAAAAGTTCGAGTCTGCATCGACTTTCAGGATCTTAACAAAACATGTCCAAAAGATGAATTTCCTCTCCCTATCACGGGCGTCATGATTGATAACACTTGCGGGTTCGAAAGAATATCTTTCATGGATGGATTCTCTGGATACAATCAGATTCGAATGCATCCTGAAGATGAAAAGCATACTTCTTTCCGTACTCTTCGTGGGGTTTACTGTTACACAATGATGCCATTTGGTCTCAAGAACGCTGGTACAACATACCAACGAGCTATGAGTACCATCTTCAGAGATCATCTTGGCAAAACTGTCGAATATTATGTTGACGATATCACCGTCAAAAGTCGTCTAAAAGAAGATCACATCCAAGATCTGAGAATTATCTTCAATCTCATGCGCCAACATCAGCTCAAGATGAATTCTACCAAGTCATTCTTGGGTGTCTTTAGTGGTAAGTTTCTCGGCTTCGTTATTACCTCTAAGGGTATACAGGTGGATCCCGAGAAGATCAAAGCCATTCAAGAGATGCGTCCTCCACGCAACCAAAAAGAGCTACGAGGATTCCAAGGTCGACTTGCGTACATCATGAGGTTCATTTCGAACTTGTCTGGACGCTGCAGACCATTTACTCAACTAATGAAGAAGGGTGTATCTTTCGTTTGGACCGAAGAATGTCAACGAGCATTTGATGACATTAAGCGATATCTCATGAATCCACCAGTCTTGGTGCCACCAATCTCCGGCATACCATTCTTAATGTATGTTCGTGCCATGGATCATTTATTGGGTGCTTTACTAGCCCAAAAGAATAAAGAAGGCCATGAACAGGCTATCTACTACCTCAGTCGTACTATGATTGGTGCTGAGCATCGTTATAGTCCAGTCGAAAAAGAATGCCTAGCTCTCATGTTTGTTGTTCAAAAGCTCAACATTATATCATTGGTTAAACCATTCATGTCATATCCCGAGTTAATCCTCTTTGGGTACTGATGAAGTAGCCTAGCATGCTCAACTCTCGGCTGGCTACATGGGCCATTCTGCTAGCCCAATATGACATGGTATATGTTCTACAAAAGTCTGTCAAGGGTCAAGCACTGGCGGATTTCTTAGCAGCTCATCCTGTTCCAGAGACGTCAAAACTCTACGATGAAATTCCAGACGAGACGTTGGAAGTCAACTTGATCTCTGAAGAATTTCTAACCTGGCATCTATTCTTTGACGGAGCATCCTGAATCGGACCCAGTAGTACAATTGTAGCAGGAGTAGGAGTTGTTCTCGTTTCTCCAGATGGATCAACTATCCAAAGAGCCTACTCTCTAGATGAGCCATGCTCCAACAACATAGCAGAATATAATGCTCTACTCATCGGTCTTCAATTAGCCAAACACTTAACGTTGAGTATCTTGAAGTCTATGGTGACTCTAAGCTGGTTGTTAATCAGGTTAGACGAACCTATGAAGTTCATCATCAAGACCTAGTGCCTTATCATGAAGCAGCAATCAACATGGCTACGTCATTCAAAGCCTTCTTCATAGACTATGTTCGGCGAGCTTGTAATACTGAAGCAGATGCTTTGGCCAATCTTGCAGTAGTCTTAGCCATCCCTATCAAAAGACAACAAGTGGTGGTCATCTCTAATCGAGAATTATTCTGTATTGAAAACAATCGTAATATTAATTTCAGTAATCTTACTGAAGTCAATGTTATCAATGAAGATTGGAGAACTCCTTTCATCGACTTTGTTGTTCATGATATACTCCCTGAAGATCCAAAAGAGGCCACGAGTATTCGTTGAAGGTCTCTACGATTCTACTACAATCAGACCATAAAGACCCTCTATCGACGGACTTATGATGGTCTTCTTCTACGCTGTCTAGCTGGTGATGACGTAAAACAAGTATTGCGTGAAGCTCACGACGGTGTTTGCGGAGCACATCAACCTGGTCCTAAACTACAGGATCGCATCCGACGTATGGGTTACTATTGGTCTTCTATGGTATCTGATGCCATTGATTATGCAAGAAAATGTCAAGCTTGTCAAATCCATGCAGATTTTATTCATCAACCTTCAGATTTTCTGCATCCGACGGCTGCTTCCTGGCCTTTTGAAGCTTGGGGTATGGACATTATAGGTCCTATCAATCCTCCTTCTTCTAGAGGACATCGGTTCATATTAGCAATAACCGATTATTTTTCCAAATGGGCTGAAGCTATAACTCTGGCCGAAGTCAAGACCAGCAGTGTCATCAACTTCGTTAAACACCATATCATTTATCGATTTGGTGTACCTCGACGGATCATTCATGACAACGGACCACAATTCATCAGTCAGAAGTTCACCAGATTCTGGGATGATCACCGAATTGACAATGTCGTTTCGACAGCCTACAATCCTGCTGCTAATGGATTAGCAGAAGCTTTCAATAAAACTACCATTAATCTCCTCAAGAAGTTTGTATCTACTAACAAATGGAATTGGAGTGAAAAGATTGGTGAATGTCTTTGGGCCTATCGAACTACGGTCCGCAATCCCACAGGCTTTACACCTTTCTCTCTGGTGTACGGTTGTGAAGCAGTTCTCCCTCTAGAACTTCAAATTCCTTCTTTAAGGATTGCCATTGCCAATGAACTCACTACAGAGAACAACGACCTTCTTCGACTTTAAGAATTGGAGGCACTCGACGAGAAGCGGTTAATGGCTCAGCAACATATTGAGCTATATCAAGCCCGCATCTCGAAGACTTTCAACCGCAAAGTTAAAGTCAGAACCTTTCAGCAAGGAGAACTTGTTCTAACGGTCAGACGTCCTACGACTATAACTCATATGAGCAAAGACAAATTTGATGCGAAGTGGGAAGGTCCTTATGTTATAAGCAAAGTCTTTCCAAATGGAGCCTATCAACTCTCAGAGCTCGATGGTTGAATTGCTATGATGCCTATCAATGGAAATTCCTTAAGAAGTATTATGTATAAATATAAATACTTGTAAATCATCAGAGAAGTTCAAGTTCATAAATAAAATTCAAATTTTATTTCATCATGAATAACAAGTACATGATATTAAGGAAGATCACTGTCATCCTTTTCGACATTAGGACGGGGACTACTACCGTCCTTATCAAAGACATAATCGGCAAAAGAGCCGAGAACATCTTTGCTGGAACCCACGAAGAACTTGCGAGCAGCCATCCTCATGGCCTCTTCTTCTTCAGTCTTTCCCGGTTCAAGCAGAAAGTCCAGGATATCTCTCGGTGGTTTGGGAGCAGACGAACCTTCGCCTGCCCCTGACTGCTTTGACTGGACCAGTTCGGCCGGATGTTCTTCAGCACCCGTTTCAACTTTCGGGGCGAGTTTAGCCTTCTTGGATGCATCTTCAGACGACATTTATATGTTGAACAGTGGAAGTGCTCATTCCTATCAGATTTCTGCTCTATTTATAGGCAGAGACTCTTAAAATAATAAAATGACACATTTATTTGATGGTTCGTCCGTTCATTTATCATCACCTGACGGTTCATCCGTTCATTAATATCAGACGGTTCATCCGTTCATTCACATTCATCAGACGGTTCGTCCGTTCATTCATCATATTCACCTGACGGTTCATCCGTTCATTAATATCAGACGGTTCATCCGTTCAATCACATTCATTTGACGGTTCGCCTGTTCATTCATTATTACCATCTAACGGTTCATCCGTTAATCATCATCATTTGATGGTTCATTCGTTCATTCAATTTATCAGACGGTCCATCCGTTTATTCCGACGATTCATTTCGTTCATTTATTTTATTCATACCTTTTTGACGATTCATTTTCGTTCATTATCCATACCAGCAACTTGTCGTCTTCTATTAAGTTGTCTATTTTTAAATAATAATATTCAACAAGTTATATTCTGCCACGTCTATATTACCTCTGAGCATATATAATGGATATAATTATTTTCTACAAAATTATCATGAAATCTATTATGTCCTGTACCTCTGAATATATTTATCGCTATTATTTATATCTGAATAAGATATGCAAGAAATAATAGAGCCACAACAAAATGTCTTTTATTGATCAAAATTTAAGACATTACATAAGCAAAAGAAAGACGAGAAGATACAAAAAGTTCTTTCTATTGAGACGGAGGCATTATCAGAGTAGCAATTTGATGCTTCAGAATCTGCAACCGTTCTTCACGAGATATCATCACTCTCCTCCTGGCCTCTTCCATCCCAGATTCTTCATTAAAAACGGGCATGGTCACCATTCGGCGAGTGATTTTCGCATTATGAGCTGCTACAAAGTCATTTCTTTCCTGAGTTAGAGCATCAATTTGTTGGACTGAAGTTTGATGCTCTGTAACTTCATTTTTCAGTTCTTCTTTGAGACGAGCAATCTGTGCCCTCAGCTCGGCAATCCTTCTCTCTCTCCTCTCAGCAGCTGAGATCACTGACTCCAACTTGGAATTATATTCAGCAGATTTAGTAGTATAAGCGTCCAAGAGGTTCTAGAGATTCACTCTTTCAATCGCAGCTGCCTGAGCCATTTGTTCAAACTCTGCCTGCACTAAAGGCTCCACTTCCCCCTTGTTGAGATCTTTATAGTTCTTTATGGAGATCTCCTGCTCATTCAAGATATGGTCAAGGAAAGTGGCCTGAGCCTCATCACCTTGCTCTCGGATGGCCTTCACCAAGAAAGAGGTTGGACCTCTAACCATAAAAAAATTAGCATCTGCTTTGTCCATCATCCTATTTACCAAAGGTCCCAAGGACTCGAAGAAGCATCTAGTGAATGATTGGATTACAAGATGATTAGTCACCAGAGCACCAGGAGTCGCAGCTACTCCTGTTGATGATGAAGCAACAGGACGCTCAACTTCTCGTATCTGAACTGCAGGCTCTTTGAATAATGGAACCAAAGTGGAGCTGGTAGCTCTTCCTGGTTGTTCCTTTGCAAAATCAAATACTGTCACTTTATCTGTCATTGACTATTGATAAAGAAAATCAAAAGTGAAATAGTCTTACTATGGGTGGATCCAGCAATAAGCCTATCATCTGCAGGAATAGATTTTAGCTGAGAAGAAGTAGCTTCAGACGCTACAGCCTGGCTACTTCCTGCTTCAGAGCCACACGACAAATGGCGGCTGTTACTGGCAATTGTCGTTGCCAGTACTATATCCATACATGTTGGAGGAGCAGAAGAAGATCCGGGTTCTGTATAAATAAAATTAACGATGCTAGCTATCAAACTACTTATTAAAAGAAGATCGCTAATTTCATTACAATACCTTCGGGAGCAGCAACTGGAGTTTTCTCCACATCCACCTCATCATCCGCAATCTTCTCCGGAGATTTCGGTACCTCAGCCTCCTTTTCAGGAGTCAGAGTGTCTCTAAGGGATGTCTGGATATCAACATTTTCTTCCAGATTTTGTGTGTCATCAGCAGCTTCTGATGAAGTGCTCTCTTCGCTCTTACTGTCCTCGGGAACCTCTTCACTGGCAGCATCAGCGGCAGGATCAGCTTCTTTCTGATAACCGAAGTTACAGTCATATAAAGCGTCGATCATTAAACGATCTTCTTCTGCAAGAGTTGCTCTAGGTGTAGCAAGAAGATGGATTTCTGCTGTTGTTGGCAAAGGAGATCGTACGACATTATGTTCTTCCTCTATAATGTTATCTCTGGGCTCTTTAGCCTCATTTCTCTGATCCAGCTCTTCCCTCTGTTTAATTTCCTCTCTCTGCTCTAGACTGGGAGTTTTATTCCCAGACTCAGAAACAGGAGTGGAAGAGGGCATGGTGAGTCCCGCTGCAGCGTCTATCACGATCGAAGACAAAACTTGTCTTCTGCGGACCAACCTTTTCTTCCTATGCAGAGGTCTCTCAGGACTCTCTGCATCTATTGTCTTGACTTGTTTTTGAACAGAGGTCGGTATGGCAGCTTCTTCTTATTGAACTGTCTCGGCCACCTGCCGAGATTGAGATCTGGTAGTAATCTTTTCTGAAGAATGATCTAAGATCAGTTTCTTCTTCGCAACTGGGACAGAAGGCTCCTCTCTCCTTCTCTTCTTGGCTGGAGATTTAGCAACCTTCAAAGAAACACGCAGTGGCGCTTTAACCTCTTCAGGGAACATAGCGTCCCTCGAAACTTCTAATGGTGCATCCACTGGCTCGTGCACCTCATCATTTCCAAGGAGTGACATGATGATTCCTCCCTTCCTCAATCTTGTTGCAGACGCGAAGCTATCCGCAAGATTGAAGTTCTCTGCAAAAGTGTTCGCTGATGTATAGAACACCGAATAGGCAAACAGCATACGAGGGCCATGACTACTGTTTACCGGCATCGAGAACATTGCTTTCGTATCTCGAGCGTTGTAATAAGCCCAAGCTCGGGCTCCATATATCAAGAAAACTTTTCCTTGTAGGCATATGATGGCATTACCTACGTGGAATTGGTCATATCCAAACTGCCGAACAAACCGGCTGGAAAGATATGGAAGCATTCTTCTTTAAATCAATACACCAGGTGGGATGGACGAATTGTCTTTAACCAATTAAAAGCTGTACGACTCAAAGGTTGCATCTTTGAGTCAACCATGTTGGTCGGCATTTGTTCATATTTGGCAGGAGGATATGTGCAATAAAAGTTCCACCCTTTACCAAGGTTCAAAGCATATCTGTAATCTCTCAAAGAAGTGTATTTCCACTTACCTTGGGAGTATCTTCGCAAAAAGCTGCCGTCGACTGGTCCCATGTTGGGGTCCATCAAAGTAGGATGGTGTAGAAGCAACCACCCGAACAGATAGGTATACGGCAATTCTAGCCGAGGAAATTCTTTCTCGCCATTAGCTTTCAGCATCAAATTGACGTACAGGCGGAGACCGACGTTCAATCTACATGTCATTGCCGATAAGAGATCCATCTTGTAGCCGAAGACTAATCGAACGGTGGCAAAAAGAACACCGCGATGGAAGCGGTCTACTGCACTTGATCCAGGGACGACGAACCGACGGAGCCAGTACGTCAGAAACCCTGCTAATTGGGCTTCTTTCGATATGAATCGATATCCCACTCTCGAGAGTGTCTCCTTTCTTTAGAGTAGGACATTGATAATCGTCCTTGATCTTTTCATCTAAATCCCCACTTAACTCCATCAACTTCACCACTTCACTGCTGCTCAGTGGTTTAAAGAAGTTGGGATAGCATTTATCATGTTCCTTGGTCTTCTTTTCTTTAATATGGT
Organism: Iris pallida; assembly: GCA_029216955.1. Taxonomy (NCBI): domain Eukaryota; kingdom Viridiplantae; phylum Streptophyta; class Magnoliopsida; order Asparagales; family Iridaceae; genus Iris; species Iris pallida. Next base: position 36,430,560 of record JANAVB010040818.1, read on the forward strand.
TGAGGAACAGATAAGGCAACCATTTGGACGAATAGCAGGTATTAGATGTACCACTTTCGTAAAACAGAGAACAGATTTTATAATGACATAGCACTTCTTCGAAGACTGCTACCATCTCTGCGTTCTTTTTTTGAAGTTTGTCCAATTCATCATTAGTTGGACAAATTCCTCATACGGGGCATCTTCCATCGGCAAGTAGGAGATGTACTGCATCTCGTGAAGGGCAAACCCTATCTCTCCGCAGGGAGTCATAAAAGTCCCTGTCCTGTAATTGTATCTCTCTGCTAGAGCCAGGAATAGATGCGAATTGGGAGCAAAACCATAAACAGTGGCATGCACTGCTTGATACAAGTTGATCTGTTGAAGTTTGTCTTCAAACTTAGTCAAAATCTAGTTTGCTATACAATTCCATCTTTTAAAGTCTGGATTCACCAGTCCAGTTAATCTGAGGTCTTGATCTGGATACCTCACTTCAACCTTCGCGAACTCATTCGCGAATATTGGAACTCTCACAGGAAATAACAAAGAAGAATTCTCCGACGAAATACAATCGAGCTTCAAACCTCTGAGCAAGACACTGTATCGTTCTGAAGAACTGTAGAACATGTCTTTCTTGTCAGACCCCTTCTTCACATAAATCTTTCCTGGATGGACATCCTGAAAAGGTGTGAGATTCTATTCCATTTTCCTCGGATAGCTTGCATGAGCATATCGAGATAAGGGGAGGCAGCGGGAGATATCTGGTATCGAGATTGTCCTTTCTTCTTGATGGATAATTCGTTCCTCCATCCGTGGCCTCGGCTGAGAGCTCTTCTCAAAAGCCTCGCCAAACAGAAATAGGGGCTTCTTATGAATAATAGCATCTACTGACTCCAAAGGTTGACCATTCATCAGACATAACAGATTTTTATTATCTTGGGCCACCAAGATAGCTTGGCGGAAAGCTGGCAGATCGTACTGTGGATAGTGCACATGAGACAGGTCCCATTTATATTCTGATTCTGAAAGAGTCCCTACAAAGTTCTCATATCCCGGATCTTCTCTGGTATTAACTACATCAATCAGAGAAAATAAAGATTCAGCACAAGGAAAAATCAATGATGCTATCATTAGACTGCGTAAACCATCAGATTGCGCAACCATCAGATTGTGCAACCATCAGATTGTGCAACCATCAGATTGCGCAACCATTCGATTGTGCAACAAACAGTTTACGCCAGCATCAGATTGCGCTGGAAATCCTACACAAATCAGCAGATTGTGCTGACTTTTGTCAATACAGTTCAACCGATTGTGCAAGAAATTATTCTTCATAAAAATAAAAAATAAATATTTTGTGCAACCAAAACCCTAAAAAGGGTGGCACAGTATGATCACATCTCTAAAAAGACATGAATTCTGAAGAACAGTGAAATCAAAACCCTAAAGAGAGTTTTTGATTGGGTCATCTACCTTGCAACGCAGGATGTGCAGTCTCGTGGCGAGAAGGACGTTGCGCAGCCCTAGCCGAAGACTCGGCGGGGGCCTTGTCCTTAGCAGCAGCGGAGGATCGCTTGGGGGCCATGGAGATTCGATGAAGAAGAAAGGAAGAGTAGCTCAAGACTTCTCTCTTAAAAGATCACAAAAGCAAAGTAAAGAATGAAATAAATATCGAAGGGAGCTATTTATAGTTTTTCAAAGAGTAACGGCTGCCTCAGATTGTGCCAAAAAAGTCGGACTGATCTATCCGATTGCGTAGACAGCTCGTGCGCAATTTGATTAAAATTTTAAAATTCAAAGTATTTCAAAATTTTGAATAAATTCAACTTTCGAAAACTTTGAAAGGGGTCTTGTAGGTCCTAAAAAAATTAAGTTGCACATCAACAAAGTCATGAAGATCAAGAAATCTATCTTTTAAATGAACTGCACAGACATCAGATTGTGCAGTATACAGATTGCGCATAATAGACTGCGCACACTCTCAAGCGTGGAGGCTGTCGTGGCAAATCATCATTATTACCTGACACAATCAAATCTTCTGACAGCTGATAGCATGGAGAATGAGGCGACTGTTTGTTTAAATTGTGCAGTACGGCGCTCGAGGACGGCTGGCAGCGCAATCGGCCAGCCTATCTGATGCGCAATCCATATTGGCGCAATCCATGTCTGCATAATCCAAGGCCAGCGCAATTCAGGTTGTGCGCTCTATCAACACAACTGACAACATATACATGGCATTCATGCCATCAATTGCTCATTACGTGGCAACCGTCTATGCACGATCATGCGCATTTCAATCAGATGATGCCATGTGTCCGAGACAGTTGGCCCATGATCAGACAACTGCCTACGCAGTCTACTATTCTGTAATACAATTCATGCACAATCCATCATGCGCAGTATAGAATAACTAAAAGTTAGTTATTTCCAGAACTCTATAAATAGAGTTTCAAGTCTCCATTCAAGGGGATCAGAGATCACAGATTAGAATTATCAGAGAGTCCAGGAGTTCTTGCCCAAGTGCTGCTGCATTCTTCTGACGCTTTTGCCTTCAATTCTCCGAGGCTTTTGCCTTCAAGTCAACTTCAGAGGCTACCGTCTTCAAAGTTCACATCGTCCAAGGGATAAAGCAAACGTCTTCTAGATTGGATTCCTACAGTTGTACTTTCCCAGAATTCTTGTAATCTTTACAAAGTTTGTATCAATAAAGTTTTATACTTTTATTTTTGCAAACAACAGGCTGTGAGATTATGGGTTGGTCGTAGCATTGACGTGGTCGCATGCTACGGTGTACGACTGCTCGTAGAGAATGATATGGCCGTGTGCTTCGGTGCACGTGTTGATCATGGCTTTGACTGAGTCAGGCTTGGGCGCATAGCCGTGTCTCAGGCTATGCGCCCTTCTTTTAGTCTTGGGCGCATGAAACTTCACTAGCTGGACGCATGAAGTTGTACTGACTGGGCGCATGAGACTTCGTTGGCAGGGCGCATGGAGTTCCACTGGCTTGGGCGCATGGAGCTGCACTAACTTGGGAGCATGAAGTTCCACTGGCTTGGGCGCATGGAGCTGCACTGACTTGGACGCATGGGGCTTCATTTGCTGAAAAAATTTCATGCTTCTACACTATGGCTCTCTAGCACCTTTGATGGAACTCTGGGATAACCGATCAAGAGGATGTCTAGATAAGAAGATCCCTTAAAGATGGTTGGTTACACTACAATTAGATGCCCTTTTGCCACGGCCAAAAAATGTCACAAATAATAGAAATACCGTCACAAATGATTTGCGACGGATCTATCATAGTGGCATTAGGTGCCGTCACAAAAACCTTTTGTGACAATTTATGGTGACGGCATAAGCCGACACAGAAAGTGCAAAGCAATTGTGACAACATCATTCCATCACAAATGGGATAGTTGATGTGACTTTGTTGTTTATCTTTTGGGACAACATAATCGTCTCAAAAGTTAAAATCTATTGTGACATTCCCATTTCGTCACGAATGGATAGCTTACGTCACGTTGTCATTTGCCTATTTTTGATGGCATATGCCGTAACAAATAGTAGCATTGTGAAAAGAAAAAAATCTCTAGGCTTTTAGCCTTTTACATTAACCTGCACACATTGTATATACATTTCATTCAGATTCATAGTCCAACTACAATCAAACAACATTCAGAACCATTCAAAGTCACACTACAAGTACATTCATAATGAAATTCCATTCAATCTATTCTTTCATTCATTCTTCATTATGACAACTTTCGTTTGGATGGATCCACAAAATGACATCAAGTTTACCACAAAAAATGGCGTGTATATGTCAACAAGTATAAAGGTTGGTCTATTAACCTTGTTAGACTAAATTACCAATTAAAATGTAACAATATATGTCCAAAAGGATGAAACAAATTTACTTTCAAGTGGTTTTTCTTCAAAATGCCTTGTCCAACTTGAATTTGAGCTCCCATCGTCCAAAATGGCCTTAGTATATGTCCAAAAAGAAGAAACATAGTTCCTATCAAGTGGTTTTACTTCAAAATGTCTCATCGAACTTGAACTTTAGCTCCCATTGATCCAAAATGGCCTTCGTCATAATGAAATTGAAAGAAGAACATATTAGTAGATGAATAAAGGCTACATACATTTTAGCTAATAGTTTATACGACAACAATGAAAATAAGAGACTATCAATAATCATCAGAAGAAGCAGTTTGATAATACAAACTTAACAACACAAATAACCCAACAAGGACGCACAAAAGCGACAAAAATAATTGACTTGATGAATTCAATCATCCATTAAAATCAACCATGACAGGAATAATGGAAAAAGCTCAAAAGCTCAACAAAACAAATAAGCACAACTAGGATAAAAGGAAACATGAACAAAGATTTGTGTAAATGGTTCTCTTTAATAATTTTGGTACAGGCAATGAAGAGAACATACTATTTTTTTTTTCTTTTTGACTATTTAAGTGTTTATCAAATGTAGGCATAGATTATGTTGTTAGAAACAGTTACATACAAATGTTCGAATCAATCACTATTACACTACTTACCAAGTACTGACATCCTAATACTGGGCCGAGAGTGATGACAAAATATCCTGCACAAAAGATTAAGAAAAAAGTTTATTAGTTGAGTAAAAACTAAAAAGATTAAACAATCTAGCTAATTACAAGATCACTTTATTAACAAATAAGACCTGATTTAGAGAGATTAGAGATAATTTATCTATATGAGCTTGTCCATCTTCTTGTTTGTCTCCTCATTACTATTTTGCATCTCATCTCGATCTCGATGCAACATTTCAACTTCTTCCCTTAACTTCATAACCTCCTCATCAATTTTGCTAGTAGTTGAAGAATATTCTCTCCTTCTTCTCTTGGATTTCACGCCAATTCTAACACCATGATACCTCCCCGATTTCTCTGGTCTCATGACTTGGGAGTACATGTCACCATCAAGTTGAGCAAGTGATTCTTCCACACCATCTTCACCTTCCTTCCGTTTTAGCTCCTCCATCTGACTCTAATCGTGAGCATATCGCACAATTTTTAGATCAATGTGTTAACAAATAAAAAAATGATCATTGTCATTCAGACTTTAGAGTTGAAGTTATCGAAAGAATTCTTCTAATCCTATAACAGAGTATGAGCAATGAGTAAAAAGAAGAACAAAATATAGACAAAGACATGAAAGAGGATCAATATATAAATAGCTTTATGATTCCTCCCTTGTCTAGGAGATTAACTTTATGATTCCTCCCTTGTCTAGCTTTAATTATGCCATACAAAAGTTGATACTGTACCTAATTTCCCTAAGAGAAAACTAAGATGGCACTATGAATATTGTGAAACCATGTTCACTAGTTGATACTGCACCTGACTTCCAAATTCAACTTGTCAAATCCAAAGCTAATGGAATGAGATGGCACTATTTTAAGAAAGTATGTGTCAGTATCAAATTGTAGAACATTCCATAATATCATGGAGGGCTAACATCCAACCAGCCTGTAAAATTATGTATTGAATCATCACTACTATCAACCTCCCCAGTGAAGAGGCCTAACATGCAACCAGTTAAATGCCAACAAGTATCCGAGTATCAAAACAAGCATCCGAAAAACCTGCTTGTTAAGCTATTATAAGTCATGATTGATTAGTAGAAGAATGAATACTTATACTTATACTTGCCTCATTAAAGCTTTTTCATGTTTGTCGAGCTCCAATTAGCACTTGGCACCTTAGAATTGCATTGGTAGTTGGATGTTCATTTATATTCTTAATTTCTTATAGTTTTGCGGCGAATACATTTGTAAGATACATATATAACAAGGCCGACCTTAATATTAATATTTGATGTAGGATTCTTCTTTATAAACCCTTGTTAACTGCTATATACCAATACTGATACCAAAGCATGTAAAATAAGCATGTTTTTGACACAAACATACTTCAAGTAAGATTCTTTTACATGGTAGCAAATGTCAATCGAAGCATGTAAATATGATTTGGCTAGACAAGCTATACTGAAAAAGTGAAGTCCTGAGTAATTAATCTGCTGCATGCATGCATAGGCAACAGTGCGTCCAGCCTGGAAAGGCCGACACGCCTAAGATCATCAAAGGAGTAGCCAAAGATCATGGTTACCTATATAAAGAGTTTCCAGCTACTTATCTGCACCAAGGTGAATGGGGATGGAATTGATTGGGTGGGTGAAGTTAGTACTTGGGACTGCATGTAAGGAGGTACTGTTTGATAGTGAGATGAAGGTGACGAAGGGCAGGGAAGGAGAGACGTCAAAATTGTAGTAGATGGATTAGGGTGTTACGGGGTGGATGTCGATTGTACAAGTATATACCAGAACTCATTAGTGAGTATCAGGAAGGTCCAAGTATCAGAGCATTAGCTCATTAGTGAGTATCAGAACAAGACCGAGCTATTAAATGCCATCAAGTAGTAGAGTACCAGAACAAGTATCCAAAAAACCTACTTGTTAAGCTATTACAAATCATGGTTGTTGAGACTCTACCCATCATAATAAGATTGCTCAAACAATGCATCCTGACTTTCTCCAGTTGGCACTTGGCACCTTAAAATTGCATTAGATCCTTGCTTTTCAAATGTAACAAGCGCTATGGACAATGACAACAACGCTATAAAATTTCTTGGAAGTTTATATCCTAGATATTCCTACCTTTTTTTACATATCAAGCCAAGTTCAATCTTATCTATATATATTCCTGTCTTTGCTACATGTCATGCCAAGCTCAATCTATCTTCTAGAAAGTCATCAAGATTTTCTTGCAATGTTGAACTTTACAATATAAGAAATTGCTATGAACATGTTAGATTATGCAGCAGAAAACTAAGATTGAGAGCATCATCGATTATCTAACACTTAGTCTGAACAATAGAGTCATTCACATCAATATCTGAGTTTCTAATCCTATGGTTCTAACAAGGAAAGCATGCAGAATATAGATTTCCTAGCCCTCACTCACTGTAACAAGATATCCTACATATGTCAATCTGTGATTACTGTAAACAACAGTTCGAAATCTCTTCAGCCATTCTGCCCTCACTGTAACAAGATATCCTACATATGGCAATCTGTGTTTACTGTAAACAACAATTTGAATTCTCTTTAGTCATTCTGCACTTTCAGAATTGTCAGAAATGACTATCGATTCTCATTTGTCACAATTCTACAGAAGCAGATATATATATCTGATATATAATTCTTCTCATGATCCCAGTACTCTATCCTTACTGGCTTACTAGTTCTCTGCTTAAGGAGGCTATATATATATATATATATATATATATATATATATATATATATATGTATATATAATATATATATATATATATAGCAAGATTTGTTATGTTTCCTTCCACATACATCCACTCGCATTGCTGGTTTTTCTATTTCATCCTCTATCTGTAAAAAAATATTATATGTTAGTTTTAATATGTTTAATACTTTATTAGTTCACTAATTGTATGACGTGCATGATGAATACCTCCTTCGTATGAAGTAGGATAATCCGTCAATTGATCCATGTTCCCTGTGTTACATACATTCGATTCCTACAAAAAGAAAAATCAATAATTACTACACACACACAAAAACATATAAATTTAAACTTACATACCTTGAAATCAATCGTCTGCCAATAATCAACCATATTCTCCCAGTAAGTAGGAATCACACTTGTTGGCCACTTAGCATACCACAGTTGTGGTATAAAGATTAAAGTGTTTCACCTTTTTCATATGCTTGTTTTTCCTCGAGTATATGGCATATAGAATATCAATAATTGCCTTCTTATATGTATGATACTATCAAAACTTATTCTTTATGATTTCCACAAGAGCAAGAATGTAAAACAAGAATGATACAAATAACCAATTTAATAGACATGCCTATGTTCAAAACATTGTAAAACTACCTCAGAAAAATATAACTATGTTTGTAAAATTGGCTCTGTAATATTATCTCAAACATTGTAAAATAAGAATGATGAAAATAGCCAATCATGAATGATACAAATTATAAAATTAGCTTATGTAATTATTTGTAATATGTGATACCCATGTTTCACTTTCACCATAACTCAAATCTGAAAAAATATGAAATATAACTTGTGATATATCTAATATTATCCAAAATTGGATGTAATTGTCATCACCTAAATATCAATACACTCTGTACTTACTGGTAGAAGTGTTTTGCTTCCAAGAACCTGACAATTTTGCAACATATCCGAATTGCTAGTGTGCTAATTTTTCAGTTCCAAATATTATAGTAAGTCATAATTGGTAATATGATTTTGCACAAGAGCTTGACAGAAATTACTGAGGAATAATTTGATATTAAGAGAAACTTGTTAAGAGTAAAATAATCAAAAATAAATAAATTACAGATAGAATTAAAGAAATTTCCATTCTCCTTCTCTCTCTCCCTGAAAAACATTATGACAAAACTTTAAGTAAAATAGAGATGATTTTTTTTCTTTCTTCATTCGAACTCAGCAAAGACTTCACGAGAAAAATTTGGAACCCTAAATAACGAGTACCAAAATAAATCTAGAAGAATAATGGAACAAAAAAAATTCATATAGAAGAACAATTTGTATAGTTGAAGAAGGGAATCAAAACCAAATTTATCACAAATTTATACAACTCGGTTACAGACATAGAACATGTAAAATTTATTTGCCATTTTAACCACAATTTTCATAAAATCTCATGGAAGATAATACATTAAAGCATTTCAAACAAAATGAGGATATATATATATATATATATATATATATATATATATATATATATAATATATATATATATATATATATATATATATATATATATATATATATATATATATAAAGATCATCCCTCTAAGAAAAACAACCAAAAGAGAAAGAAAAGCATCTATCCGCACCCATTATCCACGACAGAGGAAGAAGAAGAGTTAATAGAGTTGTAAAGGAAGAAGAATACCGGGTACAAGAGGAAGAAGAAGACCCTGGTTGTCTTTCTTTCCGATCGGCACCTTGGATTGTTCCTTCTGTTTCCCCAATTCTCTAACTACTAAGAATACAAAAAGGGAAATAGAGTCATCGGTTCATGTGTTTAGCACAAAATTTTGCCCCCAATTTTTTCGGTTCCCTCCAATTTTTTCCACTGTGCCCACCAAAATTGAGCCGTCCCCCTTCTAATTTTTTTACACAGTTGTGATGGCCCACCAAAAATGACAGTCCAAAAAAGAACAAAAATTGTGTTATTGGTATTATTTGTGACACAATGTCTCTATTGACCCAAGATCGTCACAATAAGACGACCCATTAGTGACTGCTAGCAAAATCTGTCACAAATAACCACTTTTTGTGACAATTGTGTCTTGCCGTCTCTAATGGTCCGTCACTGAAAGCCAACTGTTTTGTAGTGTTAGTTGGTTCTTTGGTTGATAGTTGGATGAGGGTGGTCGATTCTTCGTAGATGGAGATCGCTGCTCCTTTGAAGATTGTCGATTGTCAATGTTCCCTTTTTTTTGATCTCTTTCTCTATCTTTTCGTGGAAGAAGAACTCCCTTTATTTATAGAGAATCGAGCATATATGCGATGTGCATTAGGGTTCCTGAGATACGAAAGAATCTACCGTCATTATACGGTACGGGCTTCTACGGTACTGACACGTGGCGGACATCAAGGTTCCCCTCAAACAAGATCTCTAGTGCTTATAAACATAACCGAAGGAGGTGACGCATGGCGCGTACTGATTTGCTTGCTCGGATACAGCCGAGTAAATCTTGGAATTTTATCCTAGATTTTGAGTCTAATTGATCCTCGTCTAAGATTTAAATCAATCTGATATGATATCAATCATGATTTAATCTCAATCTTCTCTGCAAGAGGCGGTTTAAACAAACCAATTAGGGTGGACCTATGCTTCTTGTGCCGCTAGTGAGGACTAAGTGTTGTTGTGCTTCTGTGGTGACGAGTAGACCGTGCTTCTGGAGACGACGGAACCTCTGTGCTTTCAGGCTACGAGTGGACTTGGCTCCGAATGACGACGAGATTTCTGTACGTATAGATTAGCTTACGAAGCTGTGTTTCGGGCTACCAGAGTTATTGTACTATAGCCGACAAGTAGGCTTGTGCTTCAGATTGGCAATGTTACTGTGCTTTTGGAGCGACAGGTTGACTTACATTGGTTGCGATGGGAGTTCCCAAGTCTCTTGTAGTAAGCTTCTGATCCGGAGAAGATGACTGCGCCGTAGGAATGGAGATGGTGTGAGCACCATCATGCGCCTTATATGGACGCAGGTAAGTTGCTGCGCCTCTGAACAGTGAAGGCATTGGCTACGAAAGGAAGGGTATGACACCCTTGTGCGTCTGATATTAGCACAGGCAGGTGGCTGCGCCTATAGAGTGCAGACACTGGCTTTTCGAATAAAAAAAGGAGTGGAAGGTCCTACCACCTTCTTGTTCCTGAGGTTGGCGCAGGCAGGTGGCTGCGCCTCTGGCTCGAAGGCTCTGGCTTCTTCAAGTGCTGAGTTACTGATATGCTTCTGAGAGGCTGCGCCCACAAGAATATCAGAACATGCTACTGTGGAGGTCAATCCTCCAGCATGTGTATCGAGAAGAAGGAAGGTTGCGCTTCAATGAAGACTGCATCCCTTGTAGATCCCTCTAGGTTTCTGTCGAATCTATACTATATTCTTTGTAGAAGAACAGAATTAGTCCCTTATGTATGGTCATGGTGTGTCTGTACTAGACTTTGGTAGACATGACAACGAAGGAAGATCTCTCCATATCTTTTGTTTTGTCTTTTTAGCACTGGGCCTGAGTCTTTTGCATCTTCTGCGCTTTGGCAAAGGGATGTCTTCAGCTGAGATTTGTTTCTCACCTGAACATTTGCTCCGACGCATTGATGTCAGTTGTTCATGGTAGCAATATAAGAAGAAAAAGACATTTTATGGGTTAGACCGATTCATACTCAAAGCTCGAGCTTTGGCCCATGGATGTGTGGCGGGGTTTTCAACTGCATATCTCAGACAGGAGAAAGAAGGGGTGGGCGACCCTTGGATCTCATTTCCATTCAAGACTTTAGGAACTTTTAGATGCTTGCCGGGTCGTCAGAACTTTCATTTACGGGGGCCCCTTCATTTGGTTTAATACCCAAACTGGAGAGAGAAGGCAATGGTCCCGATTGGATAGAGTTCTGGTTAATCAATCTTGGCTTAATAATGCTGCTGCCTCTAGGGTGGAACACCTCAACCATGCCGAATTGGACCATGCCCATGTATTGGTTTCGGTTAGCTCCCCCAATGTTACTACTGATAAGGGTTTCCACTTATCTTTCTGGAAACATCACACTAGTTTTAGGACGGTGGTTGAGGACGGTTGGCAATCGATCAATCACAGTAACATCTTGGTCAGGATCGGCATTAGGCTAGCTGCTACAAAGAAGGCTCTAACAAGTTGGAGCTTTGAGACCTTTAGCAACATCTTTGAGGAGGTAAAGAAAATGGAGCGGGAGGTCGCTTTGGCAGAGCAAAACTACGAGAGGGACACTGATGGGAATGAGAAGGCGAGACTCCAGGAAGTGCAGGCTAAGCCCAAATAGAAGTTAACCATTGAGACTGATTTTTGGCGCCAGAAAGCTAGATTGAAGTGGAAGAATGAAGGAGACAGGAACACGGCTTTTTTCTACTCCTGCTTGAAGAGCAAACGTGTAAAACTGAACATCTACCGGATTCGCAATGAAAATAATCCGTTCACGTCGGACATGGAGAAGATAAAGGTAGAAACAGTTAAATACTACTCTGGCCTTTTCTAAAAGGCATTTGTCACCCCGGATGAATGATTCCTTTTCGTCATCCCTAGACTTATCTCTGATGAGGACAATGTCCTTCTGGAGGCTACACCGAGCATGGAGGAACTTGAAAGCATCACCAAGGCTCTCGATAACGGCAGTACAGCAGGTCCCGATGGATTCTGTAGGGAATTTTTTGTGCACTATTGGAAGATTGTGAAAGAAGACTTATTGGATGCTATCAAACTCTTCTTTGCAGGCAAAAACTATCCTAGAACAGTATCGAGCACCAACATTGCGTTGATTTCGAAGATTGACAACCCAGAGTCCTTTTCGGAATATAGGCCGATTAGCCTCTGCAATTTCACTAACAAGGTAATCTCAAAAATCCTATCCAACAGGCTGATGTACATTCTTCCCAAGATTATATCCTCGGAGCATAGCAGCTTCGTCAAAGGACGGGAGTTCGTCGAAAACATATTATTAGCACATGAGCTCATGGCAGATTTTGAGAATAAAAAGTGGGGCAACAATATCACTATCAAGTTGGATATGATTAAAGCATACAACAAAATCGACTGGCAATATATTTTATGGGTGATGAGAAGAGTCAGCTTCAGCGAGCGTTGGCTGGATCTCATATACCACTCCATCAGCAACATCTGGGTTTCGTCTATCATTATCGGTGTGTCGGCCAGCTTCTCCAAGTCTTTGAGAGGAATAAGGCAAGAGAAACCTATATCGCCTGCTTTATTCGTCATTGCAGTCGAAGCCATTAGTCGGAACTTGAATTGCATAGCTGCCAAAGCATCTAACGCATACTCTATAAATAGTGGGTGCCCAGTCATATCTCACTTGGCATAAACGGATGATTTCCTCGTCATCTGATGTGGCAAGAAGCATACTAAGGTCATGAGTATATTGATGACGTTTGAGAAGGTCTCAGGCCTCGTGGTAAGCCTTCCGAAAAGTAGAGTTATCGTCGATCGAGCTTCCCCTTGCAGAGGAGTATGAGCATAGCAGACATTATGGGCATCTAAGTTCAACACCCTCCTTTCAACTACCTTGGAGTCTCGATTACTGGGGCTTGTCATAATGCCATGATGTTTGAGCCATTGTTTAAAAAGATTGGAGATTATCTTATGGGTTGGCATAATCGACTACAATCATTTGGGGGTAAGCTAACTCTTCTCTGTCATGTTCTTACGTCTATCCCGAACTATACTCTTGTTGTTTGTGCTGTTGGAGTGGGTGGGGTTCCCAACCTATGTGGAGGAGACCCCAGAGTGCGACGAGCGCCGTTGGTGTGTCGAAGAAGTGGGTGGGGTTCCCAACCTATGTGGAGGAGACCCCGGAGTGCGACGAGCGCCGTTCGTGTGTCGAAGAAGCTCGGGAAGTAGGCGACGCGGAGTCGCTACTGCTACTGCTGCTCCTGAAGGAGTTTCTGGCATGGGCCTGCCGAGTTCGGCCCGAACTCGGTCCCAGGCTGAGTTCTGGCCGAACTCGGTCTAGCTCCTCCAGAATGTTGGCATTAGGTGTTGTTTGCTCGACACAGAGTTCTGGCCGAACTCTGTGTCGTCGGGGGCTGAAGCAGATTTTCGGGTGATTTGTCACCATTGGATCTAATCAAACGGTCTAGGTTTGCTGCAGGATTAGAGAGTTAAGTTGAGTTTTCTCAACCCTAATTCATTACGCATCATTACGCATTGGAACACAAGAAAGAGAGAGGAAGGAGGCAAGAGTGCCATTACAACTTCGGAAGAGAAGACGGAGGATTGAAGGTCGTTTTCGAAGGAGATCGTGTTTCGGGTAATCTCTACTCGTCGTTCTCGTTCTTCGTAGCCTTGTAATCGTTGTTCTTTCTTCTGAGTGTTGTGGAGATCCGATTTGGATCGGGAGGAGTTTGTAGAGGGTGTAATTCTTCTATTCCATTAGTGGAGGCTTCTCAGGGTTGGACTCCGATCGTCCCGTGGTTTTTCCCACAAGGGTTTTCTACGTCAAAAATTCTCTGTGTCTGCTCGGATTGTTTTGTGTGGTTGTTTTTGGGTTCGTGCGTTTGTATTGCTCGGTCCTCTCGTAGGTACTCTCCGGTTTGGGGAAAGGTTTTCGCGTTTCTTTCCCAACAGAGTGGTATCAGAGCAATAATAATGCGTAATGAATTAGGGTTGAGAAAACTCAACTTAACTTTCTAATCCCGCAGCAAACCTGGACCGTTTGATTAGATCCAATAGTGACAAATCACCCAAAAATCTGCTTCATCCCCGACGACACAGAGTTCGGCCAGAACTCTGTGTCGAGCAAACAGCACCTAATGCCAACATTCTGGAGGAGCCAGACCGAGTTCGGCCAGAACTCGGCCTGGGACCGAATTCGGGCCGAACTCGGCAGGCCCAGGCCAGAAATGATTGTAGTCGATTATGCCAACCCATAAGTGTGTCAAAGAAGCTCGGGAAGTAGGCAACGCGGAGTCGCTACTGCTGCTGCTGCTCCTAAAGGAGTTTCTGGCATGGGCAAGTCACATTTGGTCTACCGGTTGAGAAAGAGCTTGTATGGTCTGAAGCAGGCTCCGAGGCAGTGGTACAGGAAGTTCGAGTCATTTATGGGGGAGCATGGTTATGCACGGACGACGTCGGACCATTGTGTATTTGTGAGGTATTTTGCCGAGGATGATTTCATCATTTTGTTGCTCTATGTTGATGATATGCTATTAGTGGGTCGAAATGCCACTAGGATAGCGGAGTTGAAGCGCCAGCTGGGCGCGGCCTTCGCTATGAAGGATTTGGGCGCAACGAAGACTATTCTTAGGATGGAGATCAGCCGAGAGAGAGAGTCCAAGCTGCTACACTTGTCCCAAAAGAAGTACATTCACCGGGTACTTCAGCGTTTCGGGATGGACGGGTCGAAGAAAGTGAGTTCCCCCCTCGCGGCTCACTTTAAGCTTACTGAGGAATAGTGTCCATCTACCGAGAACGAAAAGGAAGATATGGAGCGGGTTCCATATGCCTCAGCTGTGGGAAGTCTTATGTATGCTATGGTGTGTACGAGGCCAGATATTGCTCATGCAGTTGGTACGGTTAGCAGGTATCTTTCAAATCCAGGAAGGGTACATTGGAGTGCGGTCAAGTGGATTCTACGATATCTTCAGGGCACTGCTGGTTGGAGACTTTCCTTTGGTGGTGACGAGCCGAAGCTGGTTGGGTATACCGATGCTGATATAGCTGGAGATGTAGACACGAGGCGATCGACTTCGGGCTACGTGAAGATGTTTACGGGAGAAGCAGTATCGTGGCAGTCGCGGTTGCAGAAGTGTGTTGTCTTGTCGACGACAGAGGCAGAGTACATTACGACGATGGAGGCTTGCAAGGAGCTGTTGTGGATGAAGAAGCTGTTGCAGGAAATGGGACTGAAGCAAGAGCAGTATACTTTGTTTTGCGACAGTTAGAGTGCTATCCATCTTGTGAAGAATCAGACGTTTCATAGCCGGTCCAAACACATCGAGACTCGGTATCACTGGATACGGGATGTGGTTGAGAAGAAGGACGCGGAGCTTGAGAAGGTTCATACAGATGACAACGGAGCTGATATGTTCACGAAGATTCTACCAAGGGGGAAGTTTGAGTACTGCAGGCAGATCGTCGGGATAACGACATCCTCCCCATAGTTGTGAAGGAAGAGATTTGTTGGAGTGGGTGGGGTTCCCAACCTATGTGGAGGAGACCCCGGAGTGCGACGATCACCGTTCGAGTGTCGAAGAAGCTCGGGAAGTAGGCGACGCGGAGTCGCTACTGCTGCTGCTGCTCCTGAAGGAGTTTCTGGCCTGGTCCTGCCGAGTTCGGCCCGAACTCGGTCCCAGGCCGAGTTCTGGCCGAACTCGGACTGGCTCCTCCAGAATGTTGGCATTAGGTGTTGTTTGCTCGACACGGAGTTCTGGCCGAACTCTGTGTCATCGGGGGCTGAAGCAAATTTTCGGGTGATTTGTCACCATTGGATCTAATCAAACGGTCCAGGTTTGCTGCGGGATTAGGGAGTTAAGTTGAGTTTTCTCAACCCTAATTCATTACGCATCATTACGCATTAGAACACAAGAAAGAGAGAGGAAGGAGGCAAGAGTGCCATTACAACTTCGGAAGAGAAGACGGAGGATTGAAGGTCGTTTTCGAAGGAGATCGTGTTTCGGGTAATCTCTACTCGTCGTTCTCGCTCTTCATAGCCTTGTAATCATTGTTCTTACTTCTGAGTGTTGTGGGGATCCGATTTGGACCGGGAGGAGTTTGTAGAGGGTGTAATTCTTCTATTCCATTAGTGGAGGCTTCTCAGGATTGGACTCCGATCGTCCCGTGGTTTTTCCCGCAAGGGTTTTCCACGTCAAAAATTCTCTGTGTCTACGTGGATTATTTTGTGTGGTTGTTTTTGGATTCGTGCGTTTGTATTGCTCGGTCCTCTCGCAGGTACTCTCCGATTTGGGGAAAGGTTTCTGTATTTCTTTCCCAACATGTGCCCCCCTCCCCAAAGGTGTGCTTTCACACCTTGAGAATATGTTCTCCCATTTCTTCTAGGGCTCGAAGGAAGGCCACGATCGATATGTGTGGAGTATCTAGACCACGATGGCTAGGCCGGTCACCGAGGGCGGATTAGGGGTGCCCCAGCTTAAGGATATCCTTGAGGATTTCTCTCTGAAACTATAGTAAAAGTTTAGGGAACAGAAGGCTTTGTGGCCCATCTTCTTCCAACACAAATATGCTTGCAATGCTCACCGATGTCAGGTTAGAGAGACGTCGAGGTCCACAGCTATTTGGAGGAGATTGATTAACACCTGCTTAACCGAGGAAAGACATGGCAACTCTGGTGGGATTTGGTGACTCTAGTACCACCTAGGAGGACTGAACGCTTGCGGGCAAGCTCCAGGCTCGACAGAGATCTTGCTCACAGTCCATCTCCGACTACTTCCTTGATGGAACCTGGGATTGGGGGAGAATTCAGAGGGATCTGGGTATCGAAGCCATCACCCATATTCGATCAGCGGATGTGGTGCCTAGGCCTAGGTTGGATCAACTCATATGGAAGCCGCAAGTCTCAGCTTTGTTCACTACGATCTCTGCTTAGGATTTGGTTAGAAGCAAATCTACTCTTGTAAAGAGAATTGCAAACGTTTGGTTATCGTGTATCCCTTTGAAGTGGTCAATTATCATGTGGCATTTACTTCACAGAATATTCCCCATGGACGAAAGAATTAAGGAGTTTGGTTTTGCTATGTCCTCTAAATGCCACTACTGTAGCGAGGCTAAGAAGGAAACTGTAGATCACATCTTCCTCAAAGGAAAGCTTGCTATTAAGGTATGGGGACACTTCAACCAGGTGTGTCAGGTAGAAAGAGGCACATGAGACCTTCGTCTCCACTGTGAGAGATGGTGGACGGACGGTCCGCCCCACATGAAGTAGGTCATCGTCACCAGGGTGATATGGGTGTTATGGAAGAACGGAAATAAAGCCAGGTACGAAGGAAATGTTTTTTCGGCTCGTAAGTTGATCGAATAAGTGGAAAAACATGTTCGGATAGCGTTGAGGAACTGCAACCACCTTAGGGGGGCTATCCCTGTAATGCTTCGATCCCATAGAGTCCTTTCGTCCTTACTTCGAACTCTGTGAGATTGTTCGTCCTTACTTGGACGTGATGTCGTGCAAGCCTAAGTTGCACTTGCACAAGGCTAAGGCCTGTACAATGACAAAATATACAAGATTGACAATAACGCAGTGGAACATAATATATATTTGAAGTAGCAACAACATATTATAGAAGATAATTGAACACAAGGTAACATAAACAAATCTCTTTATTTATTTCATTTGAACATATTACAAGCTTTCAATTCTCTATGATATAATGCTTATATTCTCTCAAAAATATTACAGATTACAATGATCTTGTTCCATACATTACATCCCTTTATATACAAACCAACTCTTTGTAACAGTTGTCTATCTCTTGCATCTCTTCTGATTTCTGGCTCATGCGGATGAGGTTCGGGCTATTGCTTCGGACTATCCATTTTGATTCATCTTGCACCTGCATACAAACTGATGGTGGGTCAGTATGTCAACATACTGGTGAATGTGAATAAAGAATGCATCGTCTGAAACGATCACTAATTCATTTAGTAAAAAAATATTTTTTGTGATGTGATCTTACTACTTTTACTTATATTTATTTCATGCATATCAGAGTCAGATTACATCTTTTGAAAACACTTTAAACAGCTAATATATCGTGTAACACCCCTGAATTTTTGGAATTATTTTTATTATTTATTTGATTTAAATAGGATTTTATGGAAATTATGAATATTTTTTATTATATAGTTATTATTATAGATGACCTTAGCCCTGGTTAAGATATGGAGTACAAAATGACTAAGAATTGTGACACGGATAGTGTACACGTGGCTTTGACTAGTGTTTTAGCCACGGTAGGGAAGGCCGAGCCATAGGTGTGTTCTAACTAGAAAAACCAGCCAAGTTGTGACTTAACCCCCACCGATAATTTATTTATTCAATTATTAGATTATTGGCTTTTTAGGAGACCCGATTGTACCAATTTAATCCCGACTTGACCTGAACCAAATCCAAATCCAAATAGACATATAGTACTCTCAAATACCTTCAGGTTGATATATATTTTATTAATATTAATATGTTTTCAATTTTGGAAAGTTTTTATTTATAGAAAGTGTCTACGTGTAATCCTAGTGTAATCCTAGTTGGCATTAGTTTATATTTGACCCAAAGTCTAACCCAAACCTATGTAGACATATTGGCCATTAATATATATTAATAAATATATATATTATATTTAATTCAGATTTGGATTGTATTTATATAAGATAGATTTAATTAGTCTATATTAGGAAAGACCTTTTTAATCCTCAATCTAATCAATTAGCCAACTCACCAAACAACCAAACCATACCAAGTGGACCCCCACCATGGAGTGTTCGCCCAAGAGACCTCCCCTCTTGGCCGAACATCTCATTAGGAATAAGATTCCTACTCCTTTTCATGCATGCAACCCAAAAGTCCATATATATATACCTACTTTTAGCCAAACCCAAACCCTAACTTAAATCTCCCTTCCTCTTCCTCTCCATAGCCGACCAACCCCCTCTCCCTCTCCAAATTTTGGTAGCACCTCCTCCATCCAAACCCATCATCTTCATCCCCTCCATCATACAATTCTTTCTCCTCCATAAAAACTCTTTCTTTCATCTTTCTTCCATCCAAACTCCACCAAACAAACCCTAAAAACTCCATCTTCTCCATACAACTATCTAGAGACTTTGCCAACTCCTCCAAACTCATCAAGAGAGGATTAGAAAGCAAGGATAGCAATAAAGGTGGGAGCTTTGGCAAGGAGAAGCCTCCACAACCCAACTAGCAAGGACTTTTGGAAGAAATCCTATTTTTTTTCATCTCAAATCTATGCTATAATTCTGTAGAAATTCTATTATTAAATCAGTAAAAATTGTATTTTGGTACCTTTTGTTACGTATTTTACCCATAAAAGTTTCATGATTTATAGTCGTAATATTCATGTTTCGATAGAATCAAATTTAACCCTGTTGCGAAGAAACTATAAGTTATTGGTGGTTATTTTCAAAACTGAATTTTATGTGTGTTTATATATAGAAATTAGGATTTTTAAGTATTTTTCCATGAATTTAGCAACTCAAATCTGGTCAAGAAAATTATAGGTCAAAACTAGCTTTTTCGTGTAATCTGCCAACTTAAGATGTTCCAAATTAGTAGCATAACTTAACTCTTGTATTCATGTCTTAATTCTGAAATATAATTTACTTTAAATTCTATATAAAATATATTTTTGGGTATTTTAGCTATTTTCAGTAACTGGCTATGTTCAGGACGAGTTTCGGGTAGACTAGCAAACGTAGTAGTCAACTAGTCACATAATTCTTTATAAATCGTAATTCTGCAATTTCAGAGTTAATATTGTAGAAAATAGTTTTAAATATTATTTTTAGGAATTTTTTATGACTTTTAAGTGTGTTATTGAAGTGGGGTCATAACCGATTAATTGGAAGGTCGAAAACCCTAAAACTGTGTTCCGAGGTCTCGTTGGATACGTATGTATGTTATAAAATTTAAGTTGTCCTACGAGATATTTGAATATAGTTAAAGTAGTTTAAAACACTAATTAATTTCTGTTATAAGATTTATAAGTAGTTAAATAAATTATTTAGGAGCATTGGATTCCGGAGGCGGGAACACGGGAGCGAGACTTCATCTTCACATCACGGAACCAGGCAAGTACACCTTGCCAAACTTTACAGCACTTACATGCTTTTCTATACTGCTATTTTTTGTCTCACTTGGTACATATTTTTCTCCCGTTTTATATCATGATCATTTTCTAGTTTTACGTGCACGTAGTTTTTACTCATTTTTTATATTACTTTTGTGTCTTTATTATCTTGTTCATATCTAGTGATAGTATTG
This sequence comes from Iris pallida, assembly GCA_029216955.1. NCBI lineage: Eukaryota > Viridiplantae > Streptophyta > Magnoliopsida > Asparagales > Iridaceae > Iris > Iris pallida. The sequence goes on from JANAVB010040818.1 coordinate 36,450,878, forward strand.
TTATGCCTGTGCCATGTTTTCCTGACCTGTACTTGACTTGGACATGACTAGATAGACTTGGCTTCCTAGTACCTTAGGAGAAAACATTTTATTAGCCGTGGCTATACCTCTATTGTTAGTGCCTCCCAAGGCTACGATAGAGAACCTATTATAGGACTTTTAGTACCTCCCCGGGCTATGATTTTTAGCCACGATTAATATTATATTCTCATGACATGTCACCATCCACAGAGTTTCTTTTCGTGATTTTCTTTCCTCGATTGGTTATTCCTATATCTCTTGCATAAGATTTACTTTATAGTAGGCATGTATATTATGTGTCTTGCTAGTCCACTGAGGACCTGGTGATCTCTTCAGGCTTAGTTAGAGACGAGGACTACCCGGGGGTATACGGTTCTGTAGTCGAAGTGGGTGATGTACCTTCGCAGGAGGACGAGATAGTGGCTGAAGACTTCTCTTGAGACATGTCCCTTTATTTTAGACTTGATACATTATTTTCTTTCTTTTCATCAGTAAACATGTAGTTGACTATTTATTTCTTTATACTGTGGTTTCGGGATATCTTACTCGCACAGTTATTATTTCTATTTCATGTTGGACAGATCTCTCTTTAGTATTATTTTATTAGACTTGATATATCGTGTCTTATTTTCTGTATGGATGAGATTAGCTGTGACCTGTGACTTGTATTGTATTGCTAGGTTGTTATCATGATATACAGCTTAAGCATTTTGCTAATGGGCTTACTTTGAGATTTAGCCCATTGGTGAAATGTTGCTGGCATATACCGTATCCTGGTCCTATACATATTTTGGGACTGGAGTATTACATGTTTTTGTGGTAGACTATGCAGGTCAGCGTTAATCACTTCGGTTACGTTACTCTACAGACGTGAGCCTGCAAATATGACAGAAAAGTCCCATAGGAACTCATCCACATACTTGATCTCCTTCTTTGATTCCATTTTCAAACTCTCGTTTGATTGTCTTGAATTACATCTTACTTGATTCCTTTTCTACCGTGAGTCTTGTTTCTCATACGATAGAATTTAGGAAGATGACTCATCCTAGGTATATATGCTCTATTAATTCAGTTACGCTATTAGTTAAGCTCTTGAAAGTTGGGTAGAAAGCCTCACCATGTAGCTTCTAATGTCCTTATGACCCAATTAATGAAGTATAGTTGAATGACACTGAATATAAGATAGTGTAGAAGGATAGGCTTACCTAGACTCTAGAGTCTTAGAGGCCCATACCCCAATTGGACGACCAAACCCTTAGACAAAATGATAGTAGGGAAACTGTAGAGACACAAACACCAGACGAGTCTTAGACATTGATGAACTTGAACTACTTGTGCTTTCTTTCAAATCATATTCTCGCGTATTTATATTATTTGACTATCTTGACTGATGCTGCTATTATAGCCTATTTTTGCAAGCTTATTCTTTATCGAGCTTGTTCAGGACATATTTTATTGGGGACGCCCACTAACATGTTGTCTATTTAGAATCAGTGTATTATGGTCTGATCAACCTAGTGCACTCGATTCGCTCTTCTTATGGTTATTCTACGTGCATTGAGATATAGTTAACAAATACTTTCCCTCCAGGATCTCATCCACAACTGCCTTAATAACTCTCTTTTTTTGAACTATTCAATCACCTTTGAAACCTCGCAATTGTATTCGATTCTTGAACTCTCTATTACTTTATGTCTTCACCTATTCCGAAAAGACAAACCCTTGTGTTTGAGGGAGGGTATCCGCGAGGACCGCTTCCTGACCAGGCGACGCAATTTGTGCAAGCTAGACAGCAAGCAGGAGCAAAACGACCAAGACAGGCCTTTGTCATGAGGATCGAAGACGGAACAACGACACAAGAGGCAACGGAAGGTAATAACTTGATTTTGTGTTAATAATTGTCACTCTACTTTCTCAGTATTTTCATATCCTAAATTTATTTTTTGATTAATGATTAATTGTTTAATTGATTTCCAAATAATGAGTTTTATAACTATTTTAGAGGGAATTAAAATAGAGTAGGAATTCAAATTTTAAAAATTTGTTATAACCAATAATTAGTAGTTCCAACCTTTTCTAACTGATTTTTAGGGATTTATGCAATAGGCGAAAAGGGGCAGGACTTTTGTGTTAATAAAGCAATTGGTGGGGGGCCTATTTGCTTCATTTCCATTCTCCTTTTTATTCGCCCAGGAGAGAGAATCTATTTCACTCTCAATATTTTCTGAACTATCGAAGAGCTCTCCTTGCTTCCCTCCAATTTCTCAGTGAAACAACCTAGTCCCCGGCGGTGGTGGCGACAGCGGGATGGTGGAGACGGCAAGCACTTGGAAGGCTCACGGCGGCGACATCTAGTGAGGATTCCTGGAAGCGGATGAATTCCCCTCTCTCGTGAGCAACTGCGGGCTCCATCGTTCTGACGAGCCACGATAAAAGCCAGGTGGGTCGACTCTTGATGGTGTTCACCGATCGATCGGCCATGGCATTCTTTCTTCAGTGACCTCCAGTCGTTCGATGACTCGACGCGGAGACGCGAGATTGGTAAGTTGGGTTGATTGCTTCTTTCTTTATTCTTAGTAGGAATGGGTCTGCTCAATTCTGTTTCAATCTCCAGATCAAGCACGCATAATTCCAGTGAAGCAACCCTGTTCTCTATCGGCCATGGCGAACATTAGTGTTTCGATGAATTCCCCTCGACGTAGAACAGATCGATGTTTCCTGTAGTGATCAGACGATGCGCAAGAGCTAGCCCAACGGTTCCATCTGAGTTGATCCCTTTCTTTTTGGCGAATCGTCGTCTTCTCCGAGGAAAGGAATTCTAGTAAGATTGTTTGATCTCCTTCACATTGCTCTGGATCCAAGCACTATTGAGCAATTTTGATCGTTTATTTTTTCTCGCATTGATTAGATGTGGTTTCACAGATCAAGGATCAATTTATTTGGCTCGATTCATGCACGCCGCAGTCAAGGATCCATATGAAAGTGTTGAAAACATTTAACACTTCATAACTCACCATTTTAATCCAAGGAATACTCAAGACTGTAAGTATCAAGTTATATAAATAGTCATATGTGGTGATTGATACGTTCTTGATGAGTTTGGGACTGTTCTTGAGTTCTGGAGAGTTTCCTCTGAATTTCATGTCACGACCCGCACCAGTGTAGGGGCACAAGAAGTGCGTACGTCTAGCCTACGCCACATTATCGGTGGTAGAATGCTGTTCTAGGTTACTATCTAATCAACAACTCACACAATTATATAATGTACTTGTCAAATCTCAACTCCGAACGGAGGATAAATATAGATAAAATGAAACTCAATCACAGTCTAAGCACGATAGGATAACACAGAAGTCTATACTAAACTCAAAGCAATAACTTAAATAAACTTCTAAAATAATAATATCTCAAACAATCTCAAATACAACTCAAACCTTCACTTATTACAATACAAGTTCCAATAGAGAAAACCAAACCATAAACTAGCAATCTACTCCAAGCTCTACAGGTCCTCTAGGCTAGCTGTGAATCTCTATGTTACCTGTCATATTTTTAACAGGTCCAGTCAGGACAGAAACGAGCACAATACATCTCATACAATTCATATCATGGCAGGAATGTAAAACATGTAGAAGAGTAAGATATATGAACTGTAAGAAGATGTATATGAAAACAAGAGAGATATTTATAAACTGGAAATATATACATAATAAGTAAGAACTGTAAGTGACTAGTGATTCAGAGCACAAGACGGTTATGTAAATGGCACGACGTTGCACACGAGTAATCTACAGAGGTTCACACGATTTGGATTGATCACATAACCACTTCTACTCCCCCGTCCCCAATCAATACATAAGGATCCAGTCAAGTTATGTTATTGCACACGAAGTATAGTTGCATACGATGATCATATGGGCACATGAGAGTACACGATTTCACACGATTTCACACGATTTGCACACGAATAATACGAACATAAGGAGTACACGATGCCCATGATAAAGTACATGAACACGAAATACCCGATGTATCCGCTAAGGGGATAACATCGTATGAAAAGATCCGTATAGTACCAATCCGTGATAACAAGTGTCAGTATCAAATAAAGTAATCTAGAACATGAATATAGGTCCTAGCAAGTATGAAAGGATTAGAGAATGTACTCGCCTGATACCCTGAACAGCTGATATGAAAAGATGGCCAACTAGAGTCATAGAGTCCTAGTTAGAGCTGATGGAACTGGGGATTCCCAGGATCCTTCCTTTGGTGTGCGTATTGATCGATAGAAAGTTAAACAGATCAAATACGTGTTCTAACCCTTCATAGGCTGAAACTAGGGTTCATGAATTATACCTACGGCGGAAAGGAGATAAGTAATTCCTGGCAATCTCGAGCGGACGACCCCAAGATCTTCTGCACGTATTCCTTCCTCGAGTTGGACGTTGTGTGGGCGACGATCTCCCAACATTTTCTTCTCCTTGGCAACACTCTCTTTCTCTCCTTACGTGAATCACGAATTTAGAGAAAATTTCAGATTTCTAATCATTAATCTGGCGGCCAGAGAATAGAGGATATATATAGGCTACGGCAGGGACGATGAGGAGAAATTAGGGTTAGGCCTCCTAACGGATCTGGATATCCCGTGTTCAGCCCGAACACACAATCCAGGCCCATTAACAATAGCTCGGTCCACTAATGAGCTATTGTTGCACTACCTCCCTAATCCCAAATTATGTTTGTGGGCTCCTTTTATTATATGCTCGTTTGGCTCCCCATGTTAAGATATCGTATGTCCGTTGATCAAATTAAGTTACTGACAACTATATTGATTCAACATCTTTTATCCTTAAGTAGTACCGCTCAACTTTATTTGTCATGTCGGATATAATCCACCTGCAGGGTTTACATGACAATCCTTATGAGCTCCTTAAGAGGACATCATCAACCCGATGTATCGGGACATGGATTCCATTTATAATCAACAGCCCATCATACATACAATGTTATTACCCAATTCATAGAGGTTGTTGATCCATAATGAATCTCACTCTTTTATGAGTCAAAGTAATGCATATTTTATATACATGTCCGTTATTATATCCGGATTAAGAGTACAAGCATCCATAATAACAGAGGTGTTTGTTCTCTTATGTAGTCAGTACAAAAAGAACAACCTCAAGTGGTCCTGTTCAATACACACAAAGTGTACTAGTGTAAACCTATAGTCAAGATAGACTAATACCAGATTACACTACAACCTTTCCAATAGATTGTCTAAGTCCATCTAGGTTGTGAACTATTTATATACTCCACAGGAAACTGATAATATGATCTTCTGTGTGACACCACACACCATATTATCTACAATATAGAATATCAGACATTTGCATTAACACTTGCAATAAATACAATATGCAAACATTTGCCCATATGATTCTCATTCAAAATTTAAGGAAATAAGGTTACTACAAAAGTGATGCTTTTTGTATATAACCCTAACAAGAGCAACATAGGTTATAAAGAGTTCAATTTATATGGTAATTGAAAGTATAATACAATCTACATGAGTCTAAGTCAATCTAGGTCAAAGTCAACTCTTGGTCAACTATAAAGTCAAACTAGGTCAACTCTAGTCAACTGTGGTCAAACTAGCTAGGGTTGGGCCAACAATGGTCAACTAGTTTAGGTTAGTCAATTCTAGGTCTAAACAAACTAAGTATATGCAAATCAAGAATCCAAGATAGCTACTAACTCATAGCCTCAGTCACTTGTGAAACCAAGCACAAAACTAAACTATAAGCTAACAAGGCACACAAACTTAGTCATATAATGTATATATATTATTCACATTCACATATTCATATACATTGATATATATAGGAAAGATATATATATAGGCACATATATATATATATATATATAAAATATATATATATATATATATATATATATATATATATATATATATATTTTATATAAAATATATATATATATATAGAGAGAGAGAGAGAGAGAGAGATAAAAGAGTAAGTGAGTATGTGTGTGTTTAGCATATGTGTGAAAGGATATGTGACATAGGATACATGGTGTCAAAGGGTGTATGAATGCATGTGTGTAAAAGGTTATAGGTTAACTCAGTTTATAGAAATGCATACATATATACTTACATTGCATGCATACATACATATCATGTATACATACATACATTGCATACATGCCTACATACATATCATATATGCATACTTGCATTCATTCATGCACCTATACATACATATATAGATGCACACATACATATTTGTATATGTTATATACTTGCATACATTATATTCATATATACATACTCTACATTATATTACATTTATTCCTGCATACATGCATACAAACTCATATATTTAACTCAAAATATATGTGAATACATACATACATTACCTTAACAAATATATATATTTATCATTCATTCATATCCTATATACATGCATACTTCAGTTCATACATTATATCCATTCACATATCATTAAGTTGCATGCATATACTTATTTTTATTACATACATGTCATTCATGCATATTACATACTTACATGTATCTATACATTATATACATTGTATACAACATGTAAAAATAGAAGAGAAAAAAAAAGGGGGAAAAATTGAAATGAAAAGGGAAGGAAGGAAAAATGTAAGGAAAAGGAAAAACAGTGGACATATAAATGCTTGCATCATATATTCTACATTACCATACATGCTATCATTATATATTGTATTATATTATTTATACATTATGCATTCATATCTATCATTACATGTATATCTTGCATTCATATCTAGCATTCATTATATACTTTCATACATACATACAAACATTGTATATCATTCATTCATTCATTCATTCATTTATGTATTGCTTACATACATTATATTGATTACATTCCTACATGCTTGCATTCAACCATATATATACATTAATGTAAAGAGGATACATATTATATATATATTATTTCATTCATTTGATATATCATGTATTACATACTCTACATTCATTTAATATTCATACTACATAGGCTCATAGGTTACACAAAATATATATGTCGTAAAGTCACTCTTCTACTTAAAACCAATACTGTACCAATTGGGCCTTCACTAAATTCTAGATTAAATTATGTTGTATTCCTTCGTGTTAGCTTTCCGAAACTTCAAACGGATCGCATTTTCGTGTCCGAAAGCTCCCAAAATTGCAAAAATACTGAAACGCGTTCGTCTTTCATACAGCTGACACTTAAATAATTCTACAGAAAGTTCCAGAAAGAATTTGGCTTATTAAAATATATATTTGGAAAGCTAACTTTGATAAGGTTCTTTTTTTTAAAAAAAAGGAGATAAATCGGAGTTCTAAGCTAAAAGTTATGACATTTCTAAGTTGCTTTGGTTAATAAAAACATGGATGAATATTATGACGAATTTGAGTTGTTTTGGACAAAAGAAACACATGTAGGTCAAGATACTTGGATACCAACATAGGTATCCAAATGAAACTCATTCTAACCATCCTAACTAAGATCAATCCACTCTCTAACCATTCTAAAACTGAATTTAAATATCTATATAAACTATTATCATACATACATACACATGGGGTGTCCTAATTTTGGATCTATCAAGTAGGACACAAGACACATATCTAAAATCCTCAAGAGAGCTCCAAATGGCCTCAAATTTGAATCTAAATGGGGTACATTCATGAGGATGGATCCTATGGGTTCAAAACTAACTTATATGCATAGGAAATCAATTTAGAGGGTTGGCTTTATCTATTGGGAGTGGAATCCCAATGATACTACCAAGGACACGGCTCCGACACGAAGACCTTCCAAAAAGGACACTCCTTCTTGTACTTTGCTCCAAATCTTTGCTAGCACCCTCCCTTGATAGTATGAGAAGGTTGGATGGAAGTTTTGGTGGAGGGATGTAAGGATTTGGAGATCAAATCAAAGAGGAAAGCTCTCTAATTTGGGAAAGAACACTTTGTGAAGGAAAAGAGGCAAGATGGAATGAAATGAAAGGAAGGGAGGCTAACCTACCTATAGTGGCTGCCCTTAGATGAATTAGGGTTAGGTTTTAGATGTAGATGAGTGTCCAGGGCTTGTTCACCCAATTCTAAGCCTTCCTATTGGTTCAACTAGTCATAAGGCTTTCTTTTTCACAAATATCCTAAGAGTAAATTTCCTTCCTCGAAATATCTAGATATTATTAATCTTGGCACTTAGTAGGAATGTTCTAACCATGATTCTAACCTCAAGACTAATCTAGATTAGGTTAAACTTCTAGGTTAAGGCTTAACTAAACGATTAGCACAATATTTAATTAATATAAATTATAATTTCACAAAATTGTCAAAATGACCAAAATACTCCTAGGCTAAAAGTTGTAATTAGTCATTCTAATCACATGACTAGGCTCTCTTGGTCATGGTTAGTCTATAGGCTTAGCAAAACTAGGGTTTAACTAGTTAACCATCAAAATCACAATTCAACATTTTAAATAGTTTTAAATTAATTAAAAATCACAAAAAATCATTACATGAGTTAAATCTTATTATTGATTAATCAAAATTATAAAAGTTTAAAATTACTCTCATTTTAGAAAAGTGGGTGTTACATTTCATTATCATCTGTGTATCAATTCCTCAGAGTTCTTGGATCCGGTTACGAAGACACGATTGAACATATTGTGATCTTGGGGTCGGACACAGGAGTAAGTATCCACTCCACCGGTTCTTTCAATTCTATGACTCTCTTATTTTACTCAAAGAGCAGTGTATGAACTATTTTATAACATCCTTTGTTTCAATTTTGTGCTTGTACATCATTTGCTTCAAAGATTGGGTCAGATTGGAAGTGTAGCTTGTGTCCAATTCGAGTGTAGTGACACTAAAGTGCAAGTTAGGCCTCATCTCTATCGGGTAATTTCTGAACCTATTTCTTCTAAAGGTCTGATGCTACTCATATTGGAATATAGTATGAAGATAATGTATTAGGAAGTATTAGTTGGGCTAAGCAAGGAATTTTGCTACTTATGTAAATCTTGAAACAGTGTGCATATTCTAGGTTGATTTATGATAACAGTTGCTTAAAGGGATTCCTAAATTACTGTATGTTGGTTAGATGGCAGTAAATTTTGGACCGGATATAGATCCTTGGAGTAGGTCATAAGGAGACATCCAGTTTTTTAGACACCCATGGAAATTTTTGGCTAACATGTTAACTAGAAATCAGGTTACTAAGGCTAATCAGACTGATTAGCAAGTTAACTATAGTAGGTATTTTAACTGATGACGATGGTTGATGACCATGTTTCTATACTCTTGAGACTCAATATCAAGTTAGTAATGGTGGTGGTACAGGTTAGTGTATCATACAGTATGTTAATCTTAGTTGTGAAGGATAAATTGAGAAGAGGAGCAGTATTTTGAGGAAGTTGAGCGTACAATTAGTGAACTACATAACGGAGTAGGAAACTATGTATGACAGTTCACTGAGCAATTGAGCTTTACTGAAATATCTGATTTGGGATTCGTATAACAATGGAGGGTTGTTTAGATGGAGGGGTAGCCAGGTGAATCTTTTAAACTGTACAAATAGATATACATTACAGTCGAGTATATTACTTCTAAATTCTAGCAAGATGAATTGTCACAAGTTTTTAACTGCAAGTAAGGAAGCCTTAGCAGTGGGACTATGAATGTTAGAGGTTAGATTTGGTAAGTCCATTTTCTACTTAATGACCAAGGACTGAATTCAGCTTTTAAACTGTTTTACCAATATGTCAAAGGGGGTCTGAACCTATTAAACTAAATTGAATGAAGGTTAAGACAACAAGTCTATATAGTTATTGGTTAGAAAGTGATAACCACTATTTAGAAACTCACTACCTTTTTTATGACAGATATCTATAGGTTGATGTAGTAATGCTAGTATAGTTTTGAGAAAATATTTACCCTTATATAGTAGTGTAATAGTATTTTAGGTAAATTAGTCTAATTGGTAGAAAGTTAACCAATTAGTGTGCTAAAATATTTCAGTCTAATTAAATCCTATGTAATCAAGTGGACACTCAGATCATCTTCCTTATACTCTCGATCACGCTGAACAAGGCAAGTATACTCCTCGGACTTGTCCATTACTTCATGTCTTGTGTTTTTTTATATTCATTCTTGTACCTTCTAGTTGACATGATACTTCACGAGTTTATTTTATATCTTGTTCCCTGAGTTTACTTGTGTCTGGGAAGGAAAATATTACAGATGTGTGATCAAACCCGAGTTACAACTCATGTGAATAGCTTAGGCCTTACATCGTGCACGCGGGTCCTAAGATGTACCATTTCATGTTCCATGTTCTACCCAAGCCGATCACACACTCTGGATGTATTTCGATATATTGCACACGTCAGGTTCCTTGTACATTTCATGTTCATGCTTTATTTCATGTTCCATGTATTTCTTGTATTTACTTTCCAGCATTCGTGTTCTCATTTTTTGTACTTTATATTTTCATGTACTCATTCCATTTCATAATGTTCTTGTTCATTTCCCTTGATATACTTTGCTCCGCTTCTGACTAGAATATGTTGCAGGTGTACTTGTAGGGTACCATTCTACCTTATGGGCCAGAGCCCAGGATATTAGCTGAGCAGGATGGAGCCATGACTTAGCTTGAGGTTTCAGATTTAGATTATTTTAGCTCTTCCTCCAGATATTGTATGTTGTGAGTTCATAGTATTTTTCTTCTTGTTGTCTCTATTACTTTTATGATATTATGATCGGTGGATTATGGTGATCATTCTGGAAACGTTTTATAGATGTTGTGATTGTGCACATTCATGTTTATTTGGTTAGATTTTTCTAGCCTGGTAAAGCTTACTACGTTGAGTCTTCTAACGTAGCTGGGCATGTCTGACTCGTGTCCGATTATTCGGGAGCAAGTCGTAACAATAATAGAAGTAGATTATTAGTTTACGCTAGTTTGGTGCATGTTTGCTTAGGAATAACCATAGAGACAAAGCACACTTTAGAGACATCTTAGAACCATAGACATGTTTTCTTTTACCTTAGTGAGTTATTTTAATTTCGAGGATGAAATTCTTTTAAGGGGGGTAGAATATAAAACCGCTTAATTTTTGGAATTATTTTTTATTATTTATTTGATTTAAATAGGATTTTATGGAATTTATGAATATGTTTTATTAAATAGTTATTATTACAGATGACCTTAACCATGGTTAAGATATGGAGTATAAAACGACTAAGAATTATGACACGGATAGTGTACACGTGTGCTTTGACTAGTGTTTTAGCCATGGTAGAGAAGGCCAAGCCCTAGGTGTGTTCTAACTAGGAAAATCAGTCCAAGTTGCGACTTAACCCCCACCGATAATTTATTTATTTAATTATTAGATTATTGACAATTTCTAGGAGACCATGTTGTACCAATTTAGCCCCTACTTGACCCGAACCAAATCCAAATCTAAATAGACATGTAGTACTCTCAAATACCTCCAGGTTGATATATATCTTGTATATATATATTTTATTAATATTAATATGTTTTCAATTTTGGAAAGTTTCTATTTATAGAAAGTGTCTACGTGTAATCCTAGTTGGCATTAGTTTATATTTGACCCAAAGTCCAACCCAAAGCTATGTAGGCATGTTGGGCATTAATATATATTAATAAATATATATACTTTATATTTAATTCAGAATTGGATTGTATTTATATAAGATAGATTTAATTAGTCTATATTAGGAAAGACCTCTTTAATCCTCAATCCAATTAATTAGCCAACTCACCAAACAACCAAACAATACCAAGTGGACCCCCCACCATGGAGTGTTTGCCCAACCCCCCCCCCCCATCTTGACCGAACATCTTATTAGGAATAAGATTCCTACTCCTTTTCATGCATGCAACCCAAAAAGTCTATATATATACCTACTTTTAGCCAAACCCAAACCCTAACTTAATTCTCCCTTCCTCTTCCTCTCCATAGCCGACCAACCCCCTCTCCCTCTCCAACTTTCGGTAGCACCTCCTCCATCCAAACCCACCATCTTCATCCCCTCCATCATACGATACTTTCTCCTCCATAAAAACTCTTTCTTTTATCTTTCTTCCATCCAAACTCCACCAAACAAACCCTAAAAACTCCAACTTCTCCATCCAACTATATAGAGCCATTGCCAACTCCTCCAAACTCACAAAGAGAGGATTAGCAAGCAAGGATATCAATAAAGGTGGGAGCTTTGGCAAGGAGAAGCATCCACAACCCAACTAGCAAGGACTTTTGGTAAGAAACCCTAATTTTTTCATCTCAAACCTATGCTATAATTCTGTAGAAATTCTATTATTAAATCTGTAAAAATAGTATTTTGGTACCTTTTTTTATCTATTTTTATCCATAAAAGTTTCAAGATTTATAGTCGTAATATTCATGTTTCGGTAGGATCAAATTTAACCCCGTTGTGAAGGAACTATAAGTTATTGGTGGTTATTTTCGAAATTGAATTTTATGTGTGTTCATATATAGAAATTAGGATTTTTAAGTATTTTTTCATGAATTTAGCAACTCAAATCTGGTCAAAAAAAGTATAGGTCAAAACTAGCTTTTTCGGGTAATCTGTCGACTTAGGATGTTCCAATTTAGTAGCATAACTTAAATATTGTATTTATGTCTTAATTATTAGATATAATGTACTTTAAATTCTGTATAAAATATATTTTTGGGTATTTTAGCTATTTTGAGTAATTGGCTATGTTCAGGACGAGTTTCGGGTAGACTAGCTGACGTAGTAGTCAACTAGTCACATAATTCTTTATAAATTATAATTCTAGAATTTCAGCATTAATATTGTATAAAATAGTTTTAAATATTAATTTTAGGATTTTTTTTATAATTTTTAAGTGTGTTATTGAAGTGGGCTCATAACCGATTAATTGGAAGGTCGAAAACCCTAAAACTGTGTTCCGAGGTCTCGTTGGACACGTATGTATGTTATACAATTTAGGTAGTCCTACGAGATATTTGAATATAGTTAAATTAGATGAAAACACTAATTAAGTTCGGTTATATCATTTATAAGTAGTTAATAATCTATTTAGGAGCATTGGATTCCGGAGGCGTGGACGCGGGAGCGAGACTTCATCTTCACATCACGGAACCAGGCAAGTACACCTTGCCAAACTTTACAGTACTTATATGCTTTTCTATACTGCTATTCTTTTATGTCTCACTTGGTACATATTTCTCTCCCGTTTCATATCATGGTCATTTTTTAGTTTTACGTGCACGTAGTTTTCACTTATTTTCTATATTACTTTTCTATCTTTATTACCTTGTTTATGTCTATTGATAGTACTGTTATGCATGTGCCATGTTTTCCTGACCTGTTTGACCTGTACTTGACTTAGACATGACTAGATAGACTTGGCTTCCTAGTACCTTAGGAGAGAATATTTTATTAGTCGTGGCTATACCTCTATTGTTAGTACCTTCCCGGGCTACGATAGAGAACCTATTATAGGACTGTTAGTGCCTCCCCGGGCTATAATTTTTAGCCATGATTAATATTATATTCTTATGACATGTCACCATCCACAGAGTTTCTTTTCGTGATTTTCTTTCCTCGATAGGTTATTCTTATATCTCTTGCATGAGGTTTACTGTATAGTAGGTAGGTATATTATGTGTCTTGCTAGTCCTTTGAGGACCTGGTGATCTCTCTATGATTACTTAAAGATGAGGACTACTGGGAGGTATACGGTTCTGGAATCGAGGCGGGTGATGTACCTTCGTAGGAGGACGAGATAGTGGCTGAAGACTTCTCTTGAGACATGTCTCTTTATTTTAGACTTGATATATTGTTTTCTTTCTTTTCATCAGTGAACATGTAGTTGATTATTTATTTCTTTATACTGTGGTTTCGGGATGTCTTACCCGCACAGTTATTATTTCTATTTCATGTTGGACAGATCTTTCTCTTTAGTATTATTTTATTGGACTTGATATATCGTGTCTTATTTTCTGTGTGGATAAGATTAGCTGTGACCTGTGACTTGTATTGTATTGCTGGATTGTTATCATGATATACTGCTTAAGCATTTGGCTAATGGGCTTACTTTGAGATTTGGCCCATTGGTGAAGTGTTGTTGGCATGTACCGTATCCTGGTCCTATACGTATTTTGGGACTGGGAAGTTACATATCATTTCTTTCACTTTAAGCATATGAGGGACCATTCATTTTATGTATGATGACTATTTTTTTCTTGTGAAGTGTGCAGCATGTTTCATGAGCCATAATTATTTCTCTTTATTCAAACAACTCTTAAAATCGGTTACAAGCATGATATCATCTATTAAGGGACATTATCATTTGCATGCTATTCTCCTATTTAAGACATTCTTAGGGTCAAATTACAAGCATGATATCCAATATTTTCTTCTCATGGAACATAATATATTTTTTGGCAACTGATTTCTCTTTGATACAAATCACGATCAGAACATAAGCAATACATATATCACTTTTTCAATAATTCTTACCATAGTCGACGGTCCATCTCTGCGTAAGACAAGGATTAGAAAACATAATATACATATCCGACAATTCATGTTCATTTTTGTATTTCTCATGTTAGTCGCTTTGACTATTTGGTTCAGCTCATCGCTAGTGGACACAGTTATCGGCACCCATTTTCTCTATGGGGCTCTTAATTTCTAGCACTCTTAATTACCGTCACCCATTTTCTCTATGGGGCTCTCAATACTTCTCTCTTTGCTTTAATTCAGAGGCGAAGCTCCTAGATAACTCAGAGCCGAAGCTCCTACATATTTTATTCCTTTGCAACATATACACGTCCGTCTGTACATGTCTAACATTCGGAACATCTTTGAGGGACAAGCAGTCATTCATATCTTTGAAACATCATAACCAGTTCATGCATAATTGAACATATCATTCTACCTTTGATAGCATACGAATTCAGACATGTGAGTATTCTTTTTTCTCTTCTTATTAAGCATGGCAACAATTTATTGATTTGAGCCAACATATTTTACTTTAGCATGGCAATATCTTATTTCTTATTAACAAGCAATAATTCTTTTTCTTAGCATGCAGATTAACTCTTTCTTTGTATTAGCATAGCAACATGTGTATCTCTTATAAGCATACTCAATGATTACTATCTTGTTATTAGCAATAGCATTCATTCGAAACTCAGATCCTTATTAGGCGTAAGCGAACCAGAAAATGAGCTATCATCCACTCACCCAGATAAATCACCCTCTGTTGTAGAGCTAGCAATCCGATCTCTCTGTTTATCTAGTGCCTTCGTAGAGCGGAGCACTACATAATTACACACCGAGAAAAAGTTTCATCCTCAAAACTTAAGGACAAACTTACGATATCGATGGCAGCGATAGTCCATATCCTTCGCCATCATCAATCCATAAAAATCTCAGTGCAGATCATGTCAAAACTCATGCTCAAAAAATATCTCAATCTCAATCAATCAAATCGATAAAATATATGTCGACATCATATAAATATTTACAGACTTATTGTATGGAACGCACATCTCATCGATGATATCAAGTAGGCAAGAAAATTTCGATCAGGAGAAAATCTTCAAAATTAATTGAATCAACAATTGGCAAGAGGATCGTGTTGCTCTGAAACCATTATATCACGCCCTAATCCCACAGAGTCCTTTCGTCCTCACTTTAGACTCTGTGAGACCGTTCATCCTCACTTGGGCGTGATGTCATGCAAGCCTAAGTTGTGCCTGCACAAGGCCAAGACCTGTACAATGACAAAATAGACAAGATTGACAATAACACAGCGAAACATAAAGCAAATATTTGAAGTAGCAGCGGACATATTGCAGAAGATAATTAAACACAAGGTAGCAGAAACAAAACAAATCTCTTTATTGATTTTATTTGAATAAATTATAAGCTATCAATTCTCTCTGATACAATGCTTACATTCTCTCAGAAATATTACAGATTTCAATGATCCCATTCCATACACTACATACCTTTATATACAAAACCAACTCTTTGCTACAGATGTCCGTCTCTTAGCATCTCTTCTAATTTCTGGCTCCTGAGGATGAGGTTCGGGCTATCGATTCGGACTATCCATCTCGATTCATCTCGCACCTGCGTGCAAACTGATGGTGGGTCAGTATATTAACATACTGGTGATTGTGAACAAAGGATACATCATCTCAAACGATCACTAATTCATTTAGTTAGAAAGTATTTCTTGTGATGTGATCTTACTACTTTTATTTATATTCATTTCATGCATATCATAGTCAGATTACATCTTTTTAAAATACTTTGAAAAGCCAACATATTATTTCTCTCATTTCAAGCATAAGAGTGACTACTCATTTTATGCACGATGACTATTCTTTTCTTATGAAGTGCGTAGCGTATTTGATGAGCCATAATCATTTCTCTTTGTTTAAGCAACTCTTAAAGTCAGTTACAAGCACGATATCATCATCTATTAAGGGATATTAGCATTTGCATTCTTTTTTTTTATTCAAGACATTCTTAGGGTGAGATAACAAGCATGATATCCGATGTTTTCTTCTCATGGGACATAATATATTTCTTGGCAACCGGTTTCTCTTCGATACAAATCATGATCAGAATATAAGCAATACATATATCACTTTTTTAGTGATTCTTACCATGGTTGACGGTCCATCCCTGCATAAGACAAGGATTAGAAAACATAATATACATATCCAACAATTCCTGTTCATCTCTGTATTTCCTCATGTTAGCCGCTCTGACTCTTTGGTTCAGCTTGTCGCTAGTGGACACAGATACTGACACCCATTTTTTCTATAGGGCTCTTAATATTTCTCTTTTCTTTAATTCAGTGGCGAAGCTCCTAGATAACTTAGAGCCGAAGCTCCTACATATTTTATTGCTTTTTAACATTTTTTTCTGTACATGTCTATCATTCATAACTTCTTTGAGGGACAAGCAATCGTTCATCTCATTGAAACATAATAATCAGTTTTATGCACATTGAACATATCATTCTACCTTTGATAGCATACGAATTCGGACATGTGAGCATTCTCTTCTTATTAAGCATGGTAATAGTTCATTGATTGAGGCAAAGTATCTAACTTTAGCATGGAAATATCTCATTTCTTATTAGCAAGCAATAATTCTTCTTTTTAGCATACAGATTAACTCTTTTCGTATATTAGCATAGCAACATATGGATTCCCTTATAAGCATACTTAATGATTACTATCTTGTTATTAGCAACACATTCATTTCAAATTTAGATTTTTATTAGACGTAAGCGAATTAGAAAATGAGTTTCGTCCACTCATCCATATCAATCATTTTCTGTTGCAGAACCATCAATCCGATCTCTTTGTTTATCTAGTGCCTTCACAGAGCGGAATACTACATAATTATCCACCATGAAAAGGTTTCGTCCTCGAAACTTAAGGACAAACTTACGATATCGATAGAAGCAATAGTTCTCATCCTTCGCCATCATCAATCCATAAAATCTCAGTGCAGATCATGTCCAAACTCATGTTCAATAAATATCTCAATCTCAATCAATCAAATCAATAAAACATATATCGGCATCATAAAAATATTTACGAACTTATTGTATGGAACGCTAATCTCATCGATGATATCAAGTAGGCAAAAAAATTTCGATCAGAAGAAAATCTTCAAATTCAATTGAATCAACAATTGGCAAGAGGATCGTGTTGCTCTAAAACCATTATGTCACGCCCCGATCCCACAGAGTCCTTTCATCTCACTTCGGACTCTGTGAGACCATTCGTCCTCACTTGGGCGTGATGTCGTGCAAGCCTAAGTTGCGCCTGCACGAGGCCAAGACACGTACAATCACAAAATAGACAAGATTGACAATAACGCAGCAGAACATAATACAAATATTTGAAGTAGCAGCAGACATATTACAAAAGATAATTGAACACAAGGTAGCAGAAACAAATCACTTTATTTATTTCATTTAAACATATTACAAGCTCTCAATATTCTCTGATAGAATGCTTATATTCTCTCAGAAATATTACAGATTACAATGATCTCGTTCCATACATTACATCCCTTTATATACAAAACCAACTCTTTGCAACAAATGTTAATCTCTTGGCATCTCTTCTGATTTCTGGCACCTGAGGATAAGGTTCGGGCTATCGCTTCGGACTATCCATCTCGATTCATCTTGCACCTGCGTGCAGACTGATGGTGGGTCAGTATATCAACATACTGGTGATTGTGAACAAAGGCTACATCATCTGAAATGATCACTAATTCATTTAATGAGAAAATATTTCTTGTAATGTGATCTTGTTACTTCTACTTATATTCATTTCATGCTTATCAGAGTCAGATTACATCTTTTGAAAATACTTTAAAAAGCCAACATATCATTTCTTTTATTTCAAGCATACGAGAGAGTATTCATTTTATGCACGATGACTATTCTTTTTTGTGAAGTGTGCAGTGTGTTTCATGAGCCATAATCATTTCTCTTTGTTCAAGCAACTCTTAAAGTCAGTTACAAGCACGATATCATCTATTAAGGGACATTAGCATTTGCATTATTTTCTCATATTCAAGACATTCTTAGGGTCATATTACAAGCATGATATCCGATGTTTTCTTCTAATGAGACTTAATATATTTCTTGGCAACCGATTTCTCTTTGATATAAATCATGATCAGAACATAAGCAATATATATCACTTTTACAGTGATTCTTACCATAGTCGACGATCCATCCCTGCATAAGACAAGGATTAGAAAACATAATATACATATCTAACAATTCTTGTTCATCTCTGTATCTCCTCATGTTAGCCGCTCTGACTCTTTGGTTCAGCACGTCGCTAGTGGACACAGATACCGACACCCATTTTCTCTATAGGGATCTTAATTTCTGGCACTCATTTTCTCTATGGGGCTTTTCATTACCAGCACCTATTTTCTCTATGGGGCTCTTAATACTTCTCTATTTTCTTTAATTCAGAGGTGAAGCTCTTGGATAACTCAGAGCCGAAGCTCCTACATATTTCATTCTTTTGCAACATGTACAAGTCGTCTGTACATGTCTAGCTTTCATAACATCTTTGACAGACAAGCAATCCTTCATCTCTTTGAAATATAATAATCAGTTCTATGCATATTGAACATAGCATTCTACCTTTGGTAGCATACGAATTCGGACATATGAGCATTCTCTTTTCTCTTCTTATTAAGCATGGCAACAGTTCATTGATTTGAGGCAACATATCTAACTTTAGCATGGCAATATCTTATTTCTTATTAGCAAGCAACAATTCTTCTTCTTAGCATACAGGTTAACTCTTTTCTTGTAGCATAGCAACATGTGGATTCTCTTATAAGCATACTCAATGATTACTATTTTGTTATTAGCAATAGCATTCATTCAATACTTAGATTCTTATTAGGCATAAGAGAATCAGAAAATGAGTCTTCGTCCACTCATCCAGATCAATCTTCTTCTGTTGTAGAGCCAGCAATTCGATCTCTCTATTTATCTAGTGCCTTCATTGAGCGGGGCACTACAATCCATGCTTTCATTCAATGGAGAGGCCGGGAGAGAAAATATAGAGAAATCAGTAGTTGGAAGGCGGCTGGCGAGGGGATTATCACCTGCAACCTGGCCGTGATAAGAGCATTGGGCATATGGAACAGACGCTTAACTCTGAGGGACGGTTGTGGCCTACTTCTATTAGGGGTCAGCTTATATGGTAAGGATGGGTTCCCTCTTTTTATGTTCGGTAGGCTCAAGTTGTAGGGGCAAAGGTATTGCATACAGAAGGGGGTTCATTAGCTGCAGATACAAGAATCGGATACTCGTATCCTGGAGAGCTTGTCCGATACTAGGACACCGAGCTGGGGGCTTGATATGTCGGCCTTCCAGATCGAAGCTCATTATGGCAGAGGGATGCCTCATGGTGATCTAGATAGGGGAACCGGCTTGCGACGACTTTTGCAACGCGTAGGGTGTTACCGATGCGGACAAGGTGTTTTATGATGAGTCGTAGACACCTATGTTTGTCCAGGCAGTTTTGAGTAGGGAGAGGATCGAATCTTGATTCCCTTGTATAGTTTGAGTTGGGGGGTATACTTCTTCTTTTTGTTTTATTTTGATTATATACCGTTTTGGACATCGGGCGTAGTTTTGGCTGCTGTCGATGTTACCCATTTTGGGCCTCTTAGATATATGATATTTCTTATATATATATATATATATATATATATATATATATATATATATGAAAAAAAAAAGAAAAAAAATATATATATATATATTTATTTTTTTATTTATATATATATATATATATATATATATATATATGAATGATGGGGAACGGGCTGCTGGGGAACGGGTGGCTGGGAGAGCCTCTTGTCGTTGTAGGGTGGTTCGCCGGGCCGGCCTGCCTCCTCGGCCCGGCCCCAGGCTCAGCCCCTCGCGGAGGCCCCTATCGCCGCCCCAGCGGTCCAGTATGGCCGCCTCCCCTCTGGGAAGGCACCCCCCTCGCCGGCATCCTCTCGCTGTGGGGAGGACCCTCCATCGTCGGCCTCCTCCCGTCATGGAGTCTCCCCCTCTCCCACACCCTCGTAGGCGCCATCCTCGGAGATGCCGAGCTCGGCAAAGGAAGGCTTCTCCTTCTTCGGGTCCTCTTGCGATGCCTGGCCTCACTTGCTCGGCGCCCACCGCCGTGCCTCTCGTCGCGCCGCCCCTTTCTCCGGCTATGCCCGCCTCCCTTCCCCTGGTGTGGCCCCCCGCGTCCGCCTCGTCCCTCCCCCCCCGGCGGAGCTAGGTCAGCCCCTTCCTTGCCGTCGTTGCCTCTATCTCTCTCAGGCGAGCCCCCCACCGCTCCGGCGTCCTCTCCGCCCTTCGTCCCTTTCGCTGCGCCCATGCAATGGCCCCCTCCTCCCTCTCCTAGGTCACCCGCGTGCCTCCCCACCACCGGCCCCGGCGGTCACGGAGTGGCCACCTCTCTCTTCTCCCCCCGGTGCACGGAGTGGCCCCCTCTCTCTTCTCACCCCCGGCGCTTTCGTCGGCGGCGGCCCCGAGAGCTCCCCCGTCTTCGGTCCCCGCGTGGTGGCACTCGGCGAGCTTGGCCTCCTCGTCGTCGTTCCTGTCTTTACCCACTGCCTCGGATTCCCCCGTCGTCAGCGGCCCTATCCGCACCGGGGACGCAGCCCCTCCCCCATGCAGGGCGCTCCGGCGCTCCCTCCGGCACCAATCGGAGGGCCAGCCCCCGATGGGATGGTGAATCCCCTCTGCTCACGCCGGCTAGCCTCTCGCCGGCCGAGTTTTCCACCACCCTACTCCCCTCCCCCACCCCTGGCTTCCTGAGCCCTCCGGCGACCATCGCGGGGATGGTCTCCTCCGCTAGCGACTTCTACGGGTCCTCCACCGGGTTGGCTGGTTTCGGTCGCCAAGTCGGGGGAGCAGCGTGCCCCAGCGCAGCCATCTTCGGGCTGTGCGCCTCCTCCACCCCTTCGGGCCGTGTGCCCTCGGGCCGCGTGCCGCTCAGCTTCGGGCAGTGAGCCCCTTTGGTTCGGGCAGTGAGCCCTAGCCTCGGGCTTCAAACCCGTTTCCCCCTTGGGTCTTTGGCCCGTTTCTAATTTCTTTTCGAATTTCAAATTTCATATTTCTCCTTTTTTTTTTCCTTGTTTAAAAAAAAACTTTATTAAGGGTTACCCCCTCACTTTGTAGGAACTTGGGCTATCTCCCGGTTCCAACCTCTTCTTCCTTTTCAATGAAGGCATTAGCCATTGTTTAATATATATATATATATATATATATATATATATATATATATATATATATATATATATATATATATATATATATATATATTTATTTTGAAGCAATGGGTACTTGTGGCGAACTCGCCTCCACTGAGTGGAGGCTCGAACTCCCGACCACTTGGGCCGCATGCATCTCACTTAACCACTAGGCTAAAGGTCATTTGCATATATATATATATATATATATATATATATATATATATATATATATATATATATTCATACATAAAAAAATAATTTATATACAAATATTTTAGGAAAAATATGCTCAAAACAAACTAATACATTAATCAACACAACTATGCCATATATGGGGTCCAATTTAGAAGTGAATCAATATGAAAAATATGGAAATTAATTATTCTGAAAATAATTAGAATAAATTAGAGAAAATATGATTTTACATCTCAATTAATTAGATTTAAATTATATTAAACTCTTATGAAGTTTAGAGATCAAGTAGTCAGGTTACGATGGACTTGTCGGTGTCCGAACAACTAGTATCATAGAATGGATACCATAAACGCATGAAATACTTGCAAACATGAACAGTGAACATTACTAGATGATAAATAGAGATGTTAGAGACATTACCAATGATTTGTTCGAGATCAAACGGGTTCAAAAGTCATCGAAAAGATCCTCGCACCGAAATTGGTCAAATCTGGACCAATTGTCGTGCAACGAACGTCACGGCCAAACCGAGTGGAACGGTGTGAGTTAGCAATTGAAGATCAAAGACATAGGGCTACTGATTACTTTTGGTTTTAAGCCTAAAAGATGAGAAAAAGTAGATGAAAACCATGTTAGAATATGACAAACCTGGGTTCAGATTTTTTATTACGGCTAGAAATAACCATCAACTTCGGCCTCCAAACGACCAAATAAGTGGACGAAACTCCTCCGGGGCTTGATAGGGTTGAATAGGGGATCTCTTGGAGTCATCATGAAGGTATTAGAGTGCACAAAAGCCGAGAAAAATAGGGTTGAAGTGGTCGGCCTTGGAGTGCTTGTGTCGTCGGCCTAGAGACTATATAGGGTCGAGTTTTTTGGTGTTTGGGGAAGAGAGGACGGCCAAGGGATAGTTCTACATATAAGGTTTGGGCCTCCTACATGTTATAATTTGTACTGAGGAGGTTTGAATTAAGTTTGTGGAGATTTGTCAACCAATCAACTAATGTGGCAAGGTGGGTTAGTGGATTTCCATATTTGGAAAGATGGAAGATTGAGTCAAAGATGCATTAGTTTAATGCATAAATGATGCTATTAAATGTCTAAAAATTAATTAAATATATCTCTAATTGATTTTAGAAATCCTAGATAGGCTCAACTAAGTTGGGTAAGCTAGGTTATGGTCCAAACAATTATTTGAATTGAATTGAACACTGAAAAGACTACAAATAGATCTCTTGTGCGGATCATCCCCCGTATATATATATATATATATATATATATATATATATATATATATATATATATATACATATATATAAGTAAAAAAACTCATATTCCTAACAAGATTCCTACAAGTAGATTTATAAAAACTGTGAATAATTATCTTGGCAATTGATGGTTTCTATTGAGTTTTACAAGTATTATTGAAATGGATTTTTATTCTCTAAATATCTACTAAATAGCTATAATTAGAATATATATATATAAAAAAAAATATATATTTATATATATATATATATATATATATATATATATATATATATATATATATATATATAAGGATGAGAGCCGGCGCTCCGGAACGACCCTGAAACCCTAGTTTCGATTTCTCCACCGACTCCGGCGTGGCCCTTGGCCAGGCCGGCGTCCTCCTTCCTAGGGTGATCGGACCATTTGGCCATCATATCCCCTCCTTGCTTTGTTCTTCGGGTTTTCATGGAGAAATCGTTCGCGGAGGTCGTGGGTAGCCGACCTCAGGTCGCCCCGACCATTCTTCCAAGAGTTCCTTCGACGTTTAAGGGAGCCCCTGCGATTTCTTTTTCGAAAGAGGAGGAGCAGTCTTTAATGGATCCTTTAAAGTATGCTTTAGTTGGGAAGTTCTCTCATTCTCGACCGCCGATCGATTTAATTCGGAAGGCGTTGTCGGGTTTTGAGTTCACAGGATCTATTAAAGCCGGCCTCATTGATGGTAAACACATACTCATTCATCCATCGAATGTTGAGGATTATCTACATCTTCGATCTAAGGATACTTGGTATATTGCTCGTGCTCCCATGCGACTTTTCAAATGGGATCCAGATTTCACTCCTTCATGTGAATCATCCATCATGCCAACGTGGGCGTCCTTACCTGATCTTCCTCATTATTTATACAACAAAGATACACTTTTTGCTATCATTTCCTCGATAGGCACTCCTCTCAAGATTGATAAAGCCACTGCTGATTTATCTCGGCCAAGCATGGCCAGAATTTTTGTTGAAGTTGATGCCTCCAAACCACTACAACAAAGAATCAGGATAAACCTACCTCGAGGACGGAGTTTCTGGCAACAGTGGATTATGAATCTTCCCCATTATATTGTTCTTGTTGCAAACATCCGGGTCATATGGTTGATTCATGCAAGACAAAGCAGAAGAATAAAGATAAAGGCAAAGAGGCTCACGTGATGGCGGATCCACAATCAAGTACTGCAGCTACCTCATTAAATGAGGCTGAGCCACCATTAGTTCAAGAACCCCAGATTCAAGGCAACGCAGCATCTCTGACGGATATTGAAATCCCCGTCAATGTCAATCATATAGCCTCCGTTATTCCCAATGACGTTCAGGGTGAAGTACCTGAGCATGTGATGGAACACTCTGATCATGACAGTCAGCCGGAGCAGGATACTGCGGCAGATACTATAGCACCTGGCCCAATGGGTGATGAGACGGAGGAAGCTGTCCAGCCTATCATTGAGAATTTCGATCTTCTGGAGGACGAAGAAATTCCTCCTAAGGTGCTCTCGTGGGCAGACGAAGCCGACGCGGCTGCCAATGGAGTCTCTGCCAAAAAGACTAGGAAAAAGAAAGAACCTGAGCCTACGGATCGCGTTACACGATCCTCAGGAAAACTCACAATCGCTGGTACCCTCCTCAACCTCCATTAATGGTTAATATACTATTATGGAATGTGCGGGGGATTGCTGCTAAGCTCACTCTCAAACGTGTCAAAAGCCTTTGTAGATTACATAAAATCCAGTTATTAGTGGTCATTGAGCCTAAGGTTTCTAATAATAAGCTGTTGAATTTTCAAATGAAAATGGGTTTTGCTGCTGCTCTAGCCAATGCCAGAGGTAACAGCTAGGTTTTTGCCAAAAACTCTTGTCAGATGGCTGTTCTTGATTCATTCGATCTGGCAGTTACTATATCTGTTCAAAATGACATGTTTCCATGTGAGGTCATGATTTCCTGTGTGCATGGGCACGGGAAGAAGGAAGGAAGAAGAGAAATATGGAGTAGGCTTCTCGGGGTCCAGCACCAGTACAATTTGCCTTGGATGGTGGGGGGCGACTTCAATGCTATTTGTTTCTCTGAGGAGAAAGTCGGGGGCTTGCCTCCGTGTCCTGTCTCCATGCAAGATTTCTTGAATTTCCAATTAGCTGCAGGTCTCTCTGATCTTCCTTTCAAAGAAAGTACATTTACTTGGCTTAAGTCTATTGAAGGAGATAGGCAAGCCTCTAGGTTGGACAGAGTCCTTATGGACAATGCCTGGTTGAGGATGGCCCCCTCCTCAATGGTTGAACATCTTAGCCGCTCGGAGTCGGATCATGCTCCTCTTTTATTGACTTTGCGAGATTCTCAGGCTCGGGGACATAAGCACTTTCGCTTCCTAGATCTCTGGACCAAGCATCCTGATTTTCTTTCTGTCGTGCAATCAGCCTGGACATCTGTCAACCATCCTCACGGCCTCATTCGTTTGGGTTTGAGCATGACTGCTTGCCGCAAGGCTCTGTCTAACTGGAGTCACCTTACTTATGGTAACATTTTTCAGGAAGTGAAGAAAGCAGAGGACAGTGTCCTTGCTGCAGAGTTAAATTTTGAGGCTGTGGCTTCTTTAGAAAACAAGGTGGATCTTCATAAGGCAGTGGCTAACCTTAAAAGAAGAGTGCTTACAGAAGAAGCATATTGGCGCCAAAAAGCTCGTTTGAAATGGGATCTTGCAGGTGACAAAAATACTGCTTACTTTCACGAATGCGTGAATAGTAAACATTGAAAACTGCGGATTCATTCTCTTATGGGGGAGGATGGCGTCTCTAAAGAGTCTCTGGCTGATATTCAAGACATGGCTAATACTTATTATGAAAAGTTATATCAATTTGAGCCTACGGTGCAGGATGATTCCTTCATGCAGGCTATTCCAAACCTGGTGTCGAATGAGGAGAATGCAGCTATTACTGCACCTCCTACTCTAGAGGAATTGTACGAGGTGATTCGCAGCCTGGATCCTTCTTCTGCGGCAGGTCCTGATGGGTACACTCCAACCTTCTTTTTAACTTGCTGGCATATTATTGATCAAGACGTACTCCTTGCCGTATCTTTATTTATGTCGAGTTTTCACCTTACTAAGTCCATTACTGCCACTTCTCTTGTGCTTATTCCGAAAACTAAGAACCCGACTACTATGGCTGACTTTCGTCCGATTAGTTTGTGTTCAGTCATGAACAAGATTATTTCCAAATTACTGTCTTGACGACTATCGCCTATTCTTTCAAAAATTATATCGGAGGAACAGAGTGGATTTGTAAAGGGACGGGAAATTGTGGATAATGTCATATTGGCTCAAGAGATGATGAGTAAAATGAAGAAGAAATCTCGTGGAGGAAATATTGTGATTAAGCTGGATATGAGGAAGGCGTATGACCGAGTGGATTAGGGTTTTCTTATGTCAGTTATGAGGAAATTTGGCTTCAGTGAAACATGGATTGACATGGTCTTCCGATTGCTTAATAATGTGTGGTTCTCGACTGTTGTCAATGGTGCTTCATCGGGCTTCTTTAGAGCAGGTAGGGGGGTGCGATAGGGAGATCCTTTGTCTCCAGCCTTATTTGTCATTGCAGCGGAGGCTTTATCAAGAAATCTTAACGCTCTTGTTCATAAACCATCTTTCACGAATTATTATGTTCCTAGTGGTTGTCCCCCGATCACTCATTTGGCGTATGCTGATGATGTCATTATCTTTTCAGCAGGGGATTCATCTTCTGTACAGCACATTCTTCGGGTCCTTCAGAAATATGAACTGGTATCTGGTCAGCAAATTGGTCATACCAAATCTTCTATTTATGTTCATGATACTTTCCCACCAGAGAGACTTCTTCAATTACAGTCGATAACTGGGTTCACAATAGCACACCCGCCTTTTACTTATCTTGGTTGTCCCTTAATGGCAGGTAAACAAAATACAAATATGAATAAGGACCTTGTCATGAAGGTAAGGCAGCGGCTTGAGGGGTGGCAGCAGAAGATTCTGTCATATGGAGGGAAGTTAGTTCTCTTAAAATCTGTTCTTACTTCAATTCCAATATATACTCTCTCGGCCTGTCATCCCCCAGTTAGTGTTATCAACCAATTGGAGTTACTTTTTGCTCGTTTCTTTTGGGGCTCGAAAGATGGGATCAACAAACACATGTGGGTTAGTTGGAAGTCTATGGCTAGACCTCATAATGAAGCTGGCCTAGGGATCCGAAGTCTTACTGAAATCATGAATGCATTTACTGCTAAGTTGTGGTGGAAGCTCAAGACTCAGGATCTGTTATAGACTCGCTTTCTTAACGCCAAATACTGCTCGCGTCGATCTATGGATCTGGTTGTGTCTTCTCCTCAATCTTCAAGGATTTGGAAGCGCCTATTACAAGGAAGGGAGTTCACTAACAATCTTATTGATCATTCTATAATTTATGGCAACTTGAATTGGCGGTGGTCTCCTTCTCCAACAGGCCTATTCTCTTTGTCATCTGCATGGAAACATACGCGTATCCGAGGTCCACAATTTAGTCATTTTACTCATATCTGGAGCCCTTGTATGCCATTGAAATGGTCTATTCTTTTGTGGAGGATTCTGCAAGACAAGTTGCCAACTGATGATAAAATTCAGACTCTAGGATTTCACTTGGCTTCCAAGTGTCACTGTTGCAATGACTCGGCCCAGGAGTCGTTACTACATATATTTAAAGAAGGAAAACTAGCAGCAGATTCTTGGATGACACTATGCAGAGCTTTCGGCATACATGGGCAAAGGAGATCACTACTGGGATTTCTCAAACAATGGTGGTGTCGAAGAAACAAGCATATAAAGCAAATTGTGGTTGGAGCAGTGTGCTGGGTTATATGGAAAAATAGGAACAAATGGCGTTACGAGTCTTACTCATATAATCAAGAGCAGCTATTCTTTGAGATCAGGCGACAAATCCAGAAAATCATCACTCAATGTCGTCATTCGCCTATTGTTCCTAGTATTTTGCAGTAGCTTGTACTGTTGTTCTACTGTTTCAAGAAATCAATAAAGTTTTGGTTGTGAAAAAAAAAAAAATATATATATATATATATATATATATATATATATATATATATATATATATATATATATATATATGTCACGACCTGTACCCTAGAGTAAGGGCACGAGACTTGGGTACGTCCAGCCTACGCCGCAGTGTCGGCGGCAGAACGCTTTCCTAGGTCACAACATCTAAAAGTTCAAAGTAATAAACAGTTATACTCCCCAAATGGGGGTGACATAACAGAATATATCTCAATCACAGCTAAGGTAGAACATGAAAGGAAGATAGATAATAAGATGCAAGATCCAAAATCTACAGGAAATACAGATAAAAAGAGAGAGCTAAGTGTCTAAGATAAACTCCACAACATCCAGCCATAATACAGATCCCAAATGTATATACAACTCAACTGATCAATACTATGAAATAAGATAAACTAACTATGGAGCAACCGTCTCTACTGCTAAGGGATCCGACTGGAAGTCCGGATCGCAAGTGTCCTCTAAGGCTGTCCCATAATATGTGTCTAAGCAGGCCTCCTCCTCGTCCTCTGTAAAGTTTTCGACAGGTCCAGTCAGGATGAGAACGAGCACATATCTCTCAAACAGTTCATAGCAGGTTAGGAGTATAAATCATGCAATAGAGTAAAATACAGGAAGTGTTGAATGAAAGTACGAGTAAACATGAGATATTTTGTAACTGAAAGTAAATACATGATAGTAGAGACTGTAAGTGGCTACGTGATTTAGAGTACAATATGGTTATGTAAACGGCTTAGGGGCACATGAATACAAATAAGGAGGCACATGAATACAGCTACTGGGAATAGTGTTCACATAACCAATTCTACTCACCCTGCCCCAATCAATACACAAGGATCCATTCATGTTACGTTATAAGCACATGAATACAGCTAAGATACGTGAACTCATGTATTGAGTAGTACATGAGGCACATGATAAGCACATGAAAGCACATGAGAACATGTAATAACATGAACTAGTACGAGTACAAGGAGTACCTGATGCACATGATAAAGTACATGAACATAAATACCCGATGCACCCGTAGAGGGATAACATCTCAGGAAAGGATCCATATAGTACTAATCCGTGAAGATACGTGTCAGCATCATGTAGAGTAATCTAGAGAAAGAATATAGTCCAGATAGGTATGAAAAGATCAGAGAATGTACTTGCCTGCTAACTGAATGTCCAAGATGAAAGTACTGTCCGAGGAGTGCTGTCTGGCTCCTATTTAGAACAGTACCAGTCACAACAAGTCCAGAAAAGTAATAAAATGCACTACAATGAGTTCTACATGAATCTAGGTTAATTTAGACCAAAGTCAAATCTTGGTCAACTCTGGTCAACCCTAGAAGTCAAACTAGGTCAACCAAGTCAACCTAAGTCAAACTAGTCTAATCTAGGTCTAACAAGCCATTCTAGGTTCTAACAAGACTAATCTAGGTTTACTATGCAATATCATGCCTATCTAACCTATAACACATATCCACACAAGATATTATCTATATCTAATAATACACATATTGACAAGGCTATAATGTAACTTAGAAATACCTAACCTATAGCCACTATACAATATCACCCATATATCATATCATGTATATAATACATTATATCATATATATATATATACATTTACACACATTCATATATATAACTAATATATATAAGTACAACACTATATAATATAGGATGCCTATATATACCCCTCAACATATATACATACATATGTATAGAGAGAAGGGAACACATGATACTCAAGTGTGTGGGTGTGTGAGTATATGAAAGAGAGTGAGGGTGTGAGGGTGTGGTTCATGAGGGAAACAGTACGGCATTATAGAAATTCAGTTGCAGTTTAGAACATTTTTAGAGATTCAGTGACATGTTAAAGAGAATAATTTCAGTTGACAGTTACAATGGAATACCATTCATGAAATCAGTTAGGAAAAAAAGGAAATCAAATCTCAGTTCAAATAGGAAGTAATCTCAGATTTAAGGACAACCATTTCTCAGTTTTAGGAAACACAATATCAATTAAAAGAAATCAGTGAGCTATTATTCAGTGCATTCACAGGTTTTAGGAAAATTTTGACAGGAAAACAGTGTAACATTGTGACCCTGTGTGCATTAGAAAATAGTGATATAGGAATCAACCTAATGCAAAACAATATACAGGGAAATCCTGGAAAATAACAGTTGAAGGGTACACTGAAAAATAGGAAAACAAGGATGCATTTGTGATTCTGAAATCAGTGAATGTGCATAGGAAAATCAGTGAAGGTTTAAAAGAAAAACAGTGATATGCAAGCCTGGGAAAACTTAGACAATAGGGCATGTGTTCAAACCTGGAACAATGTAATAATAGGACTGCAAATGCATCTCAGGAAATAGGAAGGGAAGTCAGTTCCCAGTCTGTATTTCGAAGCCCAACAACAGTCCAAACTCTCATTCCTCAAACAAACAACCTATTCTAATAAGTAGTTATCAACTAATATATACTAACAATTATGTCCAGGATCATACATGGCTATTTAACACCAATTAAAACAGATTTAGAATTGGATTAACAGTTTAAAGAAATAAAACTAATCCATGTATTGAGAAGAACCTGTATCAGTCCTGAACAGTGAGCTAACTCAGGTTCTAACTATCCCATTCTCATACCAAAGCCTAATTCGAATGAAATATTGCATTAACATGAACCAACAATCATGTGAGAATCATCAAACAATAGAACAACAATCTAACTTAGGTTAACACAGGAATTAACAGTTTAGGAAATTGGGAAAAATACTGTGTATCAGTCTACGTATCAGAAATATGTAGTTCAACCCCATTCGAATCCAATATTCCCACATTAAACCCAATCCAAACATGTAACTAATCTAATATAGTTAATATATCATAATTAGGATCTAAACAATAAATAATAACATGATTTAAAAGTATTAAAATCAATTAAACACAAGAACACAATTTCAGAACATAGACACACACTGTGCACGACACGTGCACAGGCAAATGCGTGTCCGATACGACACAAGGGGTCAAACCACTTGGGGGATCCTGTGTCAGTCACGAACATGACACGTATGCCAATTTTCGTGGGTCGACGTGGCGTGCCCACGAAAGAAACTAGCCCGAGTAGCAGGGGATTAACCTGCCAGCGCGCGCGCACGCACGACCGCGTGTCCATGTGCCTGTGTCGACTCAACCCGACACTAATTCGTGCTCAGTGCCAAAGAAATGCATAAGCAAGGTGAAGACCTAGCTTTCTATTCAAACACAATCCACAAAATCAAACGAAATGCCCTTTGAGGCATTTCGTCGAACACGTTCCTATACACGTTGATACGTGTCCGATACGGACACAAAATGGGCTCAAAATTTAGGGTTAGCCTATCCTACTGTTAGGTTAGGGCTAGGGTATCCTAGAAATGAAATTAATCAGAATTTACATGGAGTAGATTGAAATATACCTATTGGTGAACAAAGGGTCAAAATCCCCAAATGGAAAGAGTTTCTCAAGCCACCAAACTCCCTCAAATTGTGTCCTTCCTGAAAATACTCAACACCAACAGCAAGTAGACTAATATTAGGTCCTATTGCAATTGGTTTGGAGGAAATTGGAGTTGAAATGGAATTTCTAAGATTTTAGAAAGATGGAGACTCACCTCTTCCAAATGGCAATGATTCCTAAAGAGGTAAGCCCTAATTTTAAGGTGCTATAAATAGGGAGGACACTAGTGGCCGGCCAAGGGATTATTAGGGTTAGGGTTTGGTTCAAGGGGTGTGGGCCTATGGGCCATTAAGCCTTTAAGTCACAATAATGACTTGTGAAATCACAAGACATTCCTTAAACAATTCAAATCCTATTTTCCCAAAATAAATTCTAATGGGTTAATTATCACTAACTTAAGTCAACCTAGGTTTCCATATCCAAATTCCATAGTCATGACCTAGGTTAGCCACTAGGTTAGTTCCAAAGTCAACATAAGTCAAAGTCACTAAAACACCAAAATCAATTATCCTAAAAATCACTAGAAATCATATTAATTCTAATAAATCTAATTATACATAATAATTCCAAATTAATTCTAAAATTTTGAAAATGAACAAAATACCCTCAAGCTAGAAAAGTGGTAGTGACAAATCTACCCCTCTTAAAATAATTTCGTCCTCAAAATTTAAAGACGAAACTAACTGCTAAGAAGGATATAAAAGTATACCTCAAGGTCCAAAAAGATAGGGGTACCGCTCGCGCATCTCATCCTCCCGCTCTCAGGTAGACTCTCCTAGAGAATGATGCCTCCATGCGACGCATACCAAGGGTATCACCTGGTTCCTCAATACCTTCTCTCGGCGATCCAGAATCTCCACAGGCTGTTCTGGATAACTGAGAGTAGGTCCAACCTCAATCTCCGAATGATCGAGCATATGGCTAGGGTCAGCCACGTACCGTCTCAACTGTGATACGTGGAATACGTTGTGAATTCCCACTAGTACAGGTGGCAAGTCTAGCCTGTATGCCACGTCACCGACTCTTCCGCTGATAACGAAAGAGCCGATGAAGCGCGGGCTAAGCTTCCTACCTCCACCAAAACGTATCGTTCCACGAGTCGGAGATATTCGCAGAAAAACCATGTCTCCAACCTAATCACAAGCAAGGTCTCAAGTTACTAAAAATCAAACACGATCAATCAAACAAAATAAAACAAAATACAAACTAATTCTAATCCTATCTCTAAATCTGTACCTCAAACTCCAGCGGCCTCCGGTGGCTATCGGCCCAGTGCCGATGTCTGTCCTGCGCCACGCGAAGTATGTCCCTGATGAGCTTCACCATCTCGGCTGTGTCAACAACCATCTCTGGTCCCAGTAAAGCTCGCTCTCCAACATCATCCCATGACAAGGATGTACGGCACCTACGCCCGTATAGAGCCTCAAACGGTGACATCTCAATGCTGGCCTGAAAACTGTTGTTGTAAGCAAACTCCACCAAATATAGGTGATCCTCCCAGGAACCCCCAAAATCCAGGACGCACGTCCGCAGCATATCCTCAAGTGTCTGAATAGTCCTCTCTGACTGTCCGTCCGTTTGGGGGTGGTATGCAGTACTAAACTTGAGCTGAGTGCCCAAGCTAGTCTGCAGACTCCTCCAGAAATGGAAAGTAAAGCGACAATCCCAATCTGAGACTATGCTGAGGGAAACTCCGTGAATCCTGACTATCTGTCTCATATACAACTCCGCAAGCCTCTCTGTAGACGTACCCACCTTGAATGGCAAGAAGTGGGCCGATTTGGTCAACCTGTCAACGATGACCCAAATCGCGTCTTTCCCTCCTGGTGTACGCGGTAACCCCGATACAAAATCTATGCTAATATGTTCCCACTTCCACTCTGGAATAGGCAACGGCTGCAATAATCCTCCGAGCCTCTGCCTTTCTGCCTTGACCTGCTGACAGACCAAGCATCTAGCTACGAAGTAGGACACCTCCCGCTTCATCCCATACCACCAGACATGCTCTCGCAGGTCCCTGTACATCTTGTTGGCACCAGGATGTGTAGAGTACTGCGATCTGTGAGCCTCCTGCATAATCTGCTCTCTGAGCTCTTCGTTGGGCACATATAACCGGAAACTGTGCCTCAGGGCACCATCCTCTGTAAGTGAAAACTCACTATCCTCCAATCCTGCACTGATCTGCTCTCAGATACACCGCAGAGCCACATCCTCGAACTGTGTCGCCTTGATCCTGTCCATCAAGTTCGACTGTATCTAAAGGCCCCATAACTGCATCTGTACTCCAGGCACAATCACCTCTATCCCAAGTCTCTCCAAGTCTGCAAGCAGGTGCCGATCCATAGTCAAACACATGGCTGTCGGATACCTACTCAAGGCATCGGCAACTACGTTGGCCTTTCCCGGTGATACTGAAGTGCGATGTCAAAGTCCTTCATCAACTCAAGCCACCTACGCTGCCTCATATTGAGCTCCTTCTATGTAAACACATACTTCAAGCTCTTGTGATCTGTGAAAATCTCCACCCTCTTGCCATACAGATAGTGCTTCCATAACTTCAAAGCAAAAATCATCGCCGCCAGCTCCAGGTCATGGGTAGGGTAGTTCTTCTCATGGGGACGTAATTGCCTGAAAACATAGGCAATCACCTTCCCATGCTGCTACAAGATGCAACACAGCCCCTTCCCTGAAGCATTACTATAAATAGTGAATCCA
This sequence comes from Iris pallida, assembly GCA_029216955.1. NCBI lineage: Eukaryota > Viridiplantae > Streptophyta > Magnoliopsida > Asparagales > Iridaceae > Iris > Iris pallida. The sequence continues at coordinate 36,485,591 of JANAVB010040818.1, forward strand.
CCCGATCCTGAAGGCAGTGTCAGAATCGGAGCTGTCGTAAGCCGCTTCTTTAACTCATCAAAAGCTGCCTGACACTCCTCTGACCAAACAAACTTAGTATCCTTTCGGGACAACCATGTCAACGGCTCTGCAACCCGAGAGAAATCCTGCACAAATCTCCTATAATATCCTGCCAGCCCAAGGAAACTCCGGATCTCTGCCACTGAAGTCAACGTTGTCCAAGCCTCAACTGCTACGATCTTCTTGGGGTCAACTGAGATACCATCTCCAGTCACCACATACCCCAAGAAGTCCACCCGGTCCAAGAAAAACTCACACTTGGAGAGTTTTCCATAAAGCTGCTTCCTCCTGAGAGTCTCTAGCACTATCCGCAGATACTCCTCGTGCTCCTCCTCTGTCTTGGAATATACCAAGATATCATCAATGAACACCACCACGAACTTGTCCAAGTACTGGTGGAACACCTTGTTCATTAGGTTCATAAACACTGCTGGTGCATTGGTTAGCCCAAACGACATAACCAAAAACTCAAACTGCCGGTACCGCGTCCTGAAAGCGGTCTTGGGGATATCCTCCCTCTTCACCTTCACCTGGTGATAACCTGACCTCAAATCAATCTTGGAGAACACCCAAGCTCCGCTCAACTGATCAAAGAGATCATCGATACACGGCAGTGGGTATCTATTCTTGATCGTCAGGTTGTTAAGTGCCCTGTAGTCGATACACATCCGTACCGACCCATCCTTCTTGGGTACGAAGAGTACCGGTGCACCCCAAGGTGAAGAACTAGATCGGATGAAGCCCTTGTCCTGCAGCTCATCCACCTGCTTCTTCAGCTCCACTAACTCGCTGTTGTTCACTCGATAGACATGCTGGAAGATCGATTTCGCGTCGGGAACCAAGTCTATCGAGAACTCTACATCTCTGTCCGGTGGAAGCCCTAGCAACTCCTCTAGAAACACGTCCATAAACTCTGCGATCAAGGGATACGGAGCCACCTGCTCCTCGACTGATGCTCCACAGAAGACTCTGCCGTCCTGCTCTGCCTGCCGTCAGGTGTACTCAAACTCTGGCTCTCCTGGCGCCCTGAACAAAACTCTACCCTCACGGCAATCAATGCGGGTGTGGTGTCTACTCAGCCAGTCCATACCTAATACTATATCGTAGTTCGGTAATGGCATGACGAGTAAACTCACTCCCAACTCTCGGCCTCCTAATAAGACGCTCCGCCCTCTGCAAACATCACTCACGAGGATGACCCCACCCCCGGTCGTGATCTTGCAGGTCCTAGGCAATGGTTCAGAAACCAAACTTTGTCTAATAGCATACGATATTGACACAAAGCTGTGGAAAGCCCCGGAATCAAAGAGTGCAAATGCTGGAAGGGAATCTAGGAGAACCGAACCTGCTATCAGCTCCCCGATGGCCTCGGCATCCTAAGCTGCCATAGCGAAAGCTCACCCCTGCTGTCCACCTCGTGCCTGCTGCTGGTGCTGCTGGAACCTCTGCTGTTGGGTCTGCAGGGCTGGTCGCCTCTGATGGCCTGCTGGAGCCTTGGTTCTACCTCCCTGCTGTCCTCACCCAAAAGCCCCAGGGAAATCTCTCAACTGGTGATCTCCTGCACCACAAAGTGGGCACTTGCCTAGCATCTTCCTGCACTCGTGGATCATGTGCCCCGGCTTCTTACAGAAGGCACAAATGACTACCTGACGAGATGTCTGCTGCCCTTTCTGCTGGTGATGCTGCTGAAAGGATGCACGACCCTGCTGCTGATACTGCTGCTGAGCAGGCCTCTGCTGCTGCTGCTACTGCTGGAAGTGAGGCCTCTTGGCCTGCCCCTGACTGCTGCTGCCACCCTGGAAGTCACGACCCCTCTTCTGCTTCAGTCCTAGGTCGTCTTCCGCCGCCATAACCCCAGAAAATATCTCAGCATAAGTAGCGTTCCGGTCGCTCTTAGTCAGCGATCGAACCTCTCTAATCAAGCCTCAGCGAAACTTTTTTGCCTTCGTCTTCTCAGACAAGTCATCAATGAACCGGGCCAATCTGCAGAACTCCCCGGCATACTCAGCTACTGTCTGGTTTCCCTGAGCCAAAGCCTCGAACTGTGCCTCGATACCTCCCAAGGCAACATCAGAAAAGAACTGGTCCTTAAACAGCTCCTTGAACTGGGCCCAAGTCTGGCCCTCAACTTCTACCCTGGGATCTGTCTGGTACCACGCACGGGCTAAGTCCTGCATCTGACTGCCCGCCGCCTCGATCTGGAGTCGATCTGGTATCTCTGCCAGTCGGAAGATCTCCTCGATATGCTCTATCCAATCATCTACAACATAGATGCCCTCTGTGCTGAAGAACTCCCGAGGATGCATCTTCTGGAAGTCCTGAATGTCCTTCTCCCTCCGACGGGGCTGCAGATGGGTCCCCTGAGCTGTGATCATCTCGACTGTAGTACGAACCAGCTGGTGTGCCTCATCGATCCCCTGCCTGAAATCTGCAGTCTGCCTCATCTGCTGCTGCTGGTGGGACTCAAGAATCCTCTCCACGAAGGAGAAGAGATGTGCAGCATCATGTGCAGCATCTACCATCCCCGCAGGCGGAGGCTGCTGCGGTGGAAGGATCTCAGGAATTACAACTGGCCTCCTGACTAGTGGAGGTGCTCCTCCAAAAGTGGCAGAAACACCGACTCCTGAGGGCTGCACTGGCCCCGTGGCACTGGAAGCTGGCTGCTGGACACGAGAGGTGGCAGACCCCTCTCCAGCCTCTCCCGTCAAGGGGCAATACGATCTCGTCTCAACCATCATGGAGACACGGATCAAACAAGAAACAATTACTGAGAATGAGTCGAAAAATCAAAGGAGGACAGTTTAAAATTCTAAGGAAGACAATAAGCAGCAAAATAGATATACAGAATCTGATAAGGAATTTTCCTAGTGTGATTGAGTACCTTCAAAAAAATACACTAATTCCTACTGTAGGCTGCAGCGATATTCTAGTTCAAATATCACTATATTTCCAACCTAGACCAGCATAGACCACCACTAAAAATGTGTCAGGACCCGCACCCTAGAGTAAGGGCATGAGACGTGGGTACGTCCAGCCTACGCCGCAGTATCGACGGTAGAACGCTATCCTAGGTCACAACATATAACAGTTCAAGGTAATAAACAGTTATACTCCCCGAATGGGGGTGACATAACAGAATATATCTCAATCACAGCAAAGGTAGAACCTGAAAGGAAGATAGATAGATAATAAGATGTAAGATCCAAAATCCACAGAAAATACGGATAAAGAGAGAGAGCTAAGTGTCTAAGATAAACTCCACAACATCCAGACATAATACAGATCCCAAATGTATATACAACTCAACTGATCAATACTATGAAATAAGATAAACTAACTATGGAGCAACAGTCTCTACTGCTAAGGGATCCGACTGGAAGTCCGGATCGCAAGTGTCCTCTAAGGCTGTCCCATGATAAGTGTCTAAGCAGGCCTCCTCCTCGTCCTCTGTAAAATTTTCAACAGGTCCAGTCAGGACGGGAACGAGCACATATCTCTCAAACAGTTTATAGCAGGTTAGGAGTATAAATCATGCAATAGAGTAAAATACAGGAAGTGCTGAATGGAAGTATGAGTAAACAGAAGATATTTTGTAACTGAAAGTAAATACATGATAGTAGAGACTGCAAGTGGCTACGTGATTTAGAGTACAATATGGTTATGTAAACGGCTTAGGGGCACATGAATACAAATAAGAAGGCACATGAATACAGCTACTGGGGATAGTGTTCACATAACCAATTCTACTCACCCCGCCCCAATCAATACACAAGGATCTATTCATGTTACGTTATAAGCACATGAATACAGCTAAGATACGTGAACTCATGTAATGAGTAGTACATGAGGCACATGATAAGCACATAAAAGCACATAAGAACATGTAATAACATGAACTAGTACGAGTACAAGGAGTACCTGATGCACATGATAAAGTACATGAACGTAAATACCCGATGCACCCGTAGAGGGATAACATCTCAGGAAAGGATCCATATAATACTAATCCGTGAAGATATGTTTCAACATCATGTAGAGTAATCTAGAGCAAGAATATAGTCCAGACAGATATGAAAAGATCAGAGAATGTACTCGCCTGCTAACAGAATGTCCGAGATAAAAGTACTGTCCGAGGAGTGGTGTCTGGCTCCAATTTAGAATAGTACAAGTCACAACAAGTCCAGAATAGTAATGAAATGCACTACAATGCGTTCTACATGAATCTAGGTCAATCTAGACCAAAGTCAACTCTTGGTCAACTCTGGTCAACCCTAGAAGTCAAACTAGGTCAACCAAGTCAACCTAAGTCAAACTAGTCTAGTCTAGGTCTAGCAAGCCATTCTAGGTTCTAACAAGACTAATCTAGGTTTACTAGGCAATATCATGCCTATCTAACCTATAACACATATCCACACAAGATATTATCTATATCTAACAATACACATATTGACAAGGCTATAATGTAACTTAGAAATACCTAACCTATAGCCACTATACAATATCACCCATATATCATATCATATATATATAATACATTATATCATATATATATATATATATACATTTACACACATTCATATATATAACTAATATATATAAGTACAACACTATATAATATAGGATGCCTATATATACCCCTCAACATATCTACATACATATGTATAGAGAGAAGGGAACACATGATACTCAAGTGTGTGGGTGTGTGAGTATATGAAAGAGAGTGAGGGTGCGAGGGTGTGGTTCATGAGGGAAACAGTGTGGCATTACAGGAATTTAGTTACAGTTCAGAACATTTTTAGAGATTCAGTGACATGTTAAAGAGAATAATTTCAGTTGACAGTTACAATGGAATACCATTCATGAAATCAGTTAGGAAAAAAAAGGAAATCAAATCTCAGTTCAAATAGGAAGTAATCTCAGATTTAAGGACAACCATTTCTCAGTTTTAGGAAACACAATATCAATTAAAAAAAATCAGCGAGCTATTATTCAGTACATTTACAGGTTTTAGAAAAATTTTGACAGGAAAACAGTGTAACATTGTGACCCTGTGTGCATTAGAAAACAATGATATAGGAATCAACCTAATGCAAAACAATGTACAGGGAAATCCTGGAAAATAACAGTTGAAGGGTACACTAAAAAATAGGAAAACAGGGATGCATTTGTGATCCTGAAATCAGTGAATGTGCATACGAAAATCAGTGAAGGTTTAAAAGAAAAACAGTGATATGCAAGCCTGGGAAAACTTAGACAATAGGGCATGTGTTCAAACCTGGAACAATGTAATAATAGGACTGCAAATGCACCTCAGGAAATAGGAAGGGAAATCAGTTCCCAGTCTGCATTTCGAAGCCCAACCACAGTCCAAACTCTCATTCCTCAAACAAACAACCTATTCTAATAAGTAGTTATCAACTAATATATACTAACAATTATGTCGAGGATCATACATGGCTATTTAACACCAATTAAAATAGATTTAGAATTGGATTAACAGTTTAAAGAAATGAAAGCAATCCATATATTGAGAAGAACCTATATCAGTCCTGAACAGTGAGCTAACTCAGGTTCTAACTATCCCATTCTCATACCAAAGCCTAATTCGAATGAAATATTGCATTAACATGAACCAACAATCATGTGAGAATCATCAAACAATAGAACAACAATCTAACTTAGGTTATACAGGAATTAACAGTTTAGAAAAATGGGAAAAATACTGTGTATCAGTCTACGTATCAGAAATATACAGTTCAACCCCATTCGAATCCAATATTACCACATTAAACCCAATCCAAACATGTAACTAATCTAATATAGTTAATATATCATAATTAGGATCTAAACAATAATTAGTAACATGATTTAAAAGCATTAAAATCAATTAAACACAAGAACACAATTTCAGAACATTGACTCACATAGTGCACGACACGTGCACAGGAAAATACGTGTCCGATACGACACGAGGGGTCAAACCACTTGGGGGACCCGTGTCAGTCGCGGACACGACACATGTGCCAATTTTTGTGGGTCGACGTGGCGTGCCCAGCTCGAAAACTAGCCCGAATAGCAGGGGATTAACCTGCCAGCGAGCGCGCACGCACGACCGCGTGTCCACGTGCCTGTGTCGACTCAACCCGACACTAATTCGTGCTCAGTGCCAAAGAGATGCATAAGCGAGGTGAAGACCTAGCTTTCTATTCAAACACAATCCACAAAATCAAACGAAATGCCCTTTGAGGCATTTCGTCGAACACATTCCTATACACGTTGATACGTGTCCGATACGGATATGAAACGGGCTCAAAATCTAGGGTTAGCCTATCCTACTGTTAGGTTAGGGCTAGGGCATCCTAGAAATGAAATTAAACAAAATTTACATGGAGTAGATTGAAATATACCTATTGGTGAACAAAGGGTCAAAATCTCCAAATGGAAAGAGTTCCTCAAGCCACCAAACTCCCTCAAATTGTGTCCTTCCTGAAAATACTCAAAACCAACAGCAAGTAGAATAATATTAGGTCCTATTGCAATTGGTTTGGAGGAAATTGGAGTTGAAATGAATTTTCTAAGATTTTAGAAAGATGGAGACTCACCTCTTCCAAATGGCAATGATTTCTAAAGAGGCAAGCCCTAATTTCAAGGTGCTATAAATAGGAGGGACACTAGTGGCCGGCCAAGGGATTATTAGGGTTAGGGTTTGGTTTAAGGGGTGTGGGCCTATGGGCCATTAAGCCTTTAAGTCACAATAATGACTTGTGAAATCACAAGCCATTCCTTAAACAATTCAAATCCTATTTTCCGAAAATAAATTATAATGGGTTAATTATCACTAACTTAAGTTAACCTAGGTTTCCATATCCAAATTCCATAGTCATGACCTAGGTTAGCCACTAGGTTAGTTCCAAAGTCAACATAAGTCAAAGTCACTAAAACACCAAAATCAATTATCCTAAAAATCACTAGAAATCATATTAATTCTAATAAATCTAATAATACATAATAATTCCAAATTAATTCCAAAATTTTGAAAATGACCAAAATACCCTCAAGCTAGAAAAGTGGTAGTGACAATATATTGTTGGAGTTTGGTCTTTTTCTAAGTGAATTTTAGTCCCACATCGGCTTGTATCTCTATATAATAGCTTTCCTATTTTAGAGATGCACATGTGGTGCGGAGGTGCACATGGTTGTGCCATGTGGGGTTATTTTTCTAATGGAAAAAAGGCTAAATCAACAATAAAAGCATTCATGCTTTTTGCTCTTGGAAAATTCATTTCCATGGGAGCAAAGCCCCGTAGGGGCTTAGCGACTCGGACTCGGACTCGGACTCGGGCTCATGGGCTCATGAGGCGTAATATAGCATTTTATTGGCACACTCTGCACTTAGCACGTCAGTATCATCGCTAGGCGCATAGTGCGCTTTAGTTGCGCTCGTTACGCGAGCCACTTGCGCTGCCACGTTGCGCATGCCAAGTTGCGTAAGTCCAGTTGCAAATGCCAAGTTGCGCAAGCCCATTTGCACTTGCCCAGTGGCGCTGCCCAGGTGCGTGCCCAGGTTGCGCTCAGGTTGTGCTGGGTTATACTGGGTTGCGCTGGGTTGCGCGGGTTGCTCGAGTTGCGCGGGTTGTGCAGGCGCGCTGGTTGTGCTACGTGCGCCGTATGCGCAGTGCGTGCGCAGTTCAGTACGCGCAGTATGCGCAGTTCAGCGCGCACTCTGTCGTACAGAGTGCAAGAAATGCTGGGTGTATGCAGTTGGCAGCAGAACGTGCGTTTGCATGTTCTGGGCGGTTGCTACATGTTCGGGGTGGTTATTACCACGTCCCTAACTTTGTGGCAACCGACCAGTTCCTGCAGGGCCTATATAAGGCATCCTCTCTCTCAAGGCTCATTACAGAATATAAAGAGAAGCCACCACAGAAAGTTTACGAAGTGTTCTTGAGCACAAGTAAACAGAGAATTCAGACGTGTTCTTTAACACAATTCTGATCGAAATTTGCTTGCGAATTCCAGCAGCCTTCGAGAGAGAGGAAAGGCGTCGCACCAGCGTTGCTTTTGTACGGGAGTTCGAGTCCATCCGAGGAGTCAGAAGAGCAGGAGTGTTCCAAGTTCTCCGACGAACTTGCTGGTTCCTGGAAGCTGTTCGTGTAGGGCGAATAAAGCTTTGAGCAACGGTGATCATTCACCCCAGCAGGCCATCTTCCATCTTTCGCCTGTCATCTTCTTCGCTGCTGTGATTATGAAATCTTTTTAGATTCTCGTAATATCATAACGATATCTTTTTAGATCTTCGTTATACTTGCGCAACCTTCCTTGAAGTGTTGCGTTGGAATATTATTTTTACAATTGTTTCATATTCTTAGTTTTTTATAGAAAAATTGTGCCCCAGTACTAACAATCTCAAAGCTTTATTGCTAAGATGGAAAACTTTAATGCTTCACTCCTCAACACTAACTTCTATAAGTTAGAAAAGTTTGATGGAGAGCATTATCAAGTCTGAAAGAGGAAGGTTTATCTCACTCTTCAATTCAGAGACGTTGATCACGTGCTGCTTGAAGAGGAACCTATTATTCCAGATACTGGGTCTGCTGCCGCGATCACTGCGGCTACTAAACTTCAGGCCAAATGGAGAAGGGAGAATAGCATTTGTAGGTTGCTTATCCTGAATGCTATGGAGGATTCCCTAGCATAATCCTACAGTAAAAAACCTATTGCCAGAGACATATGGGAGTCTCTGGAGAAACTGTACGAAGAAGACAAAACAGGAGCAAGATATTTGTGGTTAAAAAATATCACAAATGGCTCTTTGAGGACGAGAAGTCCATGCTGCCGCAGGTAAAAGAATTTCTGAAGCTGCGACAGAAGTTGGAAGACGAGGTGATGCCCCTCTCTAACAAGTTCGTTGTTGGAGGGATTGTCTCAAAGCTCCCCGCTAGGTGGAGTAAGTTCTATGCAAACATGCATAGGAAGAAGCTAGAGATCAGCCTTGAAGATCTCTTGCAGGAAATCTATGTTGAGGACCAGATGCGAACTCAACTGAAGGTGGACACACTATCCAAGCAATTGGCTAACGCCAATTTGGTAAATACCAAGGAACCAAGGGGAAAGCAGGCGGCTTCCCATAGCAAGAAGAAGGACCCTAACAATCTGAACGTGAATGGGTCTTCCTTCATACGAAAGACGGCAAAGTCTCAGATGCCTTATTTCAAGTGTGGCAAAAAGGGCCACTTCAAGAATGAATGCAAAGCAAAGACCAAACAATCAGAGCAAGGAAAGCCTAGTAAGGTATCTATGATCACTGACGTTGTTGCTATGATTGCACAGGTTGATGCGGTAAGGACTGACTCTAATTGGTGGGTAGACACTGGAGCCTCCTGCCATGTCTGCTCCAGTAAGGAGTGGTTCACCACCTACACCCCTACTTCTGAAGTGGTTATGATGGCGAACCAGGCACAAGCTGAAGTGCTCGGGATCGGGACGGTGGTATTGAAGCTGACTTCGGGGAAGTCTCTGACGCTTCAAGGCATGAAGCACGTACCGGCTATCGCCAAGAACCTGATCTCGGGAGGCCTACTCTGTAATGCAGACCTCAGGATGGACATCAATGCTGGCCAGATGGTGATGTCTATCAAGGGAACATATTTCGAAAAAGCTTTTTTATACCGAAGGAATGTTCAAAATTTAGCTTATAAATCAGTCCAATGTAATTAATATGATTAATGAAATCACTTCTTCTGCTTATACTCTTGAGTTGTGGCATAATAGGCTAGGACATGTTCATTGTAAACGAATAAACAGAATGTCTAGTCTAGGACTTATCTCCAAATGTGGGGGTAAGGTAGAGAAATGTGAAGTTTGTGCTCAAACAAAGATCACAAGGAAACCCTTTCCTCGGGTTAATCGAAGTACAGATCTTCTGGAATTGGTACACTCTGATATCTGTGACTTCTAACAGTTCTCTACAAAGGCCGGAATAAAGTATTTCATAACCTTCATCGATTACTTCTCAAAGTACGCGTTCGTCTATTTGCTGAAGGCTAAAGACGAAGCATTCGAGAAGTTCAAAGAGTTCAGAGCCGAAGCTGAGCGGTAGACTGGACAACAACTCAAAAGGATTAGAAGTGATCAAGGTGGGGAGTACAGGTCTCATGAATTTGCATCGTTCTGCAAAAAACATGGAATTGTCAATGAGACTACGGCTCCGTACTCTCCTCAATCAAACAGAGTAGCAGAGAAGAAGAACAGAACGTTAACAGAAATGATTAACTCAATATTGTTGACTGCTGGTCTTCCTAAGTGCTACTGGGGAGAAGCTGCATTGACGGCCACTTTTATTCTAAATAGAGTGCTCATGCAACTTCTAACGTTACTCCTTATGAACTCTGGTTCAAAGTCAGACCTAACTTGAATGTCATTCGAGTGTGGGGGTGTCTGGCGTATGTCAAGCTTCCAGATCTGAAGATTCAGAAGCTTGGGACATGGACTACCAAGACGATCTTCTTGGGGTATGCCGAGAAAAGTGATGCTTGAAGATTTCTTGATATTGAGTCAAATCATATCATTGAATCTCGCGACACATAATATTTTGAAGACAAATTTGCAAGGCACAAGAATATTTTTCTTACGGATGTACCGGAGAACAAAGAGGTCGCACAGGAAACTAAAGTCTTCAATGAAGATGTGGTCCAAGAAGATGTTATTGTTGAAACAACGGTTGAACCAGAACAAGATGAGCCGTCAGCTAAGCGTATGAGGAGGCCGAAGGACTTCGGAAGTGACTTTGTCACCTATCATGTGGAAGCTGATCCGCTTACCTATGATGAGGCGATGAAGACCAGAGACGCAGTTTTCTGGAAGGAGGCGATTGACAATGAAATTGATTCTATCACCTCAAATAACACTTGGATGTTGGTTGATCTTCCTGAAGGAACGAAACCCATCAGATGCAAATGGATCTTCAAGAAGAAGATGAAAGTAGACGAAACTATTGACAAGTTCAAGGCTAGGTTGGTAGCCAAGGGATTTTCTCAGAAGCAAGGGATTGACTATTTTGACACGTATGCTCCTGTAGCCCGGATGACCACCATCAGAATATTGATTGCTCTCGCAACAATACATAAGATGGTGATACATCAGATGGATGTGAATACGACTTTCCTAAATGGCAAGCTGGTCGAAGAGATTTACATGCAACAGCTAGAGGGATTTGTCATCAGGGGTCTTAAAGATAAAGTCTGCAAGTTGGTTAAATCTTTATACGGTCTTAAACAGGCTCCCAAGATGTGGCATGAGAAATTTGACAAAGTTATAAGGTCAAATGGCTACATGGTCAGCGATACGGACAAGTATGTTTACACAAAGTTCGCTGATGGAAGAGGTGTGATCGTTTATCTGTACGTGGACGACATGCTTATCCTAGGTACGGATATTAGCTGTGTCACGGAGATAAAGAAATTCATCTCAAGCAAGTTCAGTATGAAGGACTTGGGGGAAGCTGATGTGATCTTAGGAATCAAAATCATCCGGACAGACACTGGACTAGCGCTGTCACAGTCTCATTATATTGAGAAAATGATCACTCATTATGGGTATCAGGATCTTCAAGGGATCGATACGCCGTACAGGTGTGATCTGAAGCTGAAGCCTAATTCAGGGGAAAGCGTCAGGCAGCTGGAGTATGCAAGCATAATGGGAAGTTTGATGTATGCTACTACTGCCACAAGGCCTGACATAGCTTTTACCATGGGAATGCTGAGTCGTTTCACGAGCAACCCAGGTGCTGAACACTGGAAAGCTGTGAAACGGGTTATGAGATATCTCAAGAAGACTCAGACATATGCACTGTACTACAGCAGAGATCCGCCAGTAGTGGAAGGCTTCAGTGATGCCAGCTGGTGCTCAGAGGTGGAGAGCGAGAGGTCCACAGGTGGATTCATTTTTACAATGGGTGGAGCTGCTATATCGTAGAAGTCGAAGAAGCAGACTATGCTCTTACGGTCATCCATAGAATCTGAGTTCTTTGCACTTGATACCGCAGCCGAGGAAGCAGAATAGCTTTGGGAGCTCATGTATGATCTTCCATTAGTTGGGGCACAAATACCGGCGATACCGATATACTGCGACAACCAGACGACTACGGCGGTGGCATCAAATGACCTCTTCAACGGAAAGAAGAGGACCATACGGTTGAAGCACAGGACAGTACACGATCTTATCAAGAGAGGTGTTATTGCAGTGATTGATGTTCGGAGTCAGGAGAACCTGGCGGATCCGTTCACCAAGGGCCTCAAGCGCCAGCTGGTCGATGACACAGCTTGTAAAATGGGCTTGAAGGCATTCTGATATTGTATTATTGTATTCCTACCATAAAGTTTTATGCTATTAGTTCAAAGATTTGTCTACTAGGCATCTAGCTTTTGGTTCAAGGGAGGACCACTAATCGGAAGAATATTAGGAACGGTGGGTACATGTTCTATTGGACATGGAGAGGTTACGGACCTATAACCACTGTTGTTTTCTGCAAAAAATGGTTCCTGTGGGAAGGTTGGCTTAATTGCCTTAATGAGTTCTCAGGCAGAGTGAATGCCTGGTGTGCTTTACAGGAAACACGGTAGAGCAGCACTACAAGGAGTGAAACTCCATGCTACAGTGGGGTGACTCCACAATGAGGTTCCTGTATGTGGGGTGCTGCCCAAGAATAGGATAAAGCCTCGGCTTTGCAGGTCAAGTCACAGCGGCGTAGCACCGCAAATAGGCAGTTAGCCTAATGTTGTATGTTAATGTAAAGAGGGGTGTAGTCAAAACTACAAAGAGGAGGAGTTCCTCATGTTACAGTGGCACGACACCACGATGAGGTACCCGGTTAGGGATAAAGCCTCAGCCTTGCAAGCCATGTCATTGCGGCGTAACACCGCAAGGGACCCTAAGGCTTCATGCTGGATAGTTTGGCACTACAAAGAGGCAGTTGCCTCATGCTACAGTAGTATGACACTACAAAGGTTCCCAGATATGGGGTGATTCCCAGAGAGGGGTAATGCCTTGGCTTTAAGCCATGTCATAGCGACGTAGCACCGCAAGGAAAGCGCAAAGCGCTTCATGCCATGTCTCTTTATAATGAACTCACCTATAGTATATGAAAAAAGAGATATCACGCTGTCTCTTGAGGGTAAACTTGTAGACGCCCAAAATTATACACTAAAACCAGGCTGGCACAAGGCCTTTAATGTGTATCCAGAAGCACACGTAATTACATTATGCGAGTGGAAAGAATTTCAGCTATGATACAGAATTCAAGGCTTAGTCCATTCTTGTATTATAGTCTGGTGTTTGACCCACACGGGAAGATTCAAGTCGCAAGCGACATCTCTCTTAATGTATTATGGACAGTTACTGTGGAGAACACTTATACTCATATATATATAGAGATATGTGGGGGATTCACAACGCCAAAATATGCATTTTTTGACAGACCAAAACTGTCGTAAATTATGATAAACGACAGTTTTGATCCGTCGTTAATAGCGCGTCCCAAAATATAAACGACAGTTTTGGACTGTCGTTAGCTAGCTGAAAATAACGACATGTATTGTCTGTCAAATAAAAACGACTGACTAAAATTGTCAAATAATTTGTGAATTAGTCGGCAACTATCTTTTCCTTTTTAACAGTTAAGATCTGTCGATTTCTAGAAACAAAATTCAAAAAATCTCAATTCATCCGTACCAAAGATATTTACACTTGTTTATCCTTTACATAAAAACATAAATATATTTAAAAATAGAATTTCATATAAACATCAACAATCATCAACAATGAAAAAACCCCAATCAAAATTTTATTAACTAGTAAATGTTTCGAGTTTACATAGCAATATTTCATCGAAAACAACAAAAAATCCCAATGTTGCAAGCTTACAATGACTTAGTTCTCATATTGAACAAAAAAGAGAATGTTATTGCTAGCTTCATACAGTAAAGGATCCGGATCAGGTAGCAATCACTACTAGTGCTCAAGAGACGAGTTAGGTTCATTCCGGGCTTCACGAGTGTACTCTGCTTCTTCATATAGTAAAGGGTCCACAGGCTGGTCAGGCGATTCTTCACCACCAAATCCAAATTTCCATAATATATCCCTGACATAATTGAACTCAGCTTCATCCTTCTCATCCACTTGAACGTCAAGGTCTGCAAGCATTTGCGATCTATCAGAGCCTCCGATGCTACTACCTTCATCAATGTCCAACTGGCTTTGTTGATTTGTCATTGGAGCCATCTCCTCATTATGGATGTGTTTATCTTCCAGTTCTGGATCTACAAGAGGGGGGGGATAATGGGCCCTGCATGAATATAAACACACAGTGTCGATGCAAGTAGTGTTTTGTGTATCTTACACGATGACATGTAACCTGGATGGAGTTCACTCGTCATAAACTCACGATTAAAATTTTCACTTTGATTTAACTTGATGCATTGGTTAGGAATATCCAAACCGTTTGAATTGTAATTTGTAGACAACTAAGGACGTGTGTGTCTGTGTGCGCACGTGTATCTTATTAGGATGAAACCCACTTACTACCATCCAACTTTTTTTACTTATCAATTGAGAATATGATTATTTCAGGAATGATAGGTAAAAAATTGAGAAGAGCATAAGGGATCCTTACTTGAACAATATCAGTCTTGTTCTTGCAACCTCTGCACTCAAATGATTTTTTCTTCAGATCAGCAATGGAAATCAACCCACATTTCTCACACATATGAACCTAATAAGCATCACTTTGATCAAACAGCCTTTCCTTACGGAAATTTGCAGTCCCATGTGCAATCATGCAACCATATGCTTTAGTCTCTGATAATATGTAGGCCCAAGGAATATCATGGCACTCAATCTCTGTCTAGTATGACCATTGTACATTGTTTCAAATCCACGCATCTGATATCCACTTTTACGGAGAGCTTCGCTGATATTGTCCACCTGATAGATATTCTCGAAATACTCACAGGAGGTGCAAGACCATCATCATCCATTTTGTCATATGAGCCATATCGCATACCCTACAAAAGCAAGGGATAATTGTACTTGATTACTGCACACCAAGAACACAATACCCATATATGCAAAAATTTAGACATGTTATGCCAGGACTTAATGCATTAGTTTGATAAACATGTTTCTACAATGAAAAAAATAGAATTTGGACAGTAGAGGGCATGATCAAAAGGGTAAATCACCAAAAATTAAATCACCTAGGAAAAATAAGGATTTGCAGCATCAAGGTATTTACTTAAAGCACATTTATCTCCACAATGAATCTATAAATATTTACATAATAAAGTGACATACCATCC
Organism: Iris pallida; assembly: GCA_029216955.1. Lineage (NCBI taxonomy): Eukaryota > Viridiplantae > Streptophyta > Magnoliopsida > Asparagales > Iridaceae > Iris > Iris pallida. Next base: position 36,501,004 of record JANAVB010040818.1, read on the forward strand.
AAATGGGTTCAAAGAATTTAGGAGAGTTGTACAAAATAGCAAGACCAAGTCTTTCTGGATAACGATCTTGTAGAACATGGGCTGTTTCTTTTGTCACCTTTACTGAAATGTGTGACATATCGAATCCATGGAAATCAATGAGCCAAACCATCTGTTCTTGGTTGGCTGGAAAATTCAAAATTGAGTTCTCCGTACAGTACACTAAGTATTTAATTTGTCCCTTAGTGGAGTTTTTGTTCTGCAATTCAAGAAAAATGAAGTCGATTTGTTCCAAATGATAGTGTGAAGTAAATTCGAGCATTACAAAGTCAATTTGTTCCAAATGATAGTGTGAAGTAAATTCGAGCATTACAAACCTGGCACACAGGTCATATCACAAGGACATTCCTACCATATTTGTCAACAAAATTTGTTCGATATATTTTTCCAGTCTTGGCTTCATGAGCTACTTCCTCCTACAAAGAGTATGATATAAAAATAAGCACTGCAGAGAACCACAAATCAAGAGATAACAAGCATATAATGATAACTGCCAAAAGAAAAAAAATCTATATCCATCAAGATATAATCTTTTGAACATGGACATAATGGAATATGGATAAAAGAAGCACGGGCAATGTCACGGGTAATGTGTGTTGTGTCATACCTGTGTCCTTGCAACATAACATAGCAATATCCAAACACGGTCAAGGGTGTTATTCAAAAAGCCAGAGGGGTTTGTACAGAAAACATACCAATAGAAAATTATCCCTACGTAAAAACAGATTGGGCGAAAAAAGAGCTAAAGAGATACACTGATGATGAGACATACATTATCAAAAGGGACAGATTGGTCATAAATTATTCTAATATTTTGAGTTTAATATAATGAAGAATGCAAGTAACTAGGAAAGACCTTCTACCTGGAATACAAACCTTAGCACTCCCATGTTTGATGCAGAGGATGCCGAGCTTTAATCCATCTCTTGTGCTGATCATACGAACAAGAAGTGGAGCTTTTGTCCTGTTCTTTTTATTCTTTCTTTTATTTGATGAGTGTTGACATTCTTCTATGCCAGAGGACTCTTGAACAAGAAGTGGCGATAACTGTTGAATAACATCTGCAGCAGAGGACTTCTAACAAGCAATATTCAGAAATGGGTTGTTAGTGCACCAACAACACTAGAAAACATTAGTCTTTAACTTTACAGAGTTACCTTGTCATCAATTGTAAAGTATTCAATAATTGCGGTATGAATTATAGAATAGTCTAGAATCCCCTTATCCAGAATTGGCTGGATCACGGAAGTCATATGTTGTACTACTGATGATTTCTGTAGTATATAATGATAACAATTTGCCATGGAATTTGAGCATGGACAGAATCAGGAAAAAAAGAAGTTACCAAAGTGAACATACAAAACTGAAATTTTACATATAAAAGAAACAATAAAACATAGTTATAGATAGTAGACTATTATTTTTTTTGCCCTTTGTATCTTTAATAACCTACAAGTCATCCATACAAGAATCTACTTGCATCCACATTATGAGTTATCATCCATCAAACCTTTCAACCATCTAGATCCATACAAGTATATAACTTTCCACTATAAAGGTCTAAAATCAGAAAACACTACCATTAGTAACATAGACAATTGACACGACAAACTTAATAACCATTACCTACCATCTTTATCACATTACTCGATATAAACCATAATATGTTACTAACATCATGAACAGCTACTACAAAATAGAACCAACTTACCTCTGATGACTAATTGTAACAGCTACCTATAAGTATAAGCATCATAGTACAACTTCTATTGATTCAAGCTTCTCTTCACAATCGCTGGAGAAACCACTTTATGGATCAAATCATTATTCAACAGTATTTTCTTAATCTTTCTACTGCTGGAACGCAATCTAAATATCTAACACATGGTTATTAAAATTGTGTCGATGTGTATGGCTAAGGCTAGAAGCTCACACTAAGGGAGGTTGAGCCTCACTTAAGCTAGCCATGTGCCTTGCTTTTGCAGAACAAGTCCAACCTTATACAAGGACCTAATAGCATAATCGATCCTCCCCATCTAGAATTTAACGTCGTTGAAAGCTTCCCTGATTTGTTCCGAACAAGTATGACCTGGAATAAAGCATCGTGCAGTAGTTTCAAAGTCAAGGGCCTCTGTTCTTATTATTCAAGTGACTTACTTTGCTCAAGCGCGGGCCTTTTCTGCATTTTTGCCTAGACCCTGAAGGATGTTGGCAACTAAGTTTACTTTTCACTTATGACAACTACTCGAGATCTCGCTAGCAACCTCTTGTCCTAAAAAAAAGTAATCATTTTGACGAAGTCGGTTGATTAGGACAAAACATTGTATCCTTAAGATCATCAAAGACTACTTTATGTAGTTTGTGTACCTCTAGTCGTGTCTGTCACCTTGAACATGTTGTTTCATGATGTATCCATGCAACAGATAGACACGATATCAATGAAACAGTCACCAACTTACCTCAAGCCAGTTACAACATCAAAATATTTTTCATCAGCAATCCATACTTTTCTAATTGCTCCGAACAGGCTTGGCTACACGGTCTTCATCTTTTTGGGTGTCATCTCTCCCATGCACATAACTGAACAAATGAGGAATATCAGAAGCAACACCATGTCACATTTAAAAATTATTCTTACAAGTAGAAAATTACAAATTCAGATAAAATCATCAGAATTTGTAGATGACCCTCTACTGTAGCAATGCATGAATGTGGATCAGAAAGGAGTATCTAGAAAAAAATCAACAGTAAAATACGGATAGAAATGGTAACAGTGTAACAATCTACAAAAACAGGATTAGCACTAACAAGAGAAATGAAGCAACAAAAGCTACAGTAGCCAATACAAGCCAAGACTGGAAGCAAAGGAAACACTAATAGTGGCCAAGCATTTCAACACTAAATTTTTAATACAGAGAGAATAAGAAAAAAAAAAGGGATCGCCTATTCAAGGCAATTGAATGAATGCATCCAACACCGCCAGCCAAAGGCCAGCCCAACATATAATGACCTGTATCTACCACAAACTTTTTCTCATCATCAAACCCCACATATTCAGGGTAACAGTGACTGAAAGACCATCCTTAGAGAAGGGTTGGATGTTAAGACTCTCTCAAAATGGTGTCTGTATCCACCTGTACACATATATATGTATAAGTATTCGTGCAACATTAGTTATTATATTGTACCTATATGTATCCCGTATTTGTATTGTGTCCTCATCCGTGCATGCTCATAAATTATAGGTCATCCCATAAAATAGCACAAAAAATAGAGTAGCCTACAATGAGGGGCCAGCCAAACAGTCAAAAAAAAACTTCTTAGCCATAAGACGAGGAAATGTAATACTTCAAGTCACCTAAGTTTCATTATGACATACATAATAATCATTTTCTCAAGTATCATCAAGGTAACAACGAAGAAGAGAGAATAGATGTCAACAATGCAGACTATATTCAATTTGTAGTATTAATCAAGGGAGGGAACACCCTGACATTCATAAAGAGGCAAGTAAAGGAATTATAGATCTAACTAAACCGGATGTAAGCTACAATACCTGTGATTATTTCCAGTATGTAGCATTTAGAAAAGACAAACAGTAAATACTTCAGTGGAGATGCAGTACCTTCTTATTCTAGGTTGCTATACATTTAAGTAATTTAACAAATTATATCAACCAGTAAAAAAACTCATCATTCACTAACATGAATGTGTTGTTAGTAGTAATACAATGATAAAGTGACCTAATAAAGCTTCTCTCAGTTAACATACCAACAATGTCATAAGTCAAAGTATAAAGATAAACAAAGAAACTTGCAGCCTTGGTAGAATATATTGCATGACCTACCCTGGGGGAAAAGGTATGCCTTCTTAAGTGGTGGTCGTTCATAAGGAGCTACCTGTAAAATCACAAACAAATATATATAGAAATGTTGGACAAGAAAATTGTATCGAGAAATTTGCATATATATTGATATGCATATATCCTGGACTATAATTTTGGTATATAAAAATTGTAGATAATTTTCAAGCACTACTCACCTATGTGCTTACATCAACAACATAGAAGATAAGGGTTAGGAATATGTTTTAGTATATATCAAAAATAATGGTTGTGCATCACAAGTATTATCATCAAGTAAGCTTTTTTTCTTATTCCTACACTGTTTTCACATTATGCACCTACACATGAAATTACCTATCATCTCTAGAGAGAAAGGTGTTCTTTGAAATTTAACATTTACTTGAAGGAAGCCCAAGCCCATCAAGTAGAACTTCCAGTCCACCAATGCTTCTGAAATGATTTTGAGCACAGGAATTTTGAGATAGAGCTGATCTTAGAGTGCGAAGAGTCAAATAGTGGAGTGATAGATAAGTCCACTATTCTATCAAGTTCAATCTCCTGATAACCCGTAAGAGCTCTGAAAAAAAAAAAAAAAAATATATATATATATATATATATATATATATATATATATATATATATATATATATATATATATATATATCAGAAAACAATATAAATATAATAATCAGGGTTGGCATAGTGTGAGTTCATGCAGTTCGAAGTCAGTATTGTCACTCTCATGATCAAAAGTACATACTAGTTTCCAAACTATAAACAATACCAAGATAATACAGACTTTATACACCTAACAACTAAAAGACTAGCTTAAAGAAAATTGCACTTGCTATCAACACGTAACAAGGGAGGTCAAGGGCAAACTAATGCTTTCTCCCCAGTAGGTTCATGAGGGATCGTAGAAGTGGATCTGAACGGTGTGCAGGTTACACTTAGATTAAGGAGGAGGAAATTCTATGTCTTGATATCGTGATGTGCTTGGAAAGAATCAGATAATCACCATCTTCTTAGAGCCTGACTTGCATTGAAGTTTAGATAATTGACGTAAATATATAAGAAATTACTGAGTCCATTTCTTTTGATGACAACTGGTTTAACTCTAAATTCCTTCATTTGTTTTATGTTAATCACAAAAAACAAATAACAAAGAAAGGTGAAAGTTTAAAATGGAGTAATAAGCTTAAATTATCAAAACCATCACCCAATTTTTATTTAATTGGATGGATTAAGTGCCAAAACTGGGCAAGGCAGTAGACCAAAGTTCCACTAGAGGGGGCTATAGTTTCTTATTTTTAATGATATTATTGTGCCCTCACTCATAGGACCATGCCAATGGTCCATGTTATAGGAATAAGCTCGGAATAGGATAAAAATGATAGTGTGGGTGTCTGGTCCATGCAAACAAGGGTCACTGAATTAATCAAATGAAACATACTTCAATCTTAAAACTCTAAATGCATCAGTCTCTGCCAATACTTAATATCTTGCTTCAAAACTGATCATAATTCTGCTTGATCGATAGGAAGGAGGTCGCTTTGATCTTTGGTCCACATGAGTCTATAACATGTAAACCAATGGAGGTCAACATGTCTACCTATCGCTCAAGGTCTATATATGCATATGTGTGTGTGCTTCTTTGTTTATATATTAAGTTGTGTCCCCATGTTCATCTTATTTCTATTCAATTGTAGAAAAAATAGACCTTTCTACACTTACCTGGGAACTTCTAACATGAAGCCACTTCCATGTCGAATAATCTGCGGACTGTAGAACACTCTTCTTCCTTCAGATATAGTAGGATAGTTCACCAGTTTAATCTTTAAATTTTAATGCATTATCGATTTGGAAAATTTAGCCGACCCCAAAATTTGGGGATAAAGGCTTTGTTGTTGATGTTGATGTCAATTCGAAAAGTTTCAAGGTTTCAGATAAACTTTTGACACTTAAACACACTCCAACATATATTGCAACATTAAGATATATGGTTTCTGCCGGTTTACCTCAAATCATATCATAATTTTGATCAAGAGGTTCACAATAGTGTTCAAATAAAAGTTATACTAAATTAAGTACATATCTTCTTAAGTTAGACAACTTCATCTATGAAATGGAAGGATAAAGAAGATAAAAAAAAACCAAGACCTGATACCTACTAAAAGGACATGGAAACGATGTTGTACGTGGTTAGGCATGGAAAAACAACACAGCCTCGAAACTCCAAAGGACATGGTACCCAAACTTAGTATCATGGAAAAATACATGCCCTTGGTATCAAGCTCCAAGACATGGCCTTTTGTTGATCATTCAGGTCTTAGGAAGCACCAATACTCCCAAAATAGGCTATGTCATACCAAAAATTGGTGTTGAGTCCGTGTCTATGATGATTGTCCATACCGTACCGTGTCGCACGTGTGTCCTTTCAACATAAAAGGATCGGTTGGATTGGTAAAAAACCTATTTTCTGTTGAATCGATCTTCTTTAACATTATGGGTCCAAAAATTGGTCATTTAGATAAATATTTTCCATCCAATTCATGTTTTTTTTGGGGGGGAAAGAAGGTTCTATTTTTAGACGAAGGGAATCAGTAAATATCATCATTCTAATAAAATTGAAGCCAAATAAAACCAAATAGCAAGAAATAATGAGGAAGAGAGGGAGAGAGTGTGTGTGTGCGCGCGCGCGCTTACCGATTGTAGATAATAAGTGCAGTGCCATCAAGAGAAGAACAGATAAATCAAAACTCTAACCCTAATTTTCTACATCGGAGGAACATGAGAAGTGAAATACTATCTAGTTACCTAGCTAGCCAGTTTTCACGGAGTTGAGGCGGCTTGTTGGAGAAAGAAGACGGCCTCGAGATGTGGTGTGGCACTGGCGATGGCGTTGGTGGGGGGACGATGGCGGATGCGGGGTGAGGGTGGTAGTAAGGAGAGAAGTATTGAGAATGGAGGAAGTATGCTGATTTGGGGGTTTTAAGCAAAGGATTCCAGCGAATGGGTGCGGGATTTTAGAGAGCCAAAATTTTTAATGGAGGAGGGAACCTAAATTTTCAACAAAATTTTTATATTAAACAACTGTTTTAGTCCGTCAAATCTAAATTTACTATTTTGGTGAAATAAATTTTGATGTTAACAACGATTTTAATCCGTCGAAATTGAAACAACAGTTTTAATACGTCATTTTTAGACAACTCTAACTGTCACATTTTATCCTTTTTGGTGTAGTGATTGTTGGAGTTTGGTCTTTTTCTAAGTGAATTTTAGTCCCACATCGGCTAGACCAAAGGAGTTGTATCTCTATATAATAGCTTTCCTATTTTAGAGATGCATATGTGGTGTGGAGGTGCACATGGGTGTGCCATGTGGGGTTATTTTTCTAATAGAAAAAAGACTAAATCAACAATAAAAGCATTCATGCTTTTTGCTCTTGGGAAATTCATTTCCATGGGAGCTAAGCCCCGTAGGGGCTTAGCGACTTGGACTCGGACTCGGACTCGGCCCCAGACTCGGACTCGGACTCGGACTCGGGCTCATGAGGCGTAATGTGGCATTTCGTTGGCACACTTTGCACTTAGCACGTCAGCATCGTCGCTAGGCGCATAGTGCGCTTTTGTTGCGCTCGTTACGCGAGCCACTTGTGCTGCCACGTTGCACAAGCCCAGTTGCGCATGCCAAGTTACGCAAGCCCAGTTGTGCATGCCAAGTTGCGCAAGCCCAATTGCGCTTACCCAGTTGCGCTGCCCAGGTGCACACCCAGGTTGCGCTCAGGTTGCGCTGGGTTGCGCTAGGTTGCGCGGGTTGCTCGGGTTGCACAGGTTGTGCAGGCGCTCTGGTTGTGCTGCGTGCGCCGTGTGCGCAGTGCGTACACAGTTTAGTGCACGCAGTATGCACAGTTCAGTGCGCGCTCTGTTGCGTAGAGTACAAGAAGCGCTGGGTGTGCGCAGTTGGCAGCAGAATGTGCGTTTGCACGTTCTGGGCGGTTGCTACATGTTCGGGGTGGTTATTACCACGTCCCTAACTTTGTGTCAACCGACCAGTTACTGCAGGGCCTATATAAGGCATCCTCTCTCTCATGGCTCATTACAGAATAGAAAGAGAAGCTACCATAGAAAGTTTACGAAGTGTTCTTTAGCACAAGTAAACAGAGAATTCAGACGTGTTCTTTAACACAGTTTTGATCGGAATTTGCTTACGAATTTCAGCAGCCTTCGAGAGAGAGGAAAGGCGTCGCACCAGCGTTACTTTTGCACGGGAGTTCATGTCCATCCGAGGAGTCAGAAGAGCAGGAGTGTTCCAAGTTCTCCGACGAACTTGCTGGTTCCTGGAAGCTGTTTGTGTAGGGCGAATAAAGCTTTGAGCAACGGTGATCATTCACCCCAGCAGGCCATCTTCCATCTTTCGCCTGTCATCTTCTTCGCTGCTGTGATTACGAAATCTTTTTAGATTCTCGTAATATCATAACGATATCTTTTTAGATCTTCGTTATACTTGCGCAACCTTCCTAGAAGTATTTCGTTGGAATATTATTTTTACAATTGTTTCATATTCTCAGTTTTCCATCGAAAAATTGTGCCCTGACACTAACATATATATATATAGGCCTTATATTTAAATAAGAACTGGGCTTTATAACATATAAAAATAGCTTTGGGTATTTATATACAATGTGCTTTGTTTAATGTTACTTTTCGGGTTTGCATTTGAATAATACTTTCTAAAATTTTATATGTAATATTAATGGATTTTATTCAATAAATTTTATATTGATAATTATAAAATAAATATTTTGTTAAAAGAGGTTTTATATACCTATGCTTCTAAATATGTTTCTAAATAGCGTATAAATATTTTATAAGTAATTTCTAATAAATATAATTACTTTATATATAAAATTCTATCTTAGATTAAATTGCCCTTGATCATAACCTATCGTATTTTTTATTTTCTTACGAATCTGAATTTCTACTTATCGATCCTAGCCAATTGGACTATTCTGAACTCAATGGGTTTACCTGTTTCACTAGCTACGGACACCAGGCGAGTGCATTTCTTGTTTGTTTTCAGTATTGATAATTACTATATTTTATGTTTAGTTATGATATACTTGGTTCTTGAAATGCTCGTTACACGGATTACTGGAATAAGGATTTTAGTCAAGATACCATATTTTGTCGTACTTTTATTATCGTGTTTCGTGACCTATTGTCATGACTTGGATCCATGTGTATTAGTCATACAAGAAAGTACTAAGTAGATATGTGATCAGACCTTAGACCTTGCTTTATTTTTACATGTTATTTAAACCGTAAGGATACAAATCCTATGTAGACCGTGCGGTATAATGTCCCAGGACCCAGCCCGATCACATATTGAAAAGTGTACTTCAAATCACTTAGATAGTCATAGTCTCCTTGTTGTATTCTTTACTTGTCTTTATAGCTCATGTTAACTGTTCCACTTTACTTTTCATGTCATTTTTATAATTTATTTATCTAATCATGTATGCTATGACTATTCATTATTTTAATAGTCGTTATCATATATTTAGAACTACATGCAATGAATTGTACGCTTTCCATTCCTGACTGAAAACCTATTTTTCAGCTTAGTCTATTGGTACTCTATGCACTTGGACCCTTGGAGGAGTTATTGATATATTAAAGGTCGATCCTAGAGACTAGATATATAGATTATTTTGATCATAAAGTTTAATAAGTTATTTCTAATTTTGTTGTATTAACGGGATCTTGTATTTATAATCAAATGTAATCTTGGAAGTTGTAAATAATTTATTTATTGTGAATGAGAAAATAAAGAGATTGTTTTATGAGCAAATATTGTGTACTGGATTACTCAGATCTAGACAGCATTCTACTGTCGATGCCGCAGCGTAGGCTAGACTTGGACACATACTCTCATTTTGAAAAGAGGGGTACGGGTCGTGCGTATTGGTGATCAATCAGAAACATAGGTCGTGCCCTAAGTATGTATCAAATCATGTAATGTGAGTGTCATGGCCAAAAAAGATATAAGGATATCCAACAATCATAAGATAGTCCGCTAAAACTATGTCAACATGCATAAAATAAATAAAAATAAAAAATGACTAACACAGTCGCTTGCTCCCAAATATGACTTGGACACACAATTTGTAACATATAAAACTAAAAAATATAAAATAAAATAAATACATGCTAAAAATAAATATACTGAACAGTAAATATAGCAATGTATACTTGTTTGGTGGTAGTGTGATGATCTAATAACTTCCTTAAGGCAAACACGATAAGTCAACGGTAGAAACAAAGGTGGAACTTCCACAAATGTCTCCAGATGCTGATACAAAAGTCACACTACTAAAATACAGCGAATTAGCGACGACCATATCCGTCGCTAATTCGTTGGCAAATCAACTTAGTGACTGACTGCCAACGGAATTTGGCTGAACAAATCTGTCGGGAAATAGTCCATCACTAAAAGGTCTATCTCTAAGCTTTCGCCATTCGATGGCTTAGCGACGGATTGTCGTCATCAAGAATCATACATTTAGCGATGGCTAGCCGACGGATTTCCATCAAATCAAGTATCAGGAAGTTTTTGATACTACTTTTTAGTGACGGACAAGTCAGTCGATAATACGTCGGTAACCGCATATCAGAGAGTTTCTGATACGCAAAATCCATCGCCAATCCGTCGCTAATACTCGACGACAGAGCGACGGATTAGAAACGGGATATCCGTCGCTTAGGCTCTGGAAATCTTCATGTTTCCAGAACCTTGGCGACGGTTAATCCGTCGCTAGGTTGTCACAAATTTGTCGCAAATGCGACGACGTAGCGACGGCTGAGCGACGAAATATTCGTCGCTTAGGTTCTGAAATCTTCATAGTTCCAGAACCTTGTCGATGGATATTTCGTCGCTAATCCATCGCCTTCCGTCGCTTGGTAGATGTAAGTCCATCGCTAACTGGAAAAGTTTTAAATTTTTTTTTGCATAAAATAGAGCATTCCCTGTTCGTACAACATCGAAAAGATCGAAACATCACAATATGCATCACACCTCACACAAACCAACAAACCAATATACATCACACACTAATATACAAATATCTATCACAAATACATCACACAAACCAACATACATCACATACTAATATCCAAACATCCATCACAAACTAATATCCAAATATGCACCATTATCCCAAACATTCACCAATATCCATGTGACAATATTCGAATTTCGCAAATATTCAACATTTAATAAACATTTCCAAACATTAAAATACTTAATGAGAAGGAGGAGGTGGATCATCCGCTAATGGTAATCCCTGCTGCGTCCGACGAAGATACTCATCCACCATGTGTGCCGACAGGGTATCAAAGACATAGCCTGGAAGTTGGCATAACTGCTCTGGCGACATCATCTCAAGGAGTGTCGTCACAGCATGAGACGGTACCAGATGAGCAGCAGGGTCAAAAGAAAGACCCCCGACGGAAGAAGGACCGGGAATATCGGAAGCACCGAAAGCAGCAGTAGATGAACCAGGAGGAGAAGAACTGGGAGCAAACGGACCAGGAGTAGAAGAACCGGGAGCAGTAGACAGACACGGATAGTACGTGGTCATATGTTCTCGCAAGTCCGACATCGCCTCGGTCAGAATTGCAAGCTGTGTCCTCACCTCATCGCCTGCAGGGATCGCAGAAGGAGGAGACAGGGCGGTGGAAATCTCAGAATCGATGCCTACAACGACGCTAGGGAGCCGCATCCGTAGAGGCACCCTTTCCTAAAGCCGCCGACGATATCTATGAACATGTCGTCGAAGCGAGCGGCCATAGAAGAGGACGCCTGGGGGGCATCATTTTGCTGATATCTTTGGCAGCAGGGGCTGAACCCGTCTAAGGGCATCATGATACGCAGCCTATCCAATGAATGTGTTTATACTATAAGTTTTTCTAAGTTTTAATCTAAATCCTATATTTTCCTAAGTTATAGTCTGAATCCTAACTTTATCTAATTAAGTTAACAATATTTATAATTTTAACATAAATCTCATAAACGTAAGTACTTACATCAGTCTCCTTGGCCCTCTCGTCGACGAAATTCCCGTCCTTCCGCCTCTTGTGTGTATACTGGAATACATCATGTATGGTGACCGAGTCCGCCTATTTGCCCTCCTTTACCGCCCGTTGGGCCTGTATACGAAATATTCGTAGAATTTAATTAAATTTGTATATTAGTAGTACCGAATTAGATAGTGGAATAAATTTGTGCTGTCTCACCAGATCTGCACGCGTCGCTGCGTGGGGCCTTGATCCCTCCGTATGCAGACCCGCGGTCCGTCGATTCGCCTTTGCTTTCTCCGATTTCTGCTTATACGCAGGAGTATCCATCTTCTCCAAGATCTGATCATAATACTCCTACCGGATCCAATCCTTTTTCGAATGCCCCGGGCGAATGTCATACACTGCGTCCCATATCTTCTTTCCGGTGGCGCTTCTGTAGGTCATGCGGATCGCCTCCTCGCGATAGGGGGCCACCAGAACGTCATATAACATACAAATTCATTATCACATAATTAAAAAAATATGGATTAAAGAGTAATTAAAAATTAACCACAGATATATATATATAGACCATCATCTTATCGAGCCAATCGTACAGCAAGTCCAGGGGCACCTTAGAAAAATTGAGGTAGGGGCCATGGTAGTTATCTCGGATAATGTGCCCTAGAATTCTGGCAGCATCCCAGAGAAAAAACCTACAAAGAACTAACATCTGGATTATTAACTTGAATAAATGAAAAAAATTTAATAAATTAACTTAAATTTACTTACGATTCACCCGCGGGCCATAGCTCTCGTCGGAACTCGCCCATCGGCCTCTCTGGTGGCGTCGGAGGATCCGCGGCTCCCAACATGTACTCACCAGTAACCGGATGTAACTGAGTCCAGGGGTACTCCGAGGCCCATCGTACAGTAACTGGTGGATTCGCTGGCGGAACGGATCCGTCAGGGGATGTAGTCGCAGGCCTCGACGAAGGTGACGATAGCCCCGGGATAGATCGACAACGGGATGAGTCTGTGCCCGGGGTACTCTCCGGGTCGGGATCTCTAGATGGGGTCAGATCCCAGGAATATTGAAGGCGACTACGACCTCTACCACAGCACCACCACCATGACCACGCCTATGACCAGGAGCACCAGTACCACCACCACCACCACCACTACGACGAGTGCTAGCCACTATGACCTGTAAATAGAATACATAAACATAATTAATAATATAGAAGTATAAATGAATATAAAACTAAAGTAAAATATATACACAATATATATTTTAATATATACCGATTTTTAATCTAATCATCATCATCGTCTTCGTCCTCATCCTCGGCCTCGTCTTCACCCTCATCCTCATCCTCATCCGTATCCTCATCCTCGTTGTCGACTTCATCTGTATCCTCATCCTCATCCTCATCAAGTTCTTCTTCTTCTTTTTCTTTTTCTTCTTCTTCTTCAACCTCAATACTTGGGACAAGATGCCTCTTTCTCCCCTAGTTGACAGCTAAGTCTTATGTATCAAACTCTTCCTCCCTTCTATTTTCCTCAACAATATTTTCAACATCCATGGTATCCGACTGTTGTCCCAAGTATTGGGGCTTTTCGATCTGGTCCTCTTGGTATGCTGGGTCTCCAACGTTGAATGTATTTCTAGATTTAATCTTGCATAATGCCCACCAATCAAATCGATCTCTACGATGCCTTGGGTAGCTTGTATAGTAGACTTCAACAGCCTGACTTGCTATCGCAAAAGTGTCAGACCCTCTATACCTCCTACGATAATTTATATCAACGAATCCAAATTGTTTATCGATTCTCCAACCGATATTTGGTGTCATATCGAACCACTCACATTTGAACATCACAATAAGCATATCGTATGGGGCAGTATATTATAAATCTACAATATTCTGAAGAACTCCATAATAGTCAAAGTTCGGCTCGTCGTCATAGATGGCGCCTCTTATGCAAACACCAAAATCCTTGGTACCGTAGCCGTCATTGAGAAATTCAACATTTATAGCATTCTGAGTTGCCTTAAACTTGAAGCCATTAACGACATAGCTTGGCCAAGTCTTTGCATGCTTCTTCGGTCCCAATACCAAATAACGAATGCTCTCATTTGTGAGTGTTGTTTCAGGCCATAAAACCTGTAAACAAATATTGATAATTTAAAGATTTTAGCTGCATATATTTTAATAGTAGTCGCATAACATATTATCTCAGTTACTTACATATTTGCAAAACATGGATGGAAAGGTACAATCAACCTCTCTTTGAAGTCCCTCATCGGTAATATCGGGTATCCTCATTTTGACTTCATCTCTAAATATATTGTTAGAGAGAGTAAAAATAAGTGTAATCACTTACTTCACCAAATTAGACATTATAACGAGTGTAAGTATAGTCACTTACTTCTTTAAATTTCTCACTTCTTGTATGTCACAATTTAACATGACATATCGGTTAGCGGCATCATACTCATCGTCAGTCAACCACCGTTTTTTTACTAGCCCCAAAAGGCTTGCCCCTTACATTAAATATACCTCCATCCTCAATAACTTCATCATTCCTTTGAGGTCTATTTCAATTTTTCTGGACATGAGTATCGAAATAAATGGAGCAGAAGTTTGATACCTCCCTGATAAGATATGCTTCGCATATCGAAGCCTCTATATGAGCCTTGTTGCCAACTTTCTTCTTTAGATGGTGTAGGTACCTAGAGAGACAAATTATCTTTAGAATTAATATTGAATTATAAAATCCACTTAAATTCTACTTAAATTATATCAATTTTTATTTACCTTTCAAATGGGTACATCCATCGATAATGAACAGATGTACCGACACGGGCTTCGTATGCTAGATGAATCGGTAGATGCTCCATGCTGTCGAAGAAGCCCGGTGGAAATATTTTCTCTAACTTGCAAATTGTTATAGACAATCTTCTCTTCAAGTTCAAGCATATGTTGCACCGTCAACTTAGTTGAACAAATATCCCTAAAGAATGTAGATAGCTCGGCCAACGGAACCCATACAGCAGAAGACAACAACTCTCTTAAAGTAATGGGCAGTAATCTTTTCATTACCACGTGGCAGTCATGACTCTTTATTCCCATTAGCTCGCGTTCATTGAGATCAACGCATCTAGACAAATTCGACACATAGCCGTCGAAAAATCTTAAAGTAGATATCCACATGCAGATTATTAATCTATCTTTCTTACTCAATGTGTATTGTGCTAACGGCTTAGTTAATTGTCCACCAGCTCCCCTTCACATCAAGTTTAGATAATGATGCTTGCATATATCGGCTATGTCTTTTCTTGCTTTTGGATTGTCCTTCGTCTCTCCTTTAATATCCATGACGGTATTGAAGACATTATCGAACACATTCTTTTCGATATGCATGACATCAAAATTATGCCTCATAAGATTATCTTTCCAATAAGGCAAGTCCCAGAAGATACTCCGTTTGGTCTAGTTATGGCTTTATCTGAACCCCTCGACATGATTGTTCGATAGAAATTCTATTACGGTGGGCAAATTCTTTACATCTTCCCAAATATCGTATACCGACAATCTGGTAGGCAGATGAGAAAATTCGTATTTTCCATCTCTGAACGCGTCCTTGTTCTTTCTCCAAGGATGACTCGCGGGCCAAAATTGACGATGACAGTCAAAGAAAGAAGTTTTTCCTCCATGCTTAAGGCGGAATGCCTTACTATTTTCTATACATATCGGACAAGACATGGTGCCGTGAGTACTCCATCCCGACAGTATACCGTATGTTGAAAAATCATTGATTGTCCACATCAGTGAAGCTTTTATCTGAAAATTCTATTTTCTTGAAATATCATAGGTCGCAACACCAATCTCCCACAGCTGTTTCAGCTCATCCACAAACTGTTGTAAATATATATCGATATTCTTCGGCAGATTTTTAGGATCGGGTATGATAGCTGTCAAGAACATATAAAGAGTCTTCATACACATCCATGGTGGCAGATTGTAAGGGATAAGACTGACCGGCCAGCAGGAGTATTGAGATTTCGACTGCCCGAAAGGGGCGAAGCCATCAGAACATAGCGCTAGACGTACATTTCTAGGCTCTGCAGCAAAATCTGGATGACACAAATCAAAATGTTTCTACGTCTCTCCATCCGAAGGATGTGACAATTCTCCATCGACCTTTGTGCGTTCTTCGTTGTGCCACGTCATGTGTTCTGCTGTATTCAAAGACATATACATGCTCTGTAACCGCTTCGTGATCGACAAGTAATGCATATATTTGTAAGGATGTCATTTTCTAGTTGACTTTCCTTTTTTCTGCACTAGCTTGTAATGATCTGTATTATAGAAGCTGTAACTTTCTATGTCCTTATTCTCCTTGCAGTACAACATGCATCCGTTGTGACAACAATCTATCTTCTCGTACTCCAGTCCCAGTTTTCGGACCATCATCTTTGACTTGTAGAAGTTTTTTGGGAGCTCTTTGGATTCCTTCGGTAACACCTCCTTGATTAGTTGTGTAATCCGATCATAGCAAGCTTGTGGCAAGTTAAAATTAGACTTTATGTTCAACAACCGCATCATCTCTGATAATACATAATGAGTCTCACAACCAGGATATAGAGGAGTATCCGCATCCTGAAACATATCATAGAACTCCTTCGTCTCGAGATTAGGATCCTTCGGATAAAAATTAGGCCCTGCCGCATCGTACACCATATCTCGTGCAAGGTTCTGCAGGTCTCCATAATCAACAGAGCATCCGTCATCTTCGATGACAAAATTCGTTGCAGTATTATTATCAAAAGCATAAGTAGCAGCTTCCGCAGCCTGTCTTTTCACATATAGTTCACCTTGCGATGACCACAGGCCGTACTCATGTACGAAACCCTTACAAGTAAAATGATCTCTCACAATTACCACTTCTTCGTAACGTCTATTACGACAATTACTATATGACAAATGATTTTGTTACCGTCCATGTACTGAGCTTTGCTCATGGAATACTTAAGAAATACTTCTACGCCTGCCTAAAAATCGTCACTCATACCTATTCTGCTCTCATGCTGCCGTTTGTACATCCATATACGATCAACGAAGTAACGATCCATCACAGATTGGATGTAAAAATCTGTATCGTAAGATAAAGTAAACAGAATTGCAATTAAAAATATATAGTCCGATACCGACCCTCCTCTACTTCGTCGCTCTACTACCCTTGCATCTCAAGAAGGCCCCCTCTCTGACCACCCCTTTACTTCCTTGCTTCTCATTCGACTCTCTCATCCTCATATTCTACATCATATGATATATATCCACCTCAATCAAAGCATAGAGAAGTGTAAAAATATTAATATTAACTAAGGTTCACAGTATCGGTATCGGAATCGGTATCATTATGAATCTCATGGCTTCCTCTACCAGAGCATAATATACAAACGTGAAGCAGAGCTTCACATCCAAAATATTAGAAGGAAAAAGTTTTCGATTGCCTATCACAAATCGAAAACTATTTACTTCTAATATTTTGAATATGAAGCTCTGCTTCACATTTGTATATTATGCTCTGGTAGAAGAAGCAATGAGATTCATGGTGATATTGATTCCGATATGGATACTGTGAACCTTGCTTAATATTAATATTTTCACACTTGTCTATACTTTGGTTGAGGCAGATATCTCATATGATGCAGAATAGGAGGCCTCATGACCCGAATGAGAAGAATGGGAGTAGGGAGGCTTACTCTATACACTCTAGGTACTACGATATACACTCTATATACTCTTACTTATGCAATCCTTTTGAGGCAATCAGCGTTATACTAGATTTCCAAAAAAATCTATAACTTTGATAGCCCCAAAAGACTTGGCATAAGTAAATTTAATTTTTAACACTTACCTATCTACTACTAAGATATATTATATATATCCTTCTAGGATACTCACTCTATACCAAGGTTCGCAGTATCGGTAAGGTTCTAAACGGCGGTAGGCGGGTGCGTGGCGGAGAGAGTCTGTCTACCGCATAGACACTGCCTAGACACCGCCTAGGTGATCAATATCGAACTCATAGAAATAGTCCGATACCGATACCGATACCGAAACCGATTCTTAAACTCGTACGATTAATAGCCCGATACCGATATCGATTCTAGGGTTTTGGGATTAGGGTTAGGGTTTAGAAATTGATACTCATATAAATAGTCTGATACCGATACTCATATAAATAGTCTGATACCGATACTCATAGAAATAATCTGATATCGATACCGTGAACTAGTTCGATACTGATACTGATTTCGATACTCAACAAAATAGTTCGATACCGATACCGAAGTAAACACATCAAGTTATTAGATCGACAACAAATAACAATACGTATATCTTAGTAGTAAACACATCAAGTAATAAACACATAAATATATCTTAGTAGTAAACACATCAAGTAAACCCATCAAGTAAATCCAAGACAAGTAAACACATCAAGTAGTACTCAACGACCCAAACCCCTCCCCTCTCCCTACCCACCCCCCCTCTTCCAACCACTAAGACCCCTCGCCCCCTTTCGCTCACCTACCCCCACACCGTGACCTCCCCACCCACCGACCCCCACCCAAAACCCACCCCCCTCCTGGCCGAGGCCCCACCCCCGCCCAACCACCAACACCCCTGGCCCTCCTCCCACCGCTCCCCTACCCCCCGGCCCGTGACCTCCCTACCCGCCGACCCCCCTCCCTCCGGCCCCCCTCCCTCCGCTCCTGTCACGACCCGCACCCACCGTGAGGGTACGAGTACGTAACAGCGCCCAGCCTATGCTGCAGTGTCGGCGGTAGAACGCTGTTCTAGATCATGAACTATAACTAACATAATATGAATACTCTCCATAAGGAGGCCAACACAGAGGTATAACTCAATCACAATCTATAGATAGAAAATGGCACGATGAAATAGATAAGGAAATCCTCAACTGAGGTACAACAGAAATGAAATACAAGTCTCAACATCTCTACAATATACAACTCTGAAATAATGACAACAGCTAAACATGAAAGGAAATAGTCTAAGCTATCTACACTATTCAAGGTATAATCCTGAGCAGCTGCCTGAACCTCCCCAGGGGTCCAGGTTGCGAGTGTCATCTAGGCAAGCTCCAAGTAAGGGGGTGCAGGGTTCCTCATCATCCTCTGTAAAATTTTTAACATGTCCAGTCAGGACGGAAGCGAGCACAGTACATCTCATGCAGTTCATATCATGGCAGGAAATATAAAGCAAGCAATAGAGTAAGATACATAAAACGCTGTAAGAAGATGTACATAAAACAGAAGAGATATTTGATAACTGGAAATATATACATGATAAGTAAAAACTGTAAGTGACTAGTGATTTAGAGTACGAGATGGCATTCAATTGGCTTAGGTTGAACATGATGTACATGAGTGAATATGTAGGACACCGGCCAATAAGGCTGTGTTGTACATGCTAAAACATGAAGAGTAACAGAGTGAACATGATGGGTAACTCACATGACCATTTATACTCACCCCTACCCACAATCAGTACACAAGGATCTATTCAAGTTACGTTACGGATATGATGTTTTGGTTATACAAGAGACACATGAGAAAACATGAGCGTACATGAAAGAACATGAAAGTACATGAACGTACATATAAGAACATGAGAGAACATGTGTGTACATGAATAACGCAGAAGCAAGGAATACATGATGTACATGAAACACATGTCATAAAGTATTCGATGCGCCCGCTAAGGGGGATAACATCCCAAGAAGAGATCCGTATAGTACCAATCCGTGATGATAACGTGACAGCATCAAGTAAAAGTAATCTAGAGCGAGAATATAAATCGTGACAAGTATGAAACGATCAGGCAATGTACTCGCCTCGTATCTGAATGTCTGAAGTAAATGTACTGTCCGAGATGAGGTACCTGACTCCTAGTTAGAGCAACACAAGTCAAGATGTATACATAGGATGATAATAGTAATCTACAATGTGTCTGCATGCTGTCTAGGTCAAACTAGACTAAAGTCAACACTTGGTCAACTCCAGTCAACTATACTAGTCAAACTAGGTCAAGCCTAAGCCAAACAAGTCTAACAAGTCTCACTAGGCCTAACCAAGCCTAGGCTAGCATCACACACCAATCACAAGCCACACAATTTATCCTTCATACATATATAATACATATATACTCATTATATATGAGGCATACCTATATATAGGGAATTCATCCATGGCTATATGCCCACATACATATGGATATTCACATATTTATTCATCCACACACATTACATATATATATATATTTTATATTATATATATATATAGGCATACAACATATAGGGGTTTACATTGACTGATTTTAGGGGAAAAATGAGGACTGATATATAGGCTAGACTTAGGACAAATGGGACTGGCATTTGGTGGTGCACAGGACAGGTTTTTAGGACCTGTTTTGGGACAAGTAACAGTCTTTTTTAGAGTAGGTAATAGGCTGTTTATATATAGGCTGGTAAAGGGGGTTTGAAGGTTGAACATGGGCTAATGTGTGGGGGTTC
Source organism: Iris pallida (assembly GCA_029216955.1). Classification (NCBI taxonomy): domain Eukaryota; kingdom Viridiplantae; phylum Streptophyta; class Magnoliopsida; order Asparagales; family Iridaceae; genus Iris; species Iris pallida. The sequence continues at coordinate 36,521,557 of JANAVB010040818.1, forward strand.
AAAAGGGGTATTAAGGACTGATCTATGGGGTTGCCTAGGGGCCTATTTTGGAGGCATGAATGGGTCCTACAAATGGACTGAACATAGGGTAATACATGGGGGTATAGGGGACTGATATGGGAGGCTATGGGCTGTGCAATTTGACAGGTTATTGGCTGGGTTTAAGGGTATGTAAGGAACTGTCTTGGGATGATTGGGGACTGTACAGGACTGATATATAGGCTGTGCTAGGGTGTAATGTTGGGCTGAAATGAAGTGAACAAGGGACAGCCACAAGGGGGTAAAAACTTGGACTGTGGGAATATTTTAGGACAGTGAAAGGATGGGGTTTGGGACTGGAATTCAAGGGGCTTCCATGACTGTGTATAGGACAATATGTAGGGTGGTCATGGGCTGAAAACAAGGGTTTAGGGACTGACATTAGGTGTTAAACCCTTCCCCATTTCTGCTGCAATCAGCAGCCAACAGTCCCTGTATGGGGACTGTTCACCCTGGAAATTAGTTCAACCCAAATCAAATTCCCAATGAGAATCCCATATCTCAGTTTTAATAGGAAAAATTTCAGTTAGTATTTGAAACAAAACAATTGACAGGTTTTATGGAAAACTGAATGCTATCACATTAAAATCAAACATTTATCTCAGCTCAGTAAAAAGGGGAACTCCATTTCAGGTTTTAGGAACAACATTGCAATGAAAGGAAAGGAATCTCAGATATTAGATAAGGAAACAATCTCAGATCCAGAACTCATTTCCAGCTAAATAGTGGGTTAAACACATTCTCAGGTAAGGAAGTAAATGAAACATTCAATTAACTCAGTTCACTTGAAACAGTGCATACAACAAAAGAAAATCAGAAATCCAAGGTTCTCATGTAGGTGTGTGGGCATGTGTGTTAGTGAACTGGATGAGGGAAAACCTGTGTGTTCTCAGGTTTCTAGAGTGACAGGAATGTGTGTGTGAATATATAAATGTGTGTGAAGAGAGGAACTTGTGTGTGCAAGTGGGTGTTCATGTAAATGTGTGCAGGAAATGAAAACAGTATATTCATTAGAGGGAAATCACAGCCATGTGACATATGTGTGTGACAGAAAATGCAAGGACAGGAATGTGAGTGTGTGCCATACCAAGTGTGAGCCTCAAATCCTATCATTAGTTAGTATTATAGAGGATAATTCTCAGAAATGAGTTCGTCACAGGAATGTGGAATAACATTGAGCAAATCATGAACAACACCAAAGCCAAAATCCTATTTGCGATTTGTAAGGTCTATTCTAGCATGTATGATTAGTTAACAGAGATTTGTAGACATGTTAGGACATTATTTAGCAGGTAATTATGACTAAACCATAATGCAATCATTTACAATAGAAATCAACAGTGGTACTCTCACTGATATCAGTCAAAACAGTCCAAACCATGGGTCGAATTCCCTAAATCTCAATGCAAAATAATCTCAATTTTGAGAATCAAACTAACATGAACTAATACATACGTTCAGGAATTAAAATAGCAAATTAATCCTAAATTAAACAGTTGGAAAAAGAATGAACTCAGGATTATTAACAGAAACCGAAAACATGTGTCAGTGATAAATGGGAAACTCAAATTCGATTATGGAAAACACATTAATATATTGAAATAAGAGTTGGTAAGGTGTGGGCATATGTCAGAGTGTTATACAAGTCATGTCGTGTCCACAAAAGTGGACACGACGTGTCCAAATCACAGATTACACAGAGTATTAAAAAACATTACAGGCAGCCTCGTGCAGAGGTGTGGGTCGCCCTAGGACACGACACAGGGCGACCCGTGTCTCGTGATCATGCATGTGGGTTCACCCATAGTAGGTCTAGGTGTCTAAGTGTCAGTATAGAGTCCTCGTGTCGCCGTGTTTGAGAATTAGAGCCGTATCAGTGAGTGAAGAAAACAGTGCGCAGTGTCAGTGTAAGCCCCGTGCACGACGAATAACTTCCTAATCAATACACGAGACCCAAAGAAATTTGGAGAGCATGGTGACAGAACATGCCCCATTGATCCCACAAAATTTCGTGTCAAATAAGTTCGTGTCGTGTCCAGTAGGGACCCCGAGCAGCAGGGATCCAATCCCGAGCGCGCGCGAGCGTGTCCTCGTATCCAAACAGACACGACACCACACCAATATCACCTCAGTCCATAAGAAATAGGTAAACGATAACAAAATAGCAATTTTCATTCAAATAGATTTCGTAAATGACCCAAAAAGTTCCTTTGAGGCATTTACACAAACATATTCCTAGGGACACTGATACGTGTCCAAATAGGACACGAAACTGATGCAATCCGACATGAAACCAGTGCTGACACTTAGTGGACATCTAGGGCTCCCTAAATATGAAAACAAATCAAAATTTCATGGAGAAATGGAGGAGTTACCTATTGTTGAACTTTCAAGAAAAACCCCTATTCAATGGCTCTTCTCTTGATGTCCCATTCCACTCAAATCACATCAAACTGAAATAGAACATTAACAACAGCAAGAATAGGCATATTAGGACCTAATGGAATAAAATAGAATGAAAAAGGAAGAGGAATGGAGTTCTAGGAATTGAAATACCATAGGAAACCTACCTTTCTAAAACTTGAGCCTTCTTAAGAAAGAGGCAACCCTAAAAATAGGAGAGTATAAATAGGGTGGTGCTCCCAAGGAGGATATGGTGGCTGGCCAATAATGTCTAGGGCTTAGGGTTTTGAAATTCTTGGACTTTGGGCCAAGTTACATAGGCTATGGCTAAGTTGTTTTATTAATGGCTCTAAATCATAAGCCATGACTTATGACTTTCTAAATCCTATTGCTAATTAGAGTCTAATGACCAAACCAAGGATTAGGCTAGGTTAGACTAGAGCCATATAACCTAACCAAGTCCATACTAACTAGGGTTAGCTCTTAGGTTGGTCTACAAGAGTCAAAACTAGTCAAAGTCAACCTAGTCCAAACAATTCCAAAATAATTCCTAAAAATTCTCATAAATTCAAATAAATTCTATTAAATCTAAATAATAACTAATAATTCCAAATAATTCTTAAAATTACAAAAATAACTAAAATACCCCTCAGTCTGGAAATGAACACTAGCAAGACACCAAATCATAAGTCATGAATTTAAATAGTTTTAAAAAATAATTAAAAATCACTAAAATCATAATATGAAATAAATATCATTAAATAATAATTGTAATTACAAAATTTCAAAATTACCCTCATCTGGAAAATTGGGTGTTACAATCCTACCCACCTTATAAAAATTTCGTCCTCAAAATTAAAATGGTAGTAGTCCTTCTAGGTAAACATCCCACAATTAAAGTCTCAAACATCCCGTCAGATAATCATATACGTCTGTCCAAAATCATGTCGTCCAGAGTCTTCATCATGCTAGTGAGCAAGGCTTCGATAATAACAGAGTCCTTGACTAAGGTACATACCCTTAGGTTCATAGTATTTAAAATTTTTGCATTGCCGCATGCGACGGCGAAAACCTTAAATTCCCATACCTGAGAAATATATCCAAAATCTGACTATATGTCCTCACTATGCCAACTAATACGACCATCGAAGACTCTAGATCCTATAACTGAGGTGACCTAGCCCATATGATTTTCTCAGAAGAAAAACAAACATAACAAAAGAGCAACATGACAAAATTAATCAATCAACAAGGAACAGATGGAATCGGATTTCAAGATAGTTATAAAAGTCAATTTTAGGAATGGAATCAAGAAGAATGGAACTTGCAGCAAGATCTCCAATGGTCTGTGCATCCTTGACAGTCCTGACGATAGCTCACCCTGCTGGTTTCCCCTGGTCTGCTGCTGATGCTGCATGAACCGCTGCTGCTGAGAGAATCGAAAATGACGAGAAAAGTCTCTGTACAGACAGAGGTACACCTCCAATGTAGCAGAAATGCCAACCTGAGTCGGCACAACAGAAGCTACGGTCTCGAGGCCCTGATGAACAGGACGAGAGGTGGCCAGCCTCTCGATAGTATTCCCCGGACCGAAGTGATAAGATCGTGTCTTCATAACCATCATGAAAACAGATCAAAACAAGAAGCAATTTCTGAGAATGAAGCGAAATTTCAAAGGAGGACAGTTTATATTCAAAGGGAAGTCAATAAGCAATAATTTTAGACAAAAAGAATCTGATTAAGAGTTTTTCCTAATATGATTGAGTACCTCCAAAAATAATCCTAATCCTACTGCAGGCTGTAGTGATACTCTAGTTCGAATACCACTACATAAACTCGGACCTGCATGGGCCACCACAAAAAACGTGTCACGACCCGCACCCACCGTGAGGGTACGAGTACGTAACAGCGCCCAGCCTACGCCGTAGTGTCGACGGTAGAACGCTGTTCTAGGTCACGAACTATAACTAACATAATATGAATACTCTCCATAAGGAGGCCAACACAGAGGTATAACTCAATCACAATCTATATATAGAAAATGGCACGATGAAATAGATAAGGAAATCCTCAACTGAGGTACAACAGAAATGAAATACAAGTCTCAACATCTCTACAATATACAACTCTGAAATAATGACAACAGCTAAACATGAAAGGAAATAGTCTAAGCTATCTACACTATTCAAGGTATCATCCTGAGCAGCTGCCTGAACCTCCCCAGGGGTCCAGGTCGCGAGTGTCATCTAGGCAAGCTCCAAGTAAGGGGGTGCAGGGTTCCTCATCATCCTCTGTAAAATTTTCAACAGGTCCAGTAAGGACGGGAGCGAGCACAGTACATCTCATGCAGTTCATATCATGGCAGGAAATAAAAAGCAAGCAATAGAGTAAGATACTTGAAATGCAGTAAGAAGATGTACATAAAATAGAAGAGATATTTGATAACTGAAAATACATACATGATAAGTAAGAACTATAAGTGACTAGTAATTTAGAGTACGAGATGGCATATAATTGGCTTAGGTTGAACATGATGTACATGAGTGAACATGTAGGACACCAGCCAATAAGGCTGTGTTGTACATGCTAAAACATAAAAAGTAACTGAGTGAACATGATGGGTAAATCATATGACCATTTATACTCACCCCTACCCACAATCAGTACACAAGGATCTATTCAAGTTACGTTATGGACATGATGTTTTGGTTATACAAGAGACACATGAGGAAACATGAGCGTACATGGAAGAACATGAGAGTACATGAACGTACATCTAAGAACATGAGAGAACATGTGTGTACATGAATAACGCAGAAGCAAGGAATACATGATGTACATGAAACACATGTCATAAAGTATCCGATGCGCCCGCTAAGGGGGATAACATCCCAAGAAGAGATCTGTATAGTACCAATCCGTGATGATAACGTGACAGCATCAAGTAAAAGTAATCTAGAGCGAGAATATAAATCGTGATAACTATGAAACGATCAGAGAATGTACTCGTCTCGTATCTGAATGTCTGAAGTAAATGTACTGTCCGAGATGAGGTACCTGACTCCTAGTTAGAGCAACACAAGTCAAGATGTATACAGAGGATGATAATAGTAATCTACAATGCATCTGCATGCTGTCTAGGTCAAACTAGACTAAAGTCAACACTTGGTCAACTCCAGTCAACTATACTAGTCAAACTAGGTCAAGCCTAAGCCAAACAAGTCTAACAAGTCTCACTAGGCCTAACCAAGCCTAGGCTAGCATCACACACCAATCACAAGCCACACAATTTATCCTTCATACATATATAATATATATATACTCATTATATATGAGACATACCTATATATATAGGGAATTCATCCATGGCTATATGCCCACATATATATGGATATTCACATATTTATTCATCCACACACATTATATATATATATTTCATATATTATATATATATATATAGGCATACGACATATAGGGGTTTACATTGACTGATTTTAGGGGGAAAAATAAGGACTGATATATAGGCTAGACTTGGAACAAATGGGACTGGCATTTGGTGGTGCACAGGACAGGTTTTTAGGACCTGTTTTGGGACAGGTAATAGTCTCTTTTAGAGTAGGTAATAGGCTGTTTATATATAGGCTGGTAAAGGGGGTTTGAAGGTTGAACATGGGCTAATGTGTGGGGGTTCAAAAGGGGTATTAAGGACTGATCTATGGGGTTGCCTAGGGACCTGTTTTGGAGGCATGAATGGGTCCTACGAATGGACTGAACATAGGGTAATACATGGGGGTGTAGGGGACTGATATGGGAGGCTTTGGGCTGTGCAATTTGACAGGTTATTGGCTGGGTTTGAGGGTATGTAAGGAACTGTCTTGGGATGATTGGGGACTGTACAGGACTGATATATAGGCTGTGCTTAGGGTGTAATGTTGGGCTGAAATGAAGTGAACAAGGGACAGCCACAAGGGGGTAAAAACTTGGACTGTGGGAATGTTTTAGGACAGTGAAAGGATGGGGTTTGGGACTGGAATTCAAGGGGCTTCCATGACTGTGTATAGGACTATAGGTACGGTGGTCATGGGCTGAAAACAAGGGTTTAGGGACTGACATTAGGTGCTAAACCCTTCCCCATTCCTGCTGCAATCAGCAGCCAATAGTCCCCTGTATGGGGACTGTTCACCCTGGAAATTAGTTCGACCCAAATCAAATTCCCAATGTGAATCCCATATCTCAGTTTTAATAGGAACAATTTCAGTTAGTATTTGAAACAAAACAATTGACATGTTTTATGGAAAACTGAATGCTATCACATTAAAATCAAACATTTATCTCAGCTCAGTAAAAAGGGGAACTCCATTTCAGGTTTTAGGAACAACACTGCAATGAAAGGAAAGGAATCTCAGATATTAGATAAGGAAACAATCTCAGATCCTGAACTCATTTCCAGCTAAACAGTGGGTTAGACTCATTCTAAGGTAAGGAAGTAAATGAAACATTCAATTAACTCAGTTCACTTGAAACAGTGTATACAACAAAAGGAAATCAGAAATCCTAGGTTCTCATGTAGGTGTGTGGGCATGTGTGTTAGTGAACTGGATGAGGGAAAACCTGTGTGTTCTCAGGTTTCCAGAGTGACAGGAATATGTGTGTGAATATATAAAATGTGTGTGAAGAGAGGAACTTGTGTGTGCAAGTGGGTGTTCATGTAAATGTGTGCAGGAAATGAAAATAGTATATTCATTATAGGAAAATCACAGCCATGTGACATATGTGTGTGACAGAAAATGCAAGGACATGAATGTGAGTGTGTGCCATACCATGTGTGAGCCTCAAATCCTATCATTAGTTAGCATTATAGAGGATAATTCTCAGACATGAGTTCATCACAGGAATGTGGAATAACATTGAGCAAATCATGAACAACCCCAAAGCCAAAATCCTATTTGCGATTTGTAAGGTCTATTCTAGCATGTATGATTAGTTAACAGAGATTTGTAGACATGTTATGACATTATTTAGTAGGTAATTATGACTAAACCATAATGCAATCATTTACAATAGAAATCAACAGTGGTACTCTCACTGATATCAATCAAAACAGTCCAAACTATGGGTCGGATTCCCTAAATCTCAATGCAAAACAATCTCAGTTTTGAGAATCAAACTAACATGAACTAATACATACGTTCAGGAATTAAAATAGCAAATTAATCATAAATTAAACAGTTGGAAAAAGAATAAACTCAGGATTATTAACAGAAACCGAAAACATGTGTCAGTGATAAATGGGAAACTCAAATTCGATTATGGAAAACACATTAATATGTTGAAATAAGAGTTGGTAAGGTGTGGGCATATTTCAGAGTGTTATAAAAGTCATGGCGTGTCCATAAAAGTGGACACGATGTATCCAAATCACAGATTACACAGAGTATCAAAAAACAGTACAGGCAGCCTCGTGCAGAGGTGTGGGTCGCCCTAGGACACGACACAGGGTGACCCGTGTCTCATCATCATGCATGTGGGTTCGTCCATAGTAGGTCTAGGTGTCTAAGTATCTGCATAGAGTCCTCGTGTCGCCGTGTCTGAGAATTAGAGCCGTATCAGTGAGTGAAGAAAACAGTGCGCAGTGTCAGTGTAAGCCCCATGCACGACGAATAACTTCCTAATCAATGCACGAGACCCAAAGAAATTTGGGGAGCATGGTGACAGAACATGCCCCATTGATCCCACAAAATTTTGTGTCAAACAAGTTCGTGTCGTGTCCAGTAGGGACCCCAAGCAGCAGGGGATCCAATCCCGAGCGCGCGCGAGCATGTCCCCGTGTCCAAACTGACACGACACCACACGAATATCACCTCAGTCCATAAGAAATAGGTAAACGACAACAAAATAGCAATTTCCATTCAAATAGATTTCGTAAATGACCCAAAAAGTTCCTTTGAGGCATTTACACAAACACATTCCTAGGGACACTGATACGTGTCCAAATAGGACACAAAACTGATGCAATCCGACACGAAACCAGTGTTGACACTTAGGGGACTCCTAGGGCTCCCTAAATATGAAAACAAATCGAAATTTCATGGAGAAATGGAGGAGTTACCTATTGTTGAACTTTCAAGAAAAACCCCTATTCAATGGCTCTTCTCTTGATGTCCCATTCCACTCAAATCACATCAAACTGAAATGAAACATTAACAACAGCAAGAATAGGCATATTAGGACCTAATGGAATAAATTAGAATGAAAAAGGAAGAGGAATGGAGTTCTAGGAATTGAAATACCATAGGAAACCTACCTTTCTAAAACTTGAGCCTTCTTAAGAAAGAGGCAACCCTAAAAATAGGAGAGTGTAAATAGGGTGGTGCTCCCAAAGAGGATATGGTGGCTGGCCAATAATGTCTAGGGCTTAGGGTTTTGAAATTCTTGGGCTTTGGGCCAAGTTACATAGGCTATGGCTAAGTTGTTTTATTAATGGCTCTAAATCATAAGCCATGACTTATGACTTTCTAAATCCTATTGCTAATTAGAGTCTAATGACCAAACCAAGGATTAGGCTAGGTTAGACTAGAGTCATATAACCTAACCAAGTCCATACTAACTAGGGTTAGCCCTTAGGTTGGTCTACAAGAGTCAAAACTAGTCAAAGTCAACCTAGTCCAAATAATTCCTAAAAATTTTCATAAATTCAAATAAATTCTATTAAATCTAAATAATAATTAATAATTCCAAATAATTCTCAAAATTACAAAAATGACTAAAATACCCCTCAGTCTGGAAATAAACACTAGCACGACATCAAATCATAAGTCATAAATTTAAATAGTTTTAAAAAATAATTAAAAATCGCTAAAATCATAATATAAAATAAATATCATTAAATAATAATTATAATTACAAAATTTCAAAATTACCCTTATCTGAAAAACTGGGTGTTACAGCTCCCCTAACCCCCCGGCCGCGATTCCTCCTGTGGGGTGCACCCCCCGACTACCAAGAGAGAGGGAGAGGGGGAGAGATATACCTGAGTGAGAGAGAGAGAGAGGTGAGAGAAAATTTTGGGGGGAATAAAAAATTTCCCCTCTGTCGGTTCGTTTTATGTTAGGGCACAATATTTAGCGACGAATATATCCGTCGCCAGGCCGTCGCTATACCCCCGCTAGTTTGCCGACGAATAATCCGTCGCTATGTGGTCGCCAAATTTTGTGCCAATTTTTTCTAACATATTCCCTCAAAATATTGACAACTGGGCAACAATATAGCGACGGGTTATTTGTCCGTCGCTATATGTCCGACGATATAGCGACGAATTTTCGACCAAGATTTATCCTTAAAATTAAAAAAATAATTGGCTGTAATTCGACGGAAGACCATCGTTGTTTCGTCGGTAGTTCGTTGCTATTAGCAATGGAATACATCCATCGCTAAATATCCGTCACTAAAGCGATGTATTTTGGTAGTGTCACCAACCTTTTCAAAATAAAAATAGCTAAAATAGGCTATCCATAGGTCCAATTTGGACACAGAGGCGATATTCGTCGTTGGACTCGCTTTGTACCAAAAAATGTGCCAAATCCTTTGGTCTCTAAAGTTAACAAATTATATGTCTACAAGTTCATTTTGACAATACGAACCCAACGATATTTCCATTTTAGATTCTAATGAGCCGTGCACAAAATCTTCGGTTGAATCGGATCGTGGGCCCGCAAAACAGCAATCCGGTAAACTATTTTAGAATGGACAAAACTTAGGTCACTGGACCTACGTAATGCTACGAATCCAATGTCGTAAGTTTGTCGCAATTTGATGAGTGTAGACAAAAAACAATGAATTCTCAAAAACACAAATATTATAATTTTTGACGGATATGGTCGATTTCTTTGCACACATACAACTAATTTGAATTCTATCAAAGCCCATACGTGCACGAAGTCCATATACATCTTTTGATGCAATTGGTCTGCAACTAAGTCATCCAATTTTTGGGGATAGACTCCATTTCACAGAGTTCTTGATTTTTAGAAAACTATTTTTTCGCCAATTTAGAATTGATTTAAAACAGAAATAATAAACTAAAATTGAAACTAAAAATAGGGTTTTGGTCTCGTATAGGTTGTCTAAATATTCTTTATGTTTTGAAAATTTTCGGTACTCCGTTCAGAATTTGGCTTCCAAAACAGGGTCTTAGGATAGATTCTACATTAAAAAAAATAAAAAAAACTCAATTTCGGAACCCGATTCATGGCACGTATATCGCGAATTAAATAATTCTAATTGAAGGTTTATGAAGATCTTTATGTTGTCTATGCACCTTTCCAGTTGGCCTACGAAATGGCGAACCGAGGAAATAGTAATCTCGACATGAAGGGGGCTCGGCCACTGCATTGTTGCTGCCTTTATTACTGCAGCTGTCGCTGTTTTATGCACGGCTGCTGCCGGCCCGATGGTCCATGGCTACGGCGGTGGTGGTCGCCATTCTGCGACGGCCTGAGGGAAAGGTGGTGCGAAGGGTCAAGGGTTAGGGCAAGGCTTTTTATTGGTTTTTCCTTCTTTCACCTATATATATAAAGAGGGAGAAGGCGCAGGTTCACTTATATATATATATATATATATGTGTGTGTGTGTATGTGTGTGTGTGTGTGTGTGTGTGTGTGTGTGTGTGTGTGTGTGTGTGTGTGTGTGTGTGATCCCCCTAGTTCCTGGCGGTTGTTTCGCCTCCCCCTTCTTCTTTTTGTGGTATACCTGTATAGGCTTCGGCATTTTGCGCCTTGTATACGTGTTCCGGCTTCGGTTTTCGAGCCGTGTTTAATAAAAGGAGGGGTTTCTTCAAATATATATATATATATATATATATATATATATATATATATGTGTGTGTGTGTGTGTGTGTGTGTGTGTGCGTGTGTGTGTGTGAATATATATATATATATATATATATATATATATTCACACACACACACACACACACACACACACACACACACACATATATATATATATATATATATATATATATATATATATATATATATATAGGGTAAAGTGCATTTAAACCTCCTTAGATGTCACGAAAATGCAAATAAAGACTCGCTGATCCGAAAAACCCAAAAGATTACGAAATGCTCAAATCACCCCCTCCGCTAACTTTTCTGTTAACGGGTGTTAAAATGGGGTTGTTTTGACCATTTTACCCCTGGGCTATCTAATATTAACTTGTTAAAAATGGTTAGTTCTAAAATTATTTTGTTAAAAACGGTCACGCAAAAATACTTGTTAAAAGTGGATAAATATTAACAAAGGAAAAATGGTCTTTGCTAGTAAAATTATTTATTAAAATTATTTTAATTATATTAACTTGTTAAAAACGGTTAGTTCCGTCAAAAAGTGGATAAATATTATTTAAAATTATTTTGTCATAAATTATTTTTTATTTAACAAATATATAAATATTTTTGGAAAAACAAAACTGATAAATACAAAAAAAATCAATTCTTAAAAATAGAAATGATGAAAAACTGGAAAAAATACCAAATAAAAAACAAAAAAATACTATTAAAATATGGAAAAAATAAAAAAATAGACAAAATATTCCAAAAAACTAAAAAGTGAGTATAAATCTTAAACAATGAAAAAGACAAAAACAAAAACTATACAAATTTGAAAATAAAAGTCACTCTTAAAAAACTAGAAAAGATTATTAAAAAGATGAAAAAATGAAATAAGAACTAAAAAAATGGAAACAAAATATTAAAAAGATTATTAAAAATAACCTCCCGTCCTTAAAAAGATAGAATTCTCATGCTTGACGTCATTTTCGAAAATAAATGTTCATAATCTAAGTAGTAGATTTTTTATCTTAAATTTTTTCTGAAAAAAAATCTTTTAACAAATGTCCGGTTAGTCCTGAACTATCCAGCCATTTAACTTAGGTCATGTTTGCTAAATCGTATTTGGAGCTAGATAACTGTAACTAATATTATATTATTTAATATTTTATAATAATTATAATCTTAATTAATAATTATAATCTTAGTTAGTAATTTATTAATTATAATTTTATTATAATATTAATTAATAATAATTTAATCATAATTATAATTATAGTTAATATTTTATATATTATAATAATTTTAATTAATAATTTAGTAATATCATTATAGTCTTACTTAATAATTTATTAGTCATGACTATTATCGTAATTATTTATTTATTAATTCTAACTAAAATTGTAAATCTTGGTACAAATTTATTTTCATCACATGTATTACTTAAACAAATAACTTAAATATTACTAAACGTGTCAAAAATCTAAAAATAAATTGCAAAACATGTATGTCGAAGCATGGCCCGGTTTCTCATCCTCCCATAGTAAAAAATCACAAGAAATTGTTGGAAAATTTGCACCCCCGTAGAATTATCTTCCAGGATTTGTTGGTATCAATAGAGTTTTCAATTGGCTAACTAATCCACAATAGCAATAAATTATTCTTCCATAATTTCTATTTGGACGTCTTGAGAAAAAAAAGATATAAGTAAAAAAAAAGCTTTAAACATTACGTGAGAGCAAATAAGTAAAAAAAATAGAATATAAAAATAATTTGCAGTTGGATTTGAGATCTGTAGGTAAAAAAAAATTCAATACATTAAATGATAGTAAATAAGTAAAAAAAAAAGGAATATAAAAAAAATTAAATATTATTTTTCCTTCCAACCAATCGGTCAAAAATAGAAAATATAAAGCTTAGGTTTTATGTTTCAAACAAACATTCTCATATATTGAGAATGAAAAAGAGCCAGCAGCAGCCACAATGTAAGCATTAGGGGTATTTTGGGTAGTGCACATTTTTTTCCAAAATATGGGCTCTAACGGCAACTTCTAACGTCATTTTGACGGAAAGGGGCTTTCCGAGCAAAAACGATTTTGCGGGAGGTGCAAACTGCTTAAGTTTTCTAAAAGGTCTTATTTTGCGAACGAGGCAACCCTAAGGAGGGTTTAAATGCACTTTACCCTATATATATATAATATATATATATATATATCTATATATATATTATATATATATATATTATATTAAAAATAATATATATATTTATATATATATATATATATATATATATATATATATATATATATATATATATATAAATATATATATATAGGGAGCGCATCAAAGTCCCCCTTAGAAAACCCCCTAAAACCCCCTCATTCTCGGTCATAATATTAACATTAATATTAATGTTAATATTAATGTTAATGTTATATTAACATTAATATTAATGTTAATGTTAATGTCACTATAACAAAATAGATAAATAATGACACTTTCTTTACGACACTTTCTAACTAAGTGTCATTATATTTTTTTTGTGATGTCAGTATACTAAAAAGTGTCATTATAATTTAATATTTATCATCATCTATGTCGCTTTCTAAAAAGTGTCATTAACCTAATTTTGACAACACTTTTAAAACAAGTTTTGAATGTCGTATAAAATATTATACTAAACACAACACTTGGTAGGTGTCATCTGAATATTTAATTCTCCCCAAAAAAATTTGTTTTACCGCTTTTCCCAAAGTTTGGCGCTCTCTTTCGAGCCCGCGTCCCTAATAATCCCAAATAAGTCTTCCCTTTTTTCACCAAATATTTTTCTCCCCAAACTTTTTCTCTCTCTATATATCGGCTGGAGCAATTTCGGTGCCACCATCAGCTCTCTCTCTCTCTTTCCCTATATCGGCTGGAGCGGAGCGATTTCGATCGTCGTCGGCGCCACCATCTCAGCTGGAGCCGGCGGTCATCTATCTATCGGTCATCTCTTGTAAGTCCTTGTTTTTTTATGTATTATGTAGGGTTTTATAAGCACAATAATTGGGGATTTTGGAATCGATGATGGTTTTCCTTCTTTTGTTAGGGTTTAGAAGATGAATCGATCTTTCTGATGATTTCTTTCTTGATATTGATTTTTTTGGATCTTTTGTGAATTTTTTTTCTTTTTTTTTTTTTTAAGAATTTTTACTTGCACCATATGGCACATTAGCACATTCTGTGTAATTGTTGTGATTTTTTTAAAGAATTTTTTGGTTTAGAAGATGAATTTTTTTAAGAATTTTTACTTGCACCACAGGGTTTAGAAGATTTAGAAGAAATTTTTCTGATATATAACAGTAGAAGCGAGAGGAAGGGGGAAAAAATTCTAGCCCTTTCTTTTTCATCGGATCACTGTTCCAATCTCGCTCGGAGGTGAGGAAAACCCTAACTTTTTTTCTTCTTCCAAATTGTTAGATTTGATGTTATTATTCAATTTTATTGCTAATTTCTCTCTGATATGGGATTTGGGCCCAAAATTTGGGGGTAATTCCCATTTTTGAGTTGTACTCATTGATCCGATTGTTAGAATTTGGTTGGAAATGTTGACTAGTGGTAGGTGGAACTGGAATTATTGTTAATTGTGTAGAAATTTGTTTGAGATCCTAGATATGTCAAAAAGATCCAGTCTTCATGGTTGGGGACTGTTGTTTGGATCCGGTCTTAATGTGAAGAATATGATATGGTTTTTTAGATGAACATTAGATGGTTCATCTAATTCCGAAAAGGGAAAAATAAAATTCAAAGCTTAGACGTGTAGTAAGTGTATTTATAGTCAAACAAATATTATGCAGTTGGAACTTTCTTTCACTATTAATTTTAAAAAAGAATAATTCTAAAAAAAATAAAGAAATTCAGGGAAGATTGAAGTCCTTTATAGTATTTACACTCGTGAGCTCTGATTCTTGTCATATATTGAATGCTAAGCATTCATGTTTTAAATCGGGTCATTAAATTTTAAATGAATGGATTACTGTGTTATACAGTTGGCTTCTTTGGCATTGTAGATATTGGAAAGTTTTGGTAATTCTTCATTCTTCAGAAACCAGTTTTTTCCATATTTGTTCTTGCTTTCTGTGTTGTTGGTTTTGGAGTAGGAGGCCTGCCTAATTATTTTGAAGCATAACTCATTACTTATTCCTTTCTTGGAAATTCTTGGCAACTTAACCTTCACGAATTCAAGTAGCTCCGTAGAACCAATTGTTTCCTGTGCATCGGGAAACAAGGGCAAATTCCAGATTTTGGTCTGCTTACTCCCAGTTTTTGGTCTTCTGAAACCAATCTTGTTCTACTTTTTGCTCTGAATCAGACCTTGTGTATTGTAATCCTTTTGTTGCACCGTTAATCACTCTTAGCAAGTCACAAACATTATATCTTGCTATTTAGTATATCTTTAGTCATAGAATTTTAGATGAATCTGATATTAGTTATATAATTTTAGAGGAATCTGAAATTAGTATGGAGATGTGAACAAATGTCTTTCCTGCTCTCTTGTTACTATTATGATCACCCATCACCACCACCACCAACAGATCTTTATGAAGATGAATAGGAGGTTGCCCTATGAAGTGGGAATGGTCATACCATAACCACCTGGAATTTTGTGGTTATGACAAGTTTTTGAGGAAATTATATTGTTCTTTGCTTGCTTCACTTTCAAATACCATAACCACCTGGAATTTTTTAGTTCACATTTTTCTATATTTTTAATTACATGTAATTGTTGCTTATCTATACAATACACTCACTTTCATTCTTAGTGTCTATGATAGGTCATTTTGGTTGAGATTGTAGTAGTTGTGAGCAGCCAACGAAGTCAGTAAATTTGGTTGTTAAGGATGGATAAAACATGGATTAATTCTCCAGGTTCTTTTAAATTTTCTTGATTTATCTTTACTTTTAAGCTATCAAATATATAAATAATTACATAAATTTTGTTTTTTTGTAGGTCTAGTGATAAGTACCTAGAAGGAGTGAAGAGATTTATAGCAAATGCTAAGAAGCATGCCATGAATCCTGATAGGGTCGTATGTCCTTGTAAAGAATGCAAAGTTGAAAAGTCACAAAAAAATGATGTAGTATTTGATCACTTGGTCCGAATTGGTTTTGATCCTTCATATCAATTTTGGGTTCTTCACGGGGAAGACTCAGGTGGTTTTGAACAAAATGAGACTTCTGAGTTGCCAGATGCTCATAGGATGTACTATGATGCATATATTCCTTCTGCTGGAGATTCAGAGGCTACTGAGGGTATGAATATGAATGTAGATGAGGCTTTTAGAAAAAAGTTGGAAGAAGCTGAAGCCCTTTGTATCCAAGTTGTACCAAGTACACAAAGATGTCAGCAATCATTACTCTTTACAAGCATAAGGCTACAAATGGGTTGTCAGATAAAGCATTTAATGAACTTCTTGAGATTTTAAATATGTTACCAGAGGAAAACAATATTCCAGATTCATTATACACGGTAAAGAAGTTCCTAAAAGAGTTTGATTTAGGATATGAGAAGATACATGCTTGTGTCAATGATTGTTGCTTATTTAGAAAAGAGAAAGAGCACCTGGATACATGTCCCATATGTGGTTCTTCACGTTGGAAAGTAAATCTAAGGACAAGCAAGATCAGGAAGGGAGTGCCTGCAAAAGTTTTGATACTTTCCAATAATACCAAGATTGAAAAGGATTTTTATGTCCAAAGATAAGGCAGAGCAATTGACTTGGCACTCCACCCACCACAGTCAAGATGGAACGATGCGACATCTAGTAGACTCGGTTGTGTGGGATGTTATTGATAAAAAATGGCCCATTTTGCTTCAGATCCAAGAAATCTTAGGCTTGGGCTATCATCAGATGGCTTTAATCCTTACAAAAATCTCAGTACCCAATACAGTATGTGGCCAGTCTTGCTATGTATATACAATCTGCCTCCTGTATGTCGCAAGAAAATTTGATGTTGACTTTACTTATACCTGGCAAAGATGAACCTGGAAATGACATAGACGTATACCTTGAACCACTTATTGATGACTTGAAGGAGCTTTGGAGCAATGGCGTGGAGGCATATGATGCATTTACTAAGTCTTTATTTAATATGAAAGCTATTTTGATGTGGACAATCAATGATTTTCAGCTTATGGTAATTTGGCTGGTTGTACAACAAAGGAAAACTTGTATGTCCTATATGTGGTCCTAATACATGTTCTCGATACTTAAAGTCACATAAGACCGTGTACATGTCTCACAGGCGTTTTCTTCCACCTAGTCACTTGTGGCGTGATAAGGCTAGCTGGTTTGACGGAACAAAAGAAAAAGGACTCCCACCAAGACCATTGACTAACAATGAAATTTTAAGTGCTGTAAATGAAGTTCAAAATGTGTGGGGAAAGAGCAAGAAAAAGAAAAGAAAAAACGATCCTCCTAAAATGTGGAAAAAGAAGTCAATATTTTTTCAACTTCCATATTGGGAGGTAAATTATTTTTCACTATAATACTCATTTTTTAGTTAGTTCTATTATAATAGCTTAATTTTTTTAGGAACTTAGTCTATTTTTATTGTATCACAGGCTATACGTTGCGTCACAACTTGGATGTGATGCATATTGAGAAGAATGTTTGCCAAAGCATTTTAGGAACACTATTGAATATTAAAGGACATACGAAGGATGGATTACAGTCTCGTGGAGATTTAGCAGACATGAACATTAGGCATGACTTATATGCAGAACCAAGAGGGCAAAGATTTTTTCTTCCGCCGGCACCTTACACACTATCAAAAGCTGAGAAGCAAATCTTTTGTAGAGATTGTTTGATTTGAAGTTACCTGATGGTTATAGTTCAAATATTAGCAGTTGTGTCAAGCTTGAAGAATGCAAGATTATTGGTCTCAAGTCCCATGATTATCATGTTTTAATGCAACAATTGTCGGTTGCTTTAAAAGGACTTCTTCCAGAGGGACCAAGGAACACAATCTTTCGTTTGTGTTCATTTTTTAATGAACTCTGTCAAAGAGTGATTGACAAAAATAAATTGAAGTATTAGAGGATGAAATTGTGGAAACTATATGCATGTTGGAAAGGTACTTCCTCCAGCTTTTTTTGATATCATGGTTCACCTGACAATACATTTAGGAAGGGAGGCTAGATTATGCGGACCGGTGCATTATCGATGGATGTACCCTTTTGAGAGGTATGTAATAGAACCTTGTTACATTTTTAGGGTTTATAGATTATTCAACAAAAATTTAAATCAGGTTATTAAATCTAAGTTTTGTGTGTTAACCTGCAACAGATTTATGAAATATCTTAAGGGATTTGTTAGAAATCGTGCTCGTCCTGAAGGATGCATAGCCGAATGCTATCTAGTGGATGAGTGTGTGAGATTTTGTAGTGAATACATGCCACAAGCAGCAGCTTTAGGCACAAAATTAAACCGCAATGAAGATTTTGAGGATGATGCAATTATAGAGGGACGTCCAATTTCAAAAGAAAAGTAATTACCATGTCAAGTGAAATGTGAAGGCAGCTCATCTTTATGTTCTTCTAAATAGTGCAGAAGTTGAACCCTAATTTCGTGAGTATACTACCATCACATTCCAATAGCAGAAGTTTGATTGAGATTTTCTAGCTATATGTGTGTATATGTATGTATGAGTAACTATATAAACTTTGATGTCTTTATTAGAGAACACATGGAGGAGTTAAAACGTGCTGATAGGCGTTTGTTACGGGATAATAATTTGCTGCAGAAGAGGCATTTAGAAACATTCATTTCATGGATGTCAGAGAAGGTCATATATATATATATAATATATATATATATATATATATATATATAATAATATATATATATATTATATATATATTATATATATATATATTATATATATATATATAATATATATATAAAAAAAAATATATATATATTATATTAATATATATAATCTATATATAATATATAATATATAATATATAATATATATATAAAAATATATATATATATATGAGGTGTAACTTTTAATATCTTATGTTTTGCAATTAATCTTGAAAGTGCAGCGAGCACAATGTCGGATACGCTTAGATGGCTTGTGCAAGGCCTAGATGTGTTGCAATGTCGTACTTGGGTTATGTGGTAATGGAAAACGCTTTCATACAACAGAAATTGAGCGATCCACTCAAGATTATGGCGTTTATAGAAGCTGAGACTATATGTAGATCCAGTGCCAGAGACACAACACAAGTTGTTGCAAATGTTTCTTACTATGGTTATAAGGGATATTTTGTTATTGGACTTTAACACATTCCAATTCCTATTTTTCAATGTGATTGGGCCAACATTGTTAGTGGTATAAAGGAGCATGGATTCACTTTAGTTAATCTTCATGAAGGATTAAATAAATTTGAAAGGGATCCATTCATTCTTGCATCACAAGCAAAGCAAGTATTTTACTCCAGAGAAAGTGAAAGATCAAATTGGCATGTAGTATTAAAGGCGCCAGAGCTTTCATGACTTGGCTACCTTTGATGAAAGTGTTTATACATCATATTGCCCACAAGATGTTTCTGCACTTGAGATAGACCATAGAGGTGGTGATGAGCTTACAAGAGGAAGAATTGTGAAGGACTTCTTGTGTCATATAGTTGTTGTGATGAATTAGAGAATCTTTTGAAGTATTTGTCTTTTTTTTTTGTATCTTGGACAAAGAGAATTTGATAAAGATGCTGCCGATGGGTTAAGTTTGCACTCATTGTGGATTCTTAACCTAGTTAGTTTTGTTCCAATGAAATGTTGGGTCCTAGTAGAATCTTTAGTATTACTGGTTCCATCAATGTGTGTACTACTGGAACATATATGTAGTTTTCGAAGTGGTTGTAAATATTGCAGGTTTATGATATAATGGTACCTATCATTAGTCAGACAGCTCATATAGCTGTTGCCTTTATTTTCTTAATGCCTTAATCTGGTATTATTCATACTCATCTGACTAACTGGATGATCTTCAAAACTTTTAGCCAATGTAAAACTGAAAGCCTCACCTGCGCTAATCAATTACTTTTTATTATGAGATAAGTTCTACTGGAACTAAATTTTTTGTATAAAATTGTTATATTTGTAAAGTTGTTACTTCAGTGACTAGTTTTTTGCAGTCTTAAAAGAGTTTATGTGGAAGTTTACCGACGATGTCTGTTGGCTCAAAGTATGAACATATTACCAGGTATCTTTGCTCAGATACTAGGAATACTTTTGTTTGACAGTGGTAGGAAGTGTTCAGTTCGATGTGAGAATAGGAACAAATTACTGTGAGATGAACCCTCCCAAATCGACCATCAATGAAGTAGAACAATCAATTATGTATGGATCAGTTCTCCTAGTTAGACCAACTGACATCTTTTGCTGGAAAGTTCCATCAGGCTTCTTGAAGTCGGCTTTCTTGATTATGGTCATTATTACTCTTATGACCTTGAGTCACACCATAAGGTGCTAGAAAATTTCTTAAACTCCATGGTTTTGGCCTCAAAACTGACCCATAAGTTCTAGCTCCATATTGGTGGTTGAATCTAGGTCATATTATGTGTATTTCATCAATGGCATATGAAATGGATAAAATTCAATGAATATTTGAAGATTCTTCAGAAGCTAATAAATTCATTCATAGACGATGAAGGAAATTCCCAACAGTAACCATTTCTCCATTGTGTTCTATTATGGCAAAATTACCAGATATATACAATAATGTAAATAAAGCTATTTAGTTTCATCTTATATAATTATTACACTGTATCTAGTAATCATATCATCAAACTTTGATTGAATATTAATGTAGGAAGGAGTCTAAACAATCCCCAGTTACACCTTCCTGAGGTCATTTCATAGACTCCGTATCTCTCCTTGAAATAATGTTGTGCATGTCATATACTTGAATATAATGCACATATTATTATGTTTACCCTAGCATTATATCTGCACTGAGCCAACTTTGAACATTTTGTGACTAAGGGTATTAAACAGTTGTCGCGAGTACTCAAAGAGGACTTCTTGTGTCATATGTTGGGCATCACTATATGTTTCCTTTTTCCTCCCTGATACTGTTTGTACTATATGTTTCCTATCTAGTTCTTGTTTACATTAGAAATTCTTTATTTTACTACACCTTCCTCTAGATACCTCTTTGAGTCATACATCCCAAATATATTGTTTTGCCGAGAGAAACACCCAAAGAGATATGTTAATAGTTATATTTACTTTTGTTAATGTTTCAGTAATGATATGGCAGAAGTAGAATGGCCAAATTTTGAACTGCTATAGAATTATGTTGCAAGCAAAAAACTGGTCCGCATACCTGATTTATGAATTCATCTGTCACACTTGATACAAGTAAACATGTCACATATGTGCATAGTATTATTTTGGTTTCACTTACAACAGTCAATCATGGTAGAGGAAGGTTTAGGTAATATGGTTGATTCATTGTTTTCTTATGTAAAATATGTCAGCGCCGGTGAGAAAACATGCTCTAACTGTTACAGATTCATTATCATATTTTATTACAGTATCGTTTCTTTTATTCTTCAAAGTATAAGGAAAGTTGTAGATGCTGGTGTGGATGTATCTCACGTATCACCTTCCTCAAACTGAATGAACCTACAGACCGCCAGTGGGATGAATTTGTAAAACTTCGCACCTCAGATGAATTTAAGGTAAATTTTAAGGTTAAGTGTTTTTAATGATATGCATTATATTGGAGTTGTAAGCATTTTCTTAATTTCTGGAACCATGGATAAAGGGATAACAAACTTTAAATTATATGTATGTTTATGACAAATTTTGTGTAGGAATTAAGTCAAACAAAGCAGACTGCAAGGGCAAAACAAACGATGCCTTACACTCTGAGCCAGAAAGGTTATACAAGATATGAGCATGAATGGGTATAACTTGTGCTTGTTTTTAATTCACGTATCTTTAAAATTCTCTTGCATGTAATAAACATGATAGATTTCGATCATTTTGTCATTCGATTTTTTAGAAAAATGAGGACAAAGGAAATCTATATCGAGGGTGGACTTATGGATTGAAGGACATAAGAAAAGGAAGGGAGAGAAGAGTGGAGACCTGATCAATTCTGAGGCAGAGAAGGCAATTGTATATGATTAAAATTTATTTATTTAAAATTCATTGTTATATTCTATTTTTAATGATTTTCTAAATATGCTAATAATATTTATTTTCTAGTCGAAAATGGAAAATATAAGGAGGTTCTAGATGGTGGGAATTCGATCTCCATAAATGCGGATCCATTGAGTAAATATTTTGGTCCAGAACGCTCAGGTTCTGTTAGAGGTCTTGGATTTGGAGTTACCCCATCTAAGGTAGAGGGCCAATTACAAAATAAATTGTTGATGCAATCTGTTATGAATGAGGTAAGTGAAGTTCGCAAAACTCAAGAACTTACGTACAAAATTCTAAAAGAGCTTAGGCCAGACATGGTAAGTTGTATAATGCCATCATCAACTCTATTATTTTTCTAAAAACTATGCAGTCTTGAGATTCAAAAACTAAAATCATGAAATTGTTGTACAGTTTCCAGGAGAGTCTAGTAATGGAAGAGCGTTGCCATCTTCCTCAAGTCGACAGGTATACTGTGGTAATGCTGTTGAAATTTAACTCTGAAATATTAAATTTACTTTTATCTTCTTATTTTATTATAGTCCCGTCCTGAGTGTGAATGCTAGTGCTACTACAAACCTTATGAATGCAAAGTGCAACCTGTTAAATTGGACTACCTCAGAGCAGGTAGTGGCAAAGGCAGAAATTACAGCTACAGATTCTAAATCAATGGTACATCATGTTATACTTGGACATGATTGCTACAAAGTTTGGGTTAAGGAAGTTTTAGTTCCAGAAGTTACTTTGTTTCGAGCCTCAAGAGAAATTTTCACCCTTGAAGATGCTATAGGAAGTACAATTGCGTGGCCACACAAGTATATTAGTTTTGAAGAGATTCAGGTAATTGAATTATTATATATATGTTTAACATTAACTCAATTCTATTATATTTATATAGAAGGGTATTGATACTTAGTTTAAATTTTGTCTACTGATACTTAATAAGCAATCTCGAACCCATCTTAAGCCCCATTAGTCTACTTGGCTGCAAAAAGTTATTGGTGTCAAACTATTTTGACACATCTATTGGTATTAACTATGTTGCATGGACACGGACATGACACATTTTGGATAGTGCGACACGGATATGGTACCAATTCAAATGGCATAACTAACAATTCAAACTGAGAATTATTATGTCGATTATCAGTATTTGATATAGTATTTGATCTTTGAAGTCTTGGTTGAGACTCAGATTTTGATGATGAAGCTTCTTCAGTATTTGATCTCTTGTCTTTGCCAACTTTTGTCGTCTGTTAGATGCTCTTTTTAGTGGTGGATGATGTCATAGACGGCGATTTATGCTTTATGCTTCATGGACCCACCACACTTAGCTCTTCGTCTACCATCATGTCTGCATTTGGCAAGTCTGTAGATTTATTCCTGAAATAAGAAATAACTGCTCTAATGCCTCAAGACTCGTCTTTCCCAGATTAAATGAAAAGATAAATCTTTCACTCTTTTGTTCTTTATCTTATTTGGCTGCTTTGTAGGGACCCATTGAACATGCTAATATTGCCTTCAATTACAATGGATGGAACATTAGGACATTGATTCCAAGTTTCATTAAAGGGAATTCGAGTGCTGCTTTATAACGCTCGATTTTCTAAAGAGCAATAGCTAAGCTATATTTGCTATAACTGCAGTTAAACCCACCCTGCTATATTTGTTGATGTTGCCTATGGAGTAGAGTGCTTGTACCCAATCAATATAGCATCCACTACAGCTCACTATATATTAGTATCTACATATTACAAATGACGAGTCTGAAGATGTGTATATATGATAAACCGTATCCATGATACCCAATTATGTTCGTCTTTCTGATGACGAGCAGAACTTTTGAAAATTCTAAGACATTCTTATGAAGCACTTCAAAACCACATGGTTTGGAGTTAAGAAACATCTCACAGGTCCGCAAAAATTTCAACGAATGAGCAAGCTGTTCGATTTGTCCAAGCTAATGTGCAGATAATCGTCATATAAGCACAGCTGTAAAACATGATTTAGCCCTCAATAGGGTTATCTACAAGGTAATATGACCTTTCTTCCTGAGCCAAATGTGGCCATATATACAACTGAGGCAGTTATTTATTGTATGTTGACAACTATTGGAACATTAGAAATGATAATATTGCTTCAATCCTTTTTTCTATTTGCTGACTATATATTGTGGTAAACATGATAATATTGCCTTCAATCCTTTTTTTTATTTGCTGACTATATATTGTGGTATGGTGTGGAAACAAGCTAATAGCCTAGGCCAATTATTTTGTTCAGGATCAACTCCTCTTATTTTGAGTTGACCTTCTATTTTTGTATCTTCCAACTCCTTGAAAAGCTTAAAGAGTGATTGGTCATTGAATCCTCAGGTTTATGAACAACTCACTGAATCCTCAAGTTTTTGTATCTCATCTTTTTGCTTTTGTGTATACATATCCAGTAGCTTTTGGAATTAGAGGGTAGTGATGAATGTGATTTCCTTTAGCATGCTTGAATGGAATGTGATTAAGGGCCAGTAAGGCCAGTTTTTTAGACCCTTTCAGGTTTTTGTATCCTCAGGTTTTATGAACAACTTGTATCTCATCTTTTCAGGTTTTCGTGTATACTGGTCATTGAATCCTCAGGTTTATGAACAACCTGTATACATATCCAGGTTTTTGTTCAGGATCAACTCCTCGGGTTTTTGTATCTCATCTTTTTTCTTAGTGATGAATGTGATTTCCTTTAGCATTCTGTCATCATATTTCTTTGTTTAGACCATTTTCTTCCTAGGGAACTTGGAGGTAGTGCTCTGGCAGTATTGATTCAAGGGCCAGTAAGGCCAGTTGTAGTTTTAAAAACATGCTTGAAGGAAATAAAACACTGATGTGTCTGTAAGAGTACGTGGACAAATTGTTATTAAGTAGCTTAATAGTCTGCTTAATGGTCTGCTTTGCTTGGATGATAGCCCTATTTTAGTACATGATCCTACTTTTGTTTATTGGACCTTATTTAAGCATTAATACTCTTATTTTTATGTTATCATCATCCACTCATTATTATTCTTTTTCAAGAAAAATGATCCTCTTGTTAACATGACTGCTAGGGAAGCTGTGGATGTAAGATGCTTACTTTCTTTCAGATTCCTTGCAATTTCATTTAAAGACTTATGAGTTGAATCTTTTCTTATTTCTTTTATAGGTTATTTATGACAGAAAATCACTTTTTGTCCATTTAATGTGGTTCTCAAGGCATGATTCTAATCCGAAGAATGAGGACGCTAAGAAGTTACTAGTAGGACTTTTACATATATATGTAATCGACTTTGTTAGTCTTAAACAAATTGAATCCTATATTATGTAATAGACTTTATGAACATGGTTTAATTTTGGTTACTTATTTGGAACATGTTGGTTTGATTACTTATTTGTACGTGAACATGGTTTAATTATATGTGAACATGGTTGGTTGGTTTGGTTACTTATTTGTACGTGAACATGGTTTAATTATATGTGAACATGGTTGGTTGGTTTGGTTATTATTTGTATGAACATGGTTTAATATATGATATATATTTATATTATATATATTATATAATATATATATATATACATTGATGACATTTTGAAATCTGTCATTGAACTCGGTTTATATGATACATAAGAAGTGCCATGAAATAATATTCATGACATTTATTAATTGTTATGAGTAATTTTAGTTGACATTTCTCAAGTGTAGTAATTTCGATGACACTTATTAGATGACATTGAAACCATTAAGATGACACCTGCAAAATGTCATGAAAGTGTTTATCTTCTGTCATTTAGATGGCACAAAAAGGTGTCGTGAAAATATCAATGACATTTATTAAATGTCATAGAATGATTTAGATGACATATATTAAGTGTCGTACAGTCAATGACATTTATGAACGGTAATTGAAGCAGGCTAAAATGACATAAGTAAAGTGTCGTAGAATAAGCATTAGACGACATCAAATAATGTCATCGTAAAGATATTATATGACACTAACAGAATATCGTTGAAAGTAAAAAACTTTCCATGACACCCCCTCTAGACTGCACCAAAAAAAGTGCCATGGAAAGTCATTAACGACACTTTTCGAGTGCCGTTAAAACACTTTTCTGTTGTAGTGTGTTAATGTTAATATTAATTTTTTTAATTTTTATATTAATGTTAATGTTAATGTTAATATTAATGTTAATGTTAATGTTAATGTTAATATTAATTTAATGTTAAGTTTAATGTTAATTTAGTATTTAATGTTAATATTAACATTAATATTAACATTAATATTAATATTAAATAATATATTAACATTAATATTAATGTTAATATTATGACCGAGAGTGAGGGAGTTTTTTAGGAGATTTTCTAAGGGGGGATTCTGATCCGCTTCCATATATATATATATAATATATATATATATATATATATATATATATTTATATATATATATATATATATATATATATACAGAGAGAGAGAGAGACACACACATACACATATATGTAGGCGATTTTGGGGGCGCAGGCCCGCTATAGTTTCGCCTCCCTCGTCGTCGTCCCACGCCATGCCGCCTGTGCAGCCCAGCCACCACCCTCCTTTCCCCACCCTCTCTTCCCCCTCCTCCTCTTGCAATCCCTTCCCCAATTTTCTTCCAGCTCCCCTCCTCTCATGAATGTCTCCTTCGCTGATGCAGTGCGGTTAGTACTGAGCTCAAGGCCCGAGCACAAGGCTTCTCCTCCCCCCTCAATGAATCCCTTCCCCATGCTATCCGACTTCCCGTCGTAAGCATTAGTGAGTGCGAGGGATGCCCAGAGATTAGGTTTTCCGCGATGGATATCGCGATGCTATAGGAAAATTTTCTCACTTCAGGCCACCAATTGATGTTATTCGTCCGACGTTGGAGGGGTTTGGCTTCTCCGACAAGATCGCGGTTAGGTATTAGATGCCAAGCACCTGTTGATTTGCCCCAACTGCGAGGATGACTTCCTCCGACTGCAGTCCAAAGATCTATGGTTTGTTGCGGGTGCACCGATATGGATTTTCAAGTGGACCCCCGACTTCTCCCCAGCCAGGGAGACAGCTATAGCTCCCGTCTGGGTCTCTTTTCTAGGCCTCCCATCTTTCTTCTTCATCAAGACTGCTATCTTCTCTCTTGCTAGATGCATTGGCCCCCCTTGGAAATTAGATCATGCTACTGAATCTCTTACCCGCCCCAGCCGAGCCCGAGTGCTCATGGAATTCGATATTAGCAAGCCACTCCCTGATCGCATAAGGATCGTTCTCCCCCTTGACGGCAGCATATGGCTACCCGTTGAGTACGAGTCTTTGCACACTATTGTGCCCTATGTCAACACCAAGGGCATGTCGCTATCTCGTGCCGGAGACTTATGTTCATGGACCCGCCCCCCCCCCCCTCCCCCCCGCCCACGATTCATGGAACCCCCTGCCAAGACAGAGTTACGGTTGCAGCGGGAGAGGAAAATTGGCATAATGCCAACATAGTCCTCCTACCCACCTCGCTCCAAAAACCCCTCCCAATCGCTCCCCTCCTCATCCTCGCCCGCCATCCCCGTCGAAGTTGTAGCCCCCTGCAGTCCAGCACACTTTCCCTACCACGAAGGTGCTCTCACCAGTAGCCCCTACCACGTTCTCACATGTTCTCCCTCTATCCACTAATAACACCCCGAGTATGGAGGCTCGTGTTCACAGGCAACATCAACGATGGGCGATTGCTGCTTTTTTGGCACTGCCCACTCTCTCTCGTCAACCGCCCTACCAGCCATTGTCGACCCTGACAGGGAATAAGAAGAATCTAGTCTAGCCATTCCGGACTTCTCTTGTGTCTCGATATGGGATGCGCTCCGTGATCTGCCACCAAATGACAGAGAAGGGGCTTATCAAAACCTCTCGCACAGCTTCCATATCTTGCCCGACCGCCCACTCCATCCAAAAGAATAAAAAATAGGAGCAACAAACAGAGGCAACCAGAAAAGAGCAACAAACAGAAGAAGGGAAGGAAAATTGCAACGGTAAAAAGGACTTCGAGATCTCTGGCCAAAGCCTCACAAAATCCACCATATCCATCGCCATGATTAAAATTCTAATATGGAATGCTAGGGCATCGCAGGTCAGAACACTCTCAACCGCATCAAGACACTCAAAAACCTCCATAAAATCAACCTGATAGCTATTATTTATGCCAAAAGTTAGCGCCGATCAAATTGAGCAGTATAGAATTATTCTCAGATATGATGACGCCACCTCGAGCGGCAAGGATATTTGGATCCTCCATGATCGAAAGTTCTCCACATGGCTGGTCATGTACTGCGATCAATGCATCTTCGTGGAATTCTATCACCTAGAATTGCCCATCAACGACCTTTTCTCCGTTGTCCACGGGAGGAAATCGAAGAAGAAGCGCCGAGACCTATGGGAGCACCTCCTCCATATCACAACCAACTACGCTGACAAGCCTTAGATCTGTGGTGGAGATTTCAATGCCATCCTCTTCCTGATAAGAAATCTGGTGGGAACGCGTCATACACGGGATCGATGATCAACTTCAATCATTCATCTTTGAAGTCAACCTGATTCAAGTGTCGTACTCCAGGCCCAAGTTCTCATGGTCTAACCAGAGAGAAGGCTTCAATGGCCAACAATTTTGCCTCGATTGTGTGATGGTGAATCAAGATACACTCGACTCTATCCATAGAGCTCACGTTACCCATCTTAGCAGCGTGGAGTCAGACCACACCCCCATGCTATTTAACATCACTTTTGTTGGTCCCGGGGCTTGATCAAAGATGGTAGACTCGATGTCGAGATCAGAGGGTCAACAAATATTTCTGATATTCTCGAGATCCAAGAGGAATACTAT
Organism: Iris pallida; assembly: GCA_029216955.1. Lineage (NCBI taxonomy): Eukaryota > Viridiplantae > Streptophyta > Magnoliopsida > Asparagales > Iridaceae > Iris > Iris pallida. The sequence continues at coordinate 36,550,920 of JANAVB010040818.1, forward strand.
AATATGAATCTGATTACAAAAGCAACAATAATCAGAAAATAAATCTCACGTTCTTTCTCGCAATCGCAGTTGCTGACGGACAGAACTGGGTTCAGAAAAATAAATCTCATGTTCTTCCTCGCAATCGCAGTTGCTGATGGACAGAACTGAGTTACAACTCAGATGAAGGAGAAGAAAGAAGAAAGAAGAAGAGAAAAGGTTCTTGCTGGGGGATTAAGATCACCGTTGCTCAAAGCAAGATTCGCCCCACCACGATCTGCTTCCAGGAACCAGCAAGTTCACGAAGAACTTCTGGAACGCTCGTAAGTCAATATTTAAGACTTGAACGGGCTTCCTGGACTTTACAGACTCTATTAACTCTCTTCTTGGTGCATCTTTCAAAGGAGGCCAAGGGGCTCTATTTATAGTGGAGTTGAGACTTCATCTCTTCTTCTATCCAATGTGGGACTAAAATACCAATACTCAAAAATAGAGTTTGATATTTTAGATCATCCCACAATCAGCATAGAAGTGTACCAGTCCACGCATACCCCCCGAACACTTCCGTGCATGCACGATATCCTGGAGTCCGTGTCCGAGTCCGCACAACAAAAATCAACTTGCATCCTTGTTGGAATTAATCATTTTTTTCTAAAAATACTCCCACATGGCACAAACTTGTGCCCCACTACACCTCATGTGCACACCTCAACACAAGCAATGTATTATATTGAGATACTCACCATTTGGTGTAGCCGATGTGGGACTATCTTTTCTAGTCCAAAGGCAAAAACACCAACAATCCTCCACATATCTCAATATATGGATTGAGTGTTCCCACAGTGACTGCCCATCATGCATTAGGAGAGATGTCGCTACGACTTGAATTTTCCCGCATAGGTTAAATAACAGCATGATACAAGAATGGACTAAGCCTTGAATTCTGCACCATAACTGCAATTTTTCCTACTCACATAATGACATCAATTGTGCTTCTGGCTGCACATTGAAGGCCTTGTGCCAGCCTGGTTTCAGTGTATAATTTTTGGGCGCCTACAAGTTTACCCTCAAGAGACGGCCTGATATCTCTGTCCATACACTATAGGTGAGTTCTTTATAAAGAGTCATGGCATGAAGCATTGTGCTTCTTTGCGGTGCTACACCGCTATGACATGGTTTAAAGCCGAGGCTTTACCCCACCTGGGTACCTCATCGTAGTGTCATACTACTGTAGCATAAGGTCACAGGCCTCTTTGTAGTGCCAAACTACCCAGCAAGAAGCCTTGCGCTTCCGTACGGTGTTACACCGCTATGACATGGCTCACAAAGCCGAGGCTTTACCCTACTTGGTACCTCTTCGTGGTGTCATGCCACTGTAACATGAGGACATCGTCCTCTTTGTAGTGCTGTCTACCTCTCTTTATTACGATTATCATACAGCATTAGGCTACCTGCCTATTTGCGGTGCTACTCCGCTGTGACTTGGCTTGCAAAGCCGAGGCATTACCCCTACTGGGGAACCTCATGGTAGAGTCACCCCACTATAGCATGGAGTTACACTCCTTGTAGTGCTGCGCTACCGTGCTTCCTGTAAAGCACTCCAGTCATTCACTCTGTCTGAGAACTTATTAAGACATTTAAGCCAACCTTCCCACAGGATCCATTTTCTGCAGAAAACAACAGTAGACAATAGTGGTGTAGGTCCATAACCTCTCAATGTCACAGAGGACAAGTACCCACCGTTCCTGATATTCTTATGGTTAATAGTCCTCCCTTGAACCAGAAGCTAGATGCCTAGTAGATTTCTCTTTGAACTAATAGCATAAAACTTTATGGTAGGATTGTAATAACACAATATCAGAATGCCTTCAAGCCTATTTTACAAGCTGTGTCATCGACCAGCTGGCGCTTGAGGCCCTCGGTAAACGGATCCGCCAGGTTCTCCTGACTCTGAACATCAATCACTGTAATAACACCCCTCTTGATGAGATCGTGTATTGTCATGTGCTTCAACCTCACAGTCCTCTTCTTCCCGTTAAAGAGGTCATTTGATGCCACCGCCGCAGTTGCCTGGTTGTCGCAATATATCGGTATCCCTGATATTTGTACCCCAACCACTGGAAGATCATACATGAGCTCCCGAAGCTATTCTGCTTCCTCCACTACGGTATCAAGTGCAAAGAACTCAGATTTCATGGATGACCGCGAGAGCATAGTCTGCTTCTTCGATTTCCATGATATAGAAGCTCCACCCATTGTGAAAATGTATCCACCTGTGGACCTCTCGCTCTCCACTTCTGAGCACCAACTGGCATCACTGAAGCCTTTTACTACCGACGAATCTTCGCTGTAGTACAGTACATATGTCTGAGTCTTCTTGAGATATCTCATAACCCGTTTCACAGCTTTCCAGTGCTCAATGCCTGGGTTGCTCGTGAAATGACTCAGCATTCCCACAGCGAAAGCTATGTCAGGCCTTGTGGTAGTTATAGCATACATCAAACTCCCGATTACGCTTGCATACTCCAGCTGCCTGATGCTTTCCCTTAAATTAGGCTTCAGTTTCAGATCACACTTGTATGGCGTATCGATCCCTGGAAGATCCTGATATCCATAACAAGTGATTATCTTCTCAACATAATGACACTGTGACAGCGCTAGTCCAGTGTCTGTCCGGATGATCTTGAGTCCCAAGATAACATCAGCATTCCCCAAGTCCTTCATACTAAACTTCATCGAGAGGAACTTCTTTGTCTCCATGACACAGCTTATATCCGTACCTAGGATTAGCATGTCGTCCACGTATAGACAAACGATGACTCCTCTTCCGTCAGCAAACTTCGTATAGACACACTTGTCTGATTTACTGACCCTGTAGCCATTTGACCTTATGACTTTGTCAAACTTCTCATGTCACATTTTGTGAGCTTGCTTTAAACCGTACAGAGATTTTGCCAACTTGCAGACTTTGTCTTCAAGACCTTTGATGACAAACCCTTCTGCTTGTTGTATGTAGATCTCTTTGGTTAGCTCGCCATTCAGGAATACCATTTTCACATTCATCTGATGTATCACCATATTATGTATCGCTGCGAGAGCAATCAACATTCTGATGGTGGTCATCCGGGCTACTGGAGCATATGTGTCAAAGTAGTCGATCCCCTGCTTCTGAGAAAATCCCTTGGCCACTAACCTGGCATTGAACTTGTCAATAGTTCCAGCTGCTTTCATCTTCTTCTTGAAGATCCATTTGTATTCGATGGGTTTCGCTCCTTCAGGAAGATCAACCAACACCCAAGTGTTATTTGAGGTGATGGAATCAATTTCATTGTCAATCGCCTCCTTCCAGAAAACATCATCTCTGGTCTTCATCGCCTCATGATAGGTGATGAAGTCATCTCCGAAGTTGTTCGGCCTCCTCGCTCGCTTCGACGACGGCTCAGCGAGTTCTGGTTCAACCGTTATTTCAACAACAACATCTTCTTGGACTACTTCTTTATTAAAAACTTCAGTTTCTTGTGCACCCTTATTGTTCTTCGGTTTATCCGTAAGAATAATATTCTTATGCCTTGCAAATTATCTTCACGAGATTCGATGATATGATTTGACTCAATATCAAGAAATCTTCGAGCATCACTCTTCTCGGCATACCCCAAGAAGATCAGCTTCGTAGTCCTAGTCCCCAGCTTCTGAATCTTCAGATCTAGGAGCTTCACATAAGCCAGAGACCCCCACACTCGAATGACATTCAAGTTAGGTCTGACTTTTGAACCAGTGTTCAAGAGGTGTTACGTCCGAAGTTGCATACGGCACTCTATTTAGAATAAAAGTGGTCTTCAATGCAGCTTCTCTCCATTAGTATTTATGAAGACCCGTAGTTAGCAGCATTGAGTTCATCATTTCTGTCAACGTTCTGTTCTTCCTCTCTGCTATCCCTTTAGATTGAGGAGAATACGGAGCAGTAGTCTCATTGATGATTTCATGTTCTTTACAGAACGATGTGAATTCATGAGACCTATACTTTATATTTCGATCACTTCTGAGCAGTTGTAGATCGGTTTAACGTTCAGCTTCAGTCCTGAAATCTATGAACTACTCGAATGCTGCATCCTTCTACTTGAGAAGTCGTGCGAACGTACACTTTGAGAAATGCTTCGAACCGGCCTCTGTGGAGAATTGATAAAAGTTACAGATATCTGAGTGTACTAACTCCAAATGATCAATACTTTAGTTCAATCGTCTGAGCAGCTTCCCAATAGTCGTGTATCTATACAGATCTTAAACTCGTCCACCTCCTTACCCCCATATTTTGAAGATAAGGTCCCGGTAGGACAGCTTGCGTCTGCTTCTGTCATAGAACAACTCTCAGTCCACTCAATGAAGTAACTTTATCGCCATCAGTAGAAGTTCGAACATTCCTTCAGCACCGAACATCTTTTCGAAGCATGTTCCTCGCCAAAAAATTACCATCTGGCTAGTACGAATGTCCATCTTTCAAGTCTGTATCAGATAACAGACTTTCTGAGATCAGATCGCCAATAAATCTCTGGTACGTGCAACACGCATTCCAGTGTCCTTGTCGGTGGTTAATAACCACTGTCTCGATCTTCAAAACTTATGCTAGATATATGTTCGCCATCGAGACCTTCGTCATAACATGGCTCGTCCTTGGTGAACAGCTCCTTTGAGAGCACACGTGGTCAGATGCACTAGTGTCAGACCACTAGTCAGCTACCACGCTAGATAACTCAACCTGTGCAACAATAGCAACCAAGTTAAGTAATCAAAATAACCAAGTTTAGCTATACCTGCAATTTTGGTTTGGGCTTGGATTTGCATTCACTCATGTAGTGGTCATTCTTATCATAGTTGAAGCAAGTCACGTAGGACTTGAACTTATGTTACTTGAACGAAGGACCGTTCACTTTTAGATTAGAGGTGTCCTTCTTCTTGTGATGAGAAGCCACCTGCTTTCCCTTGAACTCTCTTATCTGCACCAAGTTGGCCTTAGCCAGTTGGTTGGACAGAGAGTCCATCTTCTGTTGAGATCGTATTTCATCCTCAACGTGGATCTCTTGTAGAATATCTTCCAAGCTAATGTCCAGCTTCTTCCGATGCATTCTAGCATAGAAGTTGTTCCAACCAGCAGAAAGTTTCGAGACTATCCCTCCAATGACAAACTTGTCGACGAGGGGCATCTTCTCGTCATCTAACTTCTGGTACAACTTCAGGAATTCCTTCACTTGCGGTAGCATCGCCATCTCGTCTTCGAAGAGCCACTTGTGGTACTTCTCGACGATGAAGATTTTGGATCTGTTCTCATCATCTTCATATAGCTTACCCAAAGAATCCCCGATCTCTTTGGCCTTCACCTTCTTGAAATATGACTCTGCCAGAGAGTCTTCCATAGAATTGAGAATCAGCAGTTTACTGATGCTGTTTTCTCTCTTCCATATGCTCTGCTTGACGAGTGCAGCAGCAATAGCGTCGGCAGTTCCTCCTTCCGGAATCGTCGGTTCCTCTTCCAGATTTGGAAATATTCTCCGTCGAATTTCTCCAACTTGTTAAAGCTGGTATCGATGAGAGAAGCATGAGAGTTCTCCATCTACAAGGATCTTGCTTTGAGATTGTTGGTCCCGGGGCTTGATCAAAGATGGTTGACTCGATATCGAGATCAGAGGTTCAACAAACGTTTACCTTCTGATATTTCTCGAGATCCAAAAGGAACACTATAATATGAATCTGATTACAAAAACAATAATAATCAGAAAATAAATCTCACGTTCTTCCTCGCAATCGCAGTTGCTGACGGACAGAACTGGGTTCAGAAAATAAATCTCATGTTCTTCCTCGCAATCGCAATTGCTGATTGACAGAACTGAGTTACAACTCAGATGAAGCAGAAGAAAGAAGAAAGAAGAAGAGGAAAGGTTCTTGCTGGGGTGATTAAGATCACCGTTGCTCAAAGCAAGATTCGCCCCACCACGATCTGCTTCCAGGAACCAGCAAGTTCACGAAGAACTTCTGGAATGCTCGTAAGTCAATATTTGAGACTTGAACGGGCTTCCTGGACTTTACAGACTCCCTTAACTCTCTTCTTGGTGCATCTTTCAAAGGAGGCCAAGGGGCTCTATTTATAGAGTGGAGTTGAGACTTCACCTCTTCTTCTATCCGATGTGGGACTAAAATACCAATACTCAAAAATAGAGTTTGATATTTTAGATCATCCCATAATCAGCATAGAAGTGTACCAGTCCATGCCTACCCTCCGAACACTCCCGTACATGCACGAGATATCCTGGAGTCCGTGTCCGAGTCCGAGTCCGCACAACAAAAATCAACTTGCATCCTTGTTGGAATTGATCATTTTTTCTTCTAGAAAAATACTCCCGCATGGCACAAACTTGTGCCCCACTACACCTCATGTGCACACCTCAATACAAGCAATGCATTATATTGAGATACTCACCATTTGGTGTAGCCGATGTGGGACTATCTTTTCTAGTCCAAAGGCAAAAACATCAACAATTGTTACCTCCCCAACGCCTGCTAGATCCTTCAAATTTTAGCAACTTTAGACATCCCAGCCTAACTTTCGAATGGTGGTGAGCCAGGCGTAGGAGGGGTTCTAACACATGTGCCCCCTCATTAGCTTCTCCGTCAAACTCAGGAAGGTCGGACTCGCCCTCTCGAAGTGGAGCAAAAAGACCTACGGGGCTCTACAAGTCCGTTCACGAGGCTGAAGATGAAGTTGCACGTGCAGAGAGCAACTTTGCAGCCAACAATTCCTCGAAAACTAGCGCAGAATGTTAGCGGCTAGGGACAAACTCCAATAGAGCATTAGCGTGGAAACGACCTATTGGAGGCAGAAAGCTAGGCTATGCTGGGACATTCACGGAGATCAGAACACGACATTCTTCTACGCGTGTGTGCGCCACAAGCAGAGTAAGATGTCTATTCACTCGATCGTCGACTGCAATGGAGTGAATCTTCACACCCACGATGAAATTCAAGCCAAAGCCATTGCCTACTTCACCAAGCTGTTCACAAAGGAGGTCATCACCCTCGACTAGCAGACCTTAGAGGCCATCCCTCGTGACATCACTCAGGAAGATAATGATTTCCTTATCTGCCCAGTTTCTGAAGCGGTGGTCCTACTCGCCGACAACTCCCTGGACGAGGACAGCACCCTAGGGACGGACGGGTTCTCCAGAGTGTTCTTCTGTGCGGCCTGGGACATAAAGATAGATTTATTGGCTACGGTTAATGCCTTTTTTGAAGGCGCGAGATACCCAAGGGAGATATCGAACACCCTCATCATCCTTATTCCCAAGTGCACCAACCCTGAGTACTTCTTTGACTTCCGACCCATCTCCCTCTGCAACTTCATGAATAAGACGACATCCAAGGTCATCGCCAATCGGCTAGCCAGGTTATTGCCACAGATTGTCGCCAAAGAACATAATGGTTTCGTTAAAGGACGCGAAATTGTGGACAATATTATCCTGGCTCAAGAACTCGTCAATGGTATATGATTCAAGATTCATGGCAGGAATATGGCCATCAAAGTTAACATGGAGAAAGCGTACAACATATTGGATTGGCATTTCTTTATTTGGGTGTTAAGGGGGTTTGGCTTCTCAGAAAGGTGGATTGATATCATTTGGCGCTCAGTTGCTAACTCATGGCTATCTCTTGTGATCAATGGAGTTGCGGCGGGATTCGTTAAGGCTCTCCGAGGCATTAGACAAGGCGACCCTCTCCACTCATCACTCTTTATCATCGTGGCCGAGGTGCTGAGTCGCAACCTCATCGGTCTTGGCTCCAGGCCTAGCTACCAGAGATTTAGGACCACCAGCGACTGGCCTATTGTCACCCACCTAGCATATATCGATGATCTCCTCATATTCTCCTCCGGAGATAAGAGGGTCGTTCGCAACATCGGACGGATTCTGAAAATGTAAGAATCTATTTCAAATCAGAAAGTGAATTCTACTAAGAGCTGCATGTATGTCAACGAGTCCTCCTCGGAATAGCACAACACTGTTTTGGCATCCAACTTGGGGTTCAAAGTCCGATCCCCCTTCACCTATTTGGGATGCCCACTAGCCTACGGGAGACGCAATGCTCTGCTGTTCAACTTCCTCATCCATAAGATTAGGTGCAAGATTGAAGGATGGCTTAATAATCTCTTATCTCACAGCCGGATGTTGATTCTCCTGAAGCATGTCCTATCCTCTATCCTCTGTACATGCTTACGGCTTGTGATCCTCCAAAAAGTGTCATCAACATCCTCGAGAATATATTCAATTGCTTCTTCTGGAGACACAAATGCGGGACCCCACAGAGATGATGGGATAGTTGGAAGACCATCGCCAGACCTACTGAGGAGGTAGGGCTGGAGATACACAGCCTTACCGACATGATCGTAGCATTCTCGGCTAAATTATGGTAGATGATTCGAGCCAAATCCTCCCTATGGAGAGAGTATATGCAGGCCCGCTACTTACCGTACATACACCTCGCCATGACTGGAATTAATAGCGATGCCTCCTATATTAGGTGTAGGTTGCTCCGTGGGTGGGAACTCGGAGAACGGTTTATTCGGCTAAGCCCTGATAACGGGAAGTCTATTGCAAACATGAAAGATTGGACCAGCCTCAGAAGACTGATGCCGATCGTACACGTTGCCCGTTCCGTTAGGATCCGAGATCTTTAGCAAAAGGGCCGCGAGTGGAATGTCGCCAGCATTTGACTAATGTTTGGCACTGCCGTCGCAGATGCCATAATCTGCCTCTCAGCCGAGGAGGATCGACAAGATTGGGAACCTAACTCTGTCAGTCAATTCTCTGTTAGTCTGGGGGCTTGACTAAAGATGGAAAACTGATGCAATCGAGATCTGAGATGTCATACAAAAAACTTTACAGTGATCAAACTCAAGATCTACAATGATACAAAAAAACAAATAGCCAGATTACAATATGAAGGAAAAAAGTAGAGAAGAGAAGATCTCTCGTTCTTCCTTGCAAACGTGTTGAAATTGGGACAGAACGAGTTACATTAATGTAGAAAAAAATGAGATGAAGAAAAGTTGCTATGGTGCCAAAACACCGTTGCTCAAAGCAAGATTCGCCCCACATGAATTGCTTCCAGGAACCAGCAAGTTGAAGAATTTGTGGAATACTCGAAGTCACCTCTGTTCTGACTCCTCGGATGGACTTTCAATGGCGGCAACAACTCCCTCTCTTTCTCTCTCTTTTCTGACTTATAAAATTCGTAGTCCCTCACAAAGGAGGCCAGAAGAGAGTATATATAGAGAGAGGGTGGAAACCCTAACCGCCCTTTTAGTTATGGAAAGATTGAATTAAATCCCACAAAGATAGCAATGAAATTAATTCAAATCTTATGAAATGATTGAATTAAGTTCCACAAAGATGGCAACGAAATTAATTCAAATCTTATAGAAAGATTGAATCAAATCCCACAAAGATGGCAACAAAATTAATTCAAATTCCACAAAGATAGCAACGAAATTAATTCAAATCTTATGGAAAGATTGAATTAAATCCCACAAAGATGGCAACAAAATTAATTCAAATCTTATGGAAAAATTGAATTAAATCCCACAAAAAGTGGATCTGAATTAATCGTATTGAATCAGTCTTTCCATAACTGACTTGTTGTCTGCACAGTCAGCATGGTGCGAGTCCATGAGCCCATGAGCTCGAGTCCGAGTCCGAGCCCTAGTCTGAGTCCGAGTCCGAGTCCAAGTCGCTAAGCCCCTTTGGGGCTTAGCTCCAAATGGAATTAATCCAAGAGAATGACAAAAGCATTAATGCTTAATCCTTGGAGCCTTATTCTTACCTCCTAGTAAAATCACCCACATGGTTCCCTCCTTAGGGTCACCACCCCACGTGCATCTCTCAACAACACAACCAAGTATATATGTTGAGATAACTCATGGTGTATTTCCGATGTGGGACTAAACTTTTACAAGGCATGTTGAGAGGAAGCTCTCTCCATGTAAAGAAAGCACCAACAATCTCCCACATATCACAACATATATATGTATCCAGGGTTGAGCGTTCCCCACAGTAACTGTCCATTTTGTATTAGGATAGATGTCGCTGACGACTTGAATCTTCCCGCATGGGTTAAATAACAATGTGATACAAGAATGGACTACGCCTTGAATTCTGTACCACAATTGTAATTCTTCCCGCTCACAAAGTGTAGTTACGTGTGCTTCTTGCTGCATATTAAAGGCCCTGTGCCAGTCTGGTTTTAGTGTATAATTTTGGGCGTCTACAAGTTTACCCTCAAGAGACGGCCAGATATCTCTTTCTATACACTATAGGTGAGTTCTTTATTAAAGAGACATGGCATGAAGCCTTGCGCTTCCTTGCGGTGCTACACCGCTATGATATGGCCTGAAGCCGAGGCATTACCCCTACCTGAGAACCTCATCGTAGTGTCATACTACTGTAGCATGAGGTCTCAGCCTCTTTGTAGTGACAATCTACTCAGCATAAAGCCTAAGGCTTTCTTGCGGTGTTACGTCGCAACGACATGGCTTGCAAGGCCAAGGCTTTACCCCTACCTGGGTACCTCATCGTGGTGTCGTGCCATTGTAACATGGGGCCATCCTCCCCTTTGTAGTGCTGTCTACAACTCTTTAATTACGTCATACAGCATTAGGCTACCTGCCTATTTGCGGTGCTACGCCGCTATGACTTGGCTTGCAAAGCCGAGGCATTACCCCAGACCTGGGAACCTCATGGTGAAGTCACCCCACTGTAGCATGGAGTTTCACTCCTTGTAGTACTGTTCTACCGTACTTCCTGTAAAGCACACCAGGCATTCACTCTGCCTGAGAACTCATTAAGGCGTTTAAGCCAACCTTCCACAGGATCTATTTTTTTCCGCAGAAAATACATAGTAGACAACAGTGGTTATGGGTCCGTATCCCTTCCATCTTCCAGAGAACAAGTACCCACTGTTACCTGATAGTTTCCCAGTTAGTGAACCTCCTTTGAACCAAAAGTTAGATGCCTAGTAGATTTCTCTTTGAACTAATAGCATAAAACTTTATGGTAGGATTACAAAGACACACTATCAGAATGCCTTCAAGCACATTTTACAAGCTGTGTCATCGACCAACTGGCGCTTGAGGCCCTTTGTGAATGGATCTGACATGTTCTCCTGACTCCGAACATCAATCACTGCAATTACATTTCTTTTGATAAGATCGTGTACTGCCGTGTGCTTCAACCGCACAGTCCTCTTTCTTCCGTTGAAGAGGTCATTTGATGCCACCGCCGCAGTCGCCTGGTTGTCACAGTATATCGGTATCGCCGGTATTTGAGCCCCAACCACTGGAAGATCATACATGAGCTTCCAAAGCCATTCTGCTTCATGCTGCAGTTTTAAGTGCATAGAATTCAGATTTCATGGAGGAACGAGAGAGTATAGTCTGCTTCTTCGACTTCCATGATATAGCAGCTCCACCCAAGGAAAAGACATATCCACCTGTGGATCTCTCGCTTTCCACCTCTGAACACCAGCTAGCATCACTGAAGCCTTCCACTACTGTCGGATACCCATTGTAGTGCAGTACATATGTCAGAGTCTTCTTGAGATATCTCATCACCTGCTTCACAGCTTTCCAGTGCTCAACCCCTGGGTTGCTTGTGAACCGACTCAGCATTCCCACAGCGAAAGCTATGTCAGGCCTTGTGGTAGTGGTTACGTACATTAAACTTCTGATAATGCTAGAATACTCCAGCTGCCTGACGCTTTTCTTCGAGTTTGGCTTCAGCTTCTGATCACACCTGTATGGCGTATCGATCCCTGGAAGATCCTTATACCCATAGCGTGTGAGCATCTTCTCAATGTAGTGAGATTGTGACAACGCTACTCCAGTGTCTGTCCGGATGATCTTTATGCCCAAGATGACATCTGCATCACCCAAGTCCTTCATACTGAACTTGGTTGAGAGAAACTTCTTTGTCTCTGTGACACAGCCTATATCCGTCCCTAGGATTAGCATGTCATCCACGTACAGACAAATAACGACTCCTCTTCCATCAGCGAACTTTGTGTAAACACATTTATCCGTCTCGCTGACTCTGTAGCCGTTTGACCTAATAACTTTGTCAAACTTCTCATGCCACATCTTGGAAGCTTGCTTCAAACCATATAATGATTTCACCAACTTGCAGACTTTGTCTTCAAGACCTTTGACGACAAATCCATCTAGCTGTTGCATATAAATCTCTTCGGTCAGCTCCCCATTCAGAAATGCTGTCTTTATATCCATCTGATGTATCACCAACTTATGTATGGCTGCTAGAGCGATTAACATCCTGATGGTGGTTATCCGAGCTACTGGAGCGTACGTGTCAAAGTAGTCTATCCCCTGTTTCTGAGAAAATCCCTTGGCTACCAGCCTGGCCTTGAACTTGTCAATAGTTTCATCTGCCTTCATCTTCTTCTTGAAGATCCATTTACATCCGATGGGCTTTTATCCTTCAGGTAGATCTAACAACACCCATGTGTTATTGGAGGTGATAGAGTCAAACTCGTCATTCACTACCTCCTTCCAGAAGATAGCATCTCTGGTCTTCATCGCTTCATCATAGGTAAGCGGATCTGCTTCCACATGATAGGTGACAAAGTCATCTCCGAAGTCTTTAGGTCTCTTCGCTCGCTTTGCTGACGGCTCTACGAGTTCTGGTACAAGAGTTGTTTCATCAATAACAGCTTCTTCTTGGCCTACTGGCGCATATGAGATTTCAGTCTCATTTGTACCTACATCATTTTCCGGAATGTCCGAAAGAACAATGTTGTTGTCTTTTGCAAACTTGTCTTCAAAGTATTCAGTATCGTGAGATTCGATGATATGATTTGACTCAATATCAAGAAATCTCCGAGCATCACTCTTCTCGGCATACCCTAAGAAGATCGCCATCGTAGTCCTTGTCCCCAGCTTCTGAATCTTCAGATCTGAAAGCTTCACATACGCCAGACACCCCCACACTCGAATGACATTCAAGTTTGGTCTGACTTTGAACCAGAGTTCATGAGGAGTTACGTCCGAAGTTGCATATGGCACTCTATTCAGAATGAAAGTGGCCATTAATGCAGCTTCTCCCCAGTAGCATTTTGGAAGACCTGTAGTAAGCAGCATTGAATTCATCATTTCTGTTAATGTTCGGTTCTTCCTCTCTGCTACTCCGTTGGATTGAGGAGAATATGGAGCAGTAGTCTCACATATGATTCCATGTTCTTTACAGAAAAATACGAAGTCATGAGACCTGTACTCCCCACCTCGATCACTTCTCAACCTCTTGAGTTGTTGTCCAGTCTGCCGTTCAGCTTCGGCCCTGAACTCTCTGAACTTCTCGAAAGCGTCGTCTTTAGTCTTGAGCAAGTAGACGAACGCGTATTTTAAGAAGTCGTCGATGAAGGTTATGAAATACTTCATCCCGGCCTTCGTGGAGAAATGTTTGAAGTCACAGATATCAGAGTGTACTAACTCCAGAAGATCTGTGCTTCGATTGACCCGATGAAAGGGTTTCCTTGTGATCTTCGTCTGAGCACATACTTCACACTTCTCCACCTTACCCCCACATTTGGAGATAAGTCCTAGACTAGACATTTTGTTAATTTTTTTACAATGAACATCTCCTAGTCTATTATGCCACAACTTAAGAGAATAATCAAAAAATGCAACTGCATTAATGTCATCAAACTGGTTAACAAGCTGAATTTTAAACATTCCTTCGGTTTGATAAGCCTTCCCGAAGTATGCTCCCTTCTTGGACATCACCATCTGACCAGCATTGATGTCAATCCTTAAGCCTGCGTTGCAGAGCAGGCTCGCAGAGATCAGGTTCTTGGCAATCACCGGAACATGCTTCACACCTTGAAGCGTCAGAGTGTTCCCAGAAGTGAGTTTCAGCTCCACAGTCCCGATCTCCAGAACTTCAGCTTGGGCCTAGTTCGTCATGACAACCTTCTCAGATATCGGCTGGTACGTGATGAACCATTCCTTGCCAGAACAGACATGGCAAGTCGCACCAGTATCTATCCACCAGTCAGAGTCAACCCCCATAGTTGTGACCTGTGCGATCATAGCAACAATGTTAGACACCAATGAAACCTTACTAGGCTCACCTTTCTCTGATTGTTTAGGCTTGGATCTGTATTCACTCTTGTAGTGGCCTTTCTTGCAACAATTGAAACAAGTCACTTGGGACTTGGACTTCTGTTGCTTGAATGAAGGACCCTTCACTTTTAGATTGGTGAAGTCTTTCTTCTTGTGAGAAGCCGCCTGCTTCCCCTTGGGATCTCTCGTCTGCACTAGATTGGCCTTAGCCAACTATTTGGACAGAGTGTCCATCTTCTGCTGGGAACGCATCTCGTCCTCAACATGGATCTCTTGAAGTAGATCTCCCAAGCTAATGTCTATCTTCTTTCTAAGCATCCTTACATAGAAGGTACTCCATACAGCAGGAAGTTTTAAGATGATCCCTCCAACAACAAACTTGTCGGGAAGGGGCATCTCTTCATCTTCCAGTTTCTGACGCAGCTTCAGAAATTCCTTCACCTGTGGCAACATGGACTTCTCGTCCTCAAAGAGCAATTTGTGATATTTTTCAACCATAAACATCTTGCTCCTGTTCCTGTCTTCTTCATACAGTTTTTCCACAGACTCCCATATGTCTTTGGCAAATTCCTTCTTCGAGTAGGATTCTGCCAGAGAATCCTCCATAGCATTCAGGATGAGAAGTCTGCATATGCTATTTTCCCTTCTCCATTTGGCCTGGAGTTTGGTAGCCGTATTGATTGCGGCAGTAGACCCAGTGTCTGGAACAGAAGGTTCTTCCTCCAACAGTACATGATCAACGTCTTTGAGTTGAAGAGTTAGATAAACCTTCCTCTTCGAGACTTGATAATGCTCTCCATCGAACTTTTCCAACTTGCAGTAGTCCGATTGGACGAGCGAAGCATTAATGTTTCCATCTACAAGGATCTTGCTTTGAGATTGTTAGTCCCGGGGCTTGACCAAAGATGGAAAACTAATGCAATTGAGATCTGAGATGTCACACAAAAAACTTTACAGTGATCAAACTCAAGATCTACGATGATGCAAAAAACCAAGTAGCCAGATTACAATATAAAGGAGGGAAATAGAGAAAAGAAGATCTCTCGTTCTTTCTTGCGAATGTGTTACAATTGGGACAGAACGAGTTACAATAATGTAGAAAAAAATAAGATGAAAAAAAGTTGCTGGGGTGTCAAAACACCGTTGCTCAAAGCAAGATTCGTCCCACACGAATTGCTTTTAGGAACCAGCAAGTTGAAAAACTTATGGAACGCTCGAAGTCACCTCTGTTCTGACTCCTCGGATGGACTTGCAATGGCGGCAGCAACTCCCTCTCTTTCTCCCTCTTTTCTGACTTATAAAATTCGTAGTCCCTCACAAAGGAGGTCAGAAGAGAGTATATATAGAGAGAGGGTGGAAACCCTAACCGCCTTTTCAGTTATGGAAAGATTGAATTAAATCCTACAAAGATAGCAATGAAATTAATTCAAATCTTATGAAAAGATTGAATTAAGTCCCACAAAGATGGCAATGAAATTAATTCAAATCTTATGGAAAGATTGAATCAAATCCCACAAAGATGGCAACGAAATTAATTCAAATCCCACAAAGATAGCAACGAAATTAATTCAAATCTTATGGAAAGATTGAATTAAATCCCACAAAGATGGCAACGAAATTAATTCAAATCTTATGGAAAGATTGAATTAAATCCCACAAAAAGTGGGTCTGAATTAATCGTATTGAATCAGTCTTTCCATAACTGACTTGTAGTCTGCACAGTCAGCATGGTGCGAGTCCATGAGCCCATGAGCCCGAGTCCGAGTCCGAGTCCGAGCCCGAGTCGCTAAGCCCCTTTGGGGCTTAGCTCCAAATGGAATTAATCCAAGAGAATGACAAAAGCATTAATGCTTAATCCTTGGAGCCTTATTCTTACCTCCTAGTAAAATCACCCACATGGTTCCCTCCTTAGGGTCACCACCCCATGTGCATCTCTCAACAACACAACCAAGTATATATGTTGAGATAACTCATGGTGCATTTCCGATGTGGGACTAAACTTTTACAAGGCATGTTGAGAGCAAGCTCTCTCCATGTAAAGAAAGCACCAACATTCTCTACGTCTTCTTCTTGGGCCAAGGTACGCTCCGCGTCTTCTTTGGACCCAGTTCTCTCTTTGGTTTGGAGTAGTTGCATGAGAAAATGCGAGAAAATATTGGAAAAGAGAGGTAGTCTTTTCTTATTTTTATTCGTAGTGCACATATACATTTATAAGCATTTGATAATAAACTCTAACAACCCAAGAGACAAACTAGCACTTATAACAACTTAGAGATAAACCTCATCTCTAATAACCAAATCGGTTGGAACAAATATAAACTAGCACTTATAACTACTTAGAGATAAACCTCACCTTTAATAACCAAATCAGCAACATAGAGATAAACCTAATCTCTAATAACTAAATCAGTTTGAGCCTTAATACTCCCTCTCAAGTTGGAGAAGTGATGGAGAGAACGCCCAACTTGCCGATCAATGTATAAAATTGATCTTTACCCAAAGGTTTAGTGAGAATATCCGCAACTTGGCTGGAAGAGGGGATGTGTCGTGGAACAAGGAGCTTATTCTGAATTTTCTCCCGAATGAAATGGCAATCCAGTTCAATGTGTTTGTTCTCTCATGAAAGACCGGGTTCTTGGAAATATGCAAAGCTGCTTGGTTATCACAAAACATGATAATGGGGGTTGGATGAGAAATTCCAAAATCATGCAACAAGTACTTGAGCCATTGAAATTTAAAAGTCAAAGATGCCACAGCCCAATATTCGGCTTTGGCCGAGGAGCGAGATACGACAGATTGCTTCTTAGTTTTCCAGGAGATAAGATTAGTGCCAAAAAAAGTACAATAGCCGGTTGTAGAGCATCGAGTAATAGGGCAACATGCCCAATCAGAATTACAGTAACCATGAAGATGCAGATTTGTAGATGAGGAGAAAAATATTCCTTTGTCAATTGAACCATTCAAATAACGAACCACCCGTTGGACAGCATCAATGTGTATGATACGAGGAGATTGCATAAATTGACACAAAATATTAACTGGATAATTGATGTCTGGTATAGTAATTGTGAGGTAAAAAAGGCGACCCACCAAGCGATGATAAGGAGTAAGATCCGGAAGTAAGGTGCCTTCATCATGTGACAATTGGAGCTTTTATTCCATAGGAAAAAACAGAAATTCATCCTCCTAGAAAACCAACGTCCTTGAGAATATCAAGAGTATATTTCTTTTGAGAAAGAAATATCCCTTTCGTAGAGCGAGCCACCACAATACCACGAAAAAATTTTAGCTTTCCCAAGTCCTTAATAAAAAACTTAGATTCAAGAAAATGCTTGAGCCGCTGAATAGCACAATCATCATTACCGACTATAATTATGTCATCGACATACACCAGAAGAAATATTGAAGAAGAACCTCGATGATGAGTAAAAAGTGAATAATCTGACTTGGATTAAGAAAACCCCGCATTAATAAGTGTAGATAAGAATTTTGCAAACCATTGTCGACTTACCTGTTTTAAACCATAGATGGATTTGTTGAGCTTACAAACTCTAGTCTGCCCCTGTCGGGCAAAACCAGATGGTAGAGTCATGTAGACTTCTTCATGGAGATCGCCTTATAAAAATGCATTGTTGACATCAAGTTGGTGGAGTGACCAATTTTTTATTGATGCAATAGAAAGTAGCACATGAACTGTGACCAATTTTGCAACTGGAGCAAAAGTATCATGATAATTGAGTCCTTTAATTTGATTATAGACCTTAGCTACTAATCGAGCTTTATGTCGTTCAATGGAACCATCAGAATGGTATTTGATCTTGTACACCCATTTACAACCAATGGGTTTTTTATGGAGGGGAAATAAAACAAGACTCCATGTTTTATTTAACTCATGCGCTATAATTTCTTTTTCCATGGCTTCCTACTATTGAGGTAACTTCACGGCTTTTGAGAAGGTCTTTGGCTCAACTGTGGAATAAATGGTGGAAAGGAAAACTTTGTGTGCAGGAGAATCGTTAGCATGAGAAAAATAGTTATATAGAGGATAGGGTGTATCTTTCAAATTAGAATTAGATGAAGAAGGAAAACATTCATGAATGGCAGCGGAACATTCATAGTTAGCTAAGTAAGTAGGAGGACGTCTAGTTCTTGGAGGTAGACTTTCTGTCAAAATTTCTGTAGAAATGTCTAGTGAACTAAGATCTGAAATGAGTTCTATTTCTGTGGATATAGGTGGTGATGTTGGTGCATTTGGAAGGTTACTTGGTTGGGTGTTATCTATTGGTGCATTTGGAGGATTACTTGGTAGGGTGTCATCTATTGGTGCATTTGGAGGATGGCTTACGCAGATGAGGGATCGAAACTGGGATTTTCATGTAAGAGTAAAGGGATAACTGGATCTTTGCATTCGGATAGTGATTGAGACATGTCATAAAATGAAAATGTTCATTCATGAAAGGTGACATTACGAGAGGTGTAAATAGTCTTAGTGGCAATGTCATAGATACGATAACCCTTTTGGGCATAAGGATAACCAATGAACACACCAGATTTTGCTCTTTGATCACTTGTGTTGGATTTTTGTATTGTGAGCAAAGCATAAGCTACCAAAATCGCATAAATTTGCATAATCAGCTTTAGTACCAAAAAATACTATTGGGAAAGAAGTACGAAAACCTTTTCCCAAACTAGAGAGAATATGCGAGAGAACCGAGCAATACAACGCACGAACCAAACACCAAACACAATCCATGCAGACACAGAGAATTTTTGACGTAGAAAACCCTTGCGGAAAAAAACCACGGGACGATCGGAGTCCAACCCTAAGAAGCCTTCACTAATGAAATAAAGGAGTACACCCTCTACAAACTTCTTTCGATCCAATACAGATCCCCACAACACTTGGAAGCAAGAATAATTGACTACAAGGCTACGAAGAACGAAGACGACGAGTAGAGATTACCCGAACACGATCCTCCTTCGAAAATGGCCTTCAATCCTCCTTCTTATCTTCCAAAGTTACAATAGCACTCTTGCCTCTTTTCTCTCTATTTTCTTCAAGGTTGTGTTGTGTTACTCTTGTGATTAGGGTTAGAAAAAACCATATTTAAATACCCTAATCCCGTAACAAAACCTGGACCATAGGATACGATCCAACGATGATTAAATTACCCTAAAATTTGTCAGGGCCTGTCGAAACAGAGTTCGGCCAGAACTCTGTGTTTTTGTGACAGCACAGTTTTGGAACCAAGGGGGCAGAGTTCGGCCAGAACTCTGCCTGGAACAGAGTTAGGCCCGAACTTTGCCTCCCATATTCCAGAATGATCTCTGGTAGCTCCTAAGCTTCTTCTCCATCTCTTAATGGCCTCGTCACCTCCTCGAGCTTCTCTGACACACAGGCGGCGATCGTCGCACTCCGGGGTCTTCTCCAATAGGTTGGAAACCCTACCCACTCCAATATTTCTCTCCTTTTACAACTATGTGAGGTCGTCATCCCGATGATCTGCCTGTAGAACTCAAACTTTTCCTTTGGTAGAATCTTAGTGAACATATCTGCTCTATTATCATTTGTATGAATCTTCTCAAGCTCTACGTCCTTCTTCTCAACCACATCCCGTATCCAATGATACCGAGTCTCGATGTGCTTGGACCGATTATGAAAGGTCTGATTCTTCACAAGGTAAATAACACTCTGACTGTCGTAAAGCAAAGTATATTGCTCTTGCTTTAGTCCCATTTTCTGCAACAGCTTTTTCATCCACAGCAACTCCTTGCAAGCCTCCATTGTCATAATATACTCTGCCTATGTCGTCGACAAGGCAACACACTTCTGCAACTGCGACTGCCATGATACCGCTCCTCTAGCAAACATTATCACATAGCCCGAAGTCGGTCGCTTTGTGTCTATATCTACAGCCATATCGACGTCGGTATATCCGACCAGTTTTGGCTCGTCACCACTAAAAGAAAGTCTCCAATTGGCAATGCCCTAAAGGTATCATAGAATCCACTTGACCGTACTCTAATGTACACATCTAGGATTTGAAAGATACCTGTTAATGGTGCCAACTATATGAGCGATGTTTGGTCTCGTACACACCATAGCATACATAAGGCTTCCTATAACTGAGGCACATGGAACCCGTTTTATATCTTCTTTTTCATCCTCAATAGATGGACAATGTTCCTCGGTGAGCTTAAAGTTAGACGCAAGAGGATAACTCACTTTCTTTGACCCGTCCATCCCGAAATATTGAAGTACCCAGTGAAAGTACTTTATTTAGGACAAGTGTAGCAGCTTGGACTCTCTCTCTCTCTCAGCTGATCTCTGACCCAAGAATAGTCTTTGTTGTGCCTAAATCCTTTATGGAGAAGGCCGTACCCAGTTGGCGCTTCAACTCTGCTATCCTAGTGGCATTCCAACCCACTAATAGCATGTCATCAATATCGAGCAAAAAAATGATGAAATCATCCTCGACAAAGTACCTCACAAATACACAGTGATCCGACATCGTCTGTGCATAACCATGCTTCCCTATAAACGACTCCAACTTTTTGTACCACTGCCTCAGAGCCTGTTTCAGACCATACAAGCTCTTCCTCAACCGGCAGACCAAATGTGAGTTGTCCTTCTTACTGAATCCCTCTGGATGCTCCATGTATATCTCCTCCTCAAGATCACTATAGAGGAATTCCGTCTTCACGTCCATCCGCTCGACCTCTAAGTCAAAACTGGCTGCCAATGCTTTCACCACCCGAATAGAAGACTGCTTGACGACTGGCGAAAAGATCTTATCATAATCCACGTCTTTCCGCTGATCGTAGCGTTTAACTACCAGCCTCACTTTGTATTGAGGGCGAGTAGCATCATCCATTTGCTTCACTCTAAACACCCATCGATTCTTCAAATCCTTTTTGTCCTTTGGCAACCGTACCAGCTCGTAACTAGAATTGGCATATAAGGAACCCATCTCCTCCTGCATAGCCTGCATCCACTCCTGCCTGTGTTAGTCTTCCATAGTCTATATAAAACTTTCGGGCTCTCCTCCGTTAGTCAGTAGCACATACTCACCCAGTGAGTATCTCGTAGATGGTTGATGCTCTCTGTCGCTCATTCTCAATAGAGCCACTGGTACTGGCTGTATACCAACAGCCTTTTTTTCTTCAGGAACTGTCTCCCCGGCATGTTCATCTTTCTGTGGGACACCCTGACCACCATCAGCAGGCTGATGATCAAGGTTGAGAGTAACTCCATGTACTGGCTCCCCATAACTGGATCCTCTGCGATGTCCTCTAGAAATTGCTCAAAGCAAAATAACTCTAACTCGGGCAATTCTTCAGCCTCAGAATGCGTCTCGAAATCATGAGTGTTGGTCATGGTCTGATCCTCGACGAATACCACATCCCTGCTTCTATACAGCTTTCTTTTCACTAGGTCGTGGAGTCTTTAGCCAAACTCATCCCGACCGTAGCCGACAAAGATGCACCGCCTCGTCTTTGGCTCAAGTTTGGACCTCTCATCCTTCGGTACATGCACGAAGGCCTTACAACCAAACACTCGTAGGTGATTGTATGACGGCTCTTTGCCATACCATACTTTGTCAGGCACATCATCCTACAAAGGAGTACTAGACGATAAATTAATAACATAAGCAGTTGTGAGAAGAGCCTCACCCCAATAACTGTATGGCAAATTTGCTTCTGACAGCAAACACGGCACCCTTTCCATCAGTGTCATGTTCATGCGCTCTGCTACACCATTGAACTGAGGTGTCTTGGGCGAAGTCTTCTGGTGTCGTATCCCTTGCTCTCTGCAATAAGCATCAAAGGAACCAATGTATTCACCACCATTGTCGGGCCGAACACACAATAACTTCTTTCCCGTCTATTTTTCAACAGAGGCCTGAAACTCTTTGAAAATAGGCAGCACCATATCCTTGGTCTTTAAGGTATAGACCCAAACATTCCTGGAACAGTCATCAATAAAAGTTACAAAGTAAGAAGCACCACTAATACATTTTACCTTCATAGGACCGCAGACATCCGAGTGAATCAACTCAAGCAACGTCGGCTTCCTTGAAGTTAGGTGACTTTGGAAAGACACATATTTTGCTTTCCAGCTAAGCAGTTCATGCACTTCTCCAACTTTGTAGACTTGAACCCTGGAATCACTTTCTTGTTCACCAAGTAGCTCATCCCCTTCTTGCTGATATGGCCAAGCTGTCTGTGCCACAACTCGGTAGACGCATCAAAAACTGTGTTCACCTCTTGTGCCCCCTGTGTGCTCCCCTCTATATAGTAGAGACCGAACCTCTTGCTTCCTCTGGCAATCACCATCGAACCTCTAGAAAGCTTCCATTGACTATTTCCGAAGAGACTGAAGAATCCCTCGTCATCTAACCTTCCAATCGATACCAGGTTGAAACGAATATCAGGGACAAGACGAACATCTTTGAGAACAAGAACTGCATCCATCTTCGTTCTTAAATGCACATCTCCAATGGCAACCGCCTTCGACGCATCTCTATTGCCCATCTTCAACACTCTACAGTCGTATGTCATGTAAGTGGCAAATAGAGCCATGTTGTAAGATATGTACGCTGAAGCCCCAGAGTCCATCACATCGCCTCCATGTATTAAAACTGTCGCTGTATTGTCTTTATCTTGCTTCTCCTTGTCGCCCTTCTTCTCTCTCTTCTAAGAGAAATAGTACCGCTTGATGTGGCTCTTCTTGCCACAATAGTAACGCTCTGAGTCCTCGTACCGACCCTTGGACTTCCCTTTGCTATTGTCTCTGCCACGACCTGGATCCCTACTTTTGTCCATTTTATGGCTCTCTGAAACTAGTGCCTCTTAGTGGTAGGATGTAGATGAAGTGCCCTAAGAACGTCTCCGTATCTCTTCATTTAGTACCCCGCTCTTGGCAAACTCCAGACTGACTACGCCTTCTAGAGCAGAAGCGATCATAGATACTCGTACGGTCTCCCATGAGTCTGGAAATATACACAGTAACTATAGTTCCTAAACCTCGTCGTCGAATTTGACTTCCATCGAAGATAGCTGGTCAATAACGCCCTAAAAATCACTCAAGTCGTAATAGACATCCCATCTTTGTACCGCAGATCCATCATCGTCCGGATCAGGAACAACTTGTTTACCCCGGTCTTCTTTACATACAAAAATTCTAGTTTATCCCATAACGTCTTCGTGCACTCAATATTGGCAACGTGGTTGTATACGTTCTCGTCAACTAACTGCCCGATATATCCACATACCTGTATGTGCTCGAAATTCCAGTCCTCCTCGAATTTATCAACTGGTCGCTGGAAAGCAAATACGGACAGATGCAGCTTCTTGACAAACAGTAAATCTTTTATCTTGCTCTGCCAATAATGATAGTTGGTGCCATTCAGGTTCACTATGCGCACCAGCTTTGTGTCCATCTCTCCTCTCTAGTTTTTCTGTCAACTCCTGACACCCTTCTGAATTCCAAAACCCGGCTCTAATGCCACTTTGTTGGAAAAAGAAGCACGAAAATCTTTTCCCAAAGTAGAAAGTACCTGCGAAAGAACCGAGCAATATAATGCACGAACCAAACACCAAACACAATCCATGCAGATACAGAGAATTTTTGACGAAGAAAACCCTTGCGAAAAAAAACCACAAGATGATCAGAGTCCAACCCTGAGAAGCCTTCATTAATGAAATAAAGGTGTACACCCTCTATAAACTTCTTCCGATCCAATACGGATCCCACAACACTTGAAAGCAAGAATAATTGATTACAAGGCTACGAAGAACAAAGAGGACGAGTAGAGATTACCCGAACACGATTCTCCTTCAAAAACGGCCTTCAATCCTCCTTCTTCTCTCCCAAAGTTGCAATGGCACTCTTGCCTCTTTTCTCTCTATTTTCTTCAATGTTGTGTTGTGTTACTCTTGTGATTAGGGTTAGAAAAAACTATATTTAAACACCCTAATTTCGCAACAAAACTTGGACCATAGGATACGATCCAACGGCGATTAAATCACCCAGAAATTTGCCTAGGCCCGTTGACACAGAGTTTGGCCAGAACTCTGTGTTTTTGTGATAGCCCAGTTTCAGAACCAAGGGTGTAGAGTTCGGCCAGAACTCTGCCTCCCTATTCCAGAATGGTCTCTGGTAGCTCCTGAGATTTTTCTCCATCATCGAATTGCCTTGTCACATCCCCGAGCTTCTCTGACACACAGATGACGCTCGTCGTACTCCAGGGTCTTCTCCACATTGGTTGGAAACCCCACCCACTCCAACAAATACTTCATATGGTGATTTCATTGATAAAATGGGGGTTGGCATTTTATTGATGAGATATACGGCTGTGAGAACACATTCACCCTAAAATTTTAAGGATAAATGTGCTTGAAAACGGAGAGCCCGAGCTACCTTAAGACGGTGACGATGCTTGTGCTCAACCACCCCATTATGTTGTGGTGTGTTAACACAACTACGTTGATGTATAACACACCATCAGCATAGAAACGTCTCATAGCATTAGACAGGAATTTAGTTCCATTATTAGAATGAACTAGTTGTGTAACCCCACTTCCCAAAATTTTGATAATATTTTTTATTTATTTATTTGAATTAAATGGTGATTTTAGAATTTTTATAAATAATCACTTAGTTAATTATTACGGTAGATGACTGTAGCCATGGTAGAGTTTTGGAGGACAAGGTGACTAGAAATCATGGCACGGATAGTGCAGTGGCATGCTTTAACTAGTGTATTAGCCCTGGTAGGGAAGGCCCAGCCAGGAGTGTGTCCTAACTAGGAAAACCAGGCCAAGTTGCGACTTAACCCTTACCGAAGATTTATTCATTTATTATTTATACTGTTGAGTTTTAGGGAACCCGGGTAAACCGAACTAGTCCAGATAGGACCCAAAACAAGCCCATGTAGTCATGCGGGACATCCAATGACATTCGTGTTGATATATTTTGGTATGATTGTGTTGTATTCTGTTTAATGACCTAATAAATTTCTAAGTATTCATAATTTAAATATTATAAATATCATATTAATTGATAATCAATGATATTGGTATAAAATAGGTCCTTGTACATTTTGGGATTTTTTTGGACTGCACATAATGGTATATATACACCATTATTGATTTATTAAATTTTGTTATTATTATTATTATTATTATTATTATTATTATTATTATTATTATTATTATTATTATTTTACTATCAATGTTATTGAGGTTATTATTATATAATATTATTTTATTATTATTGGTTGTCAAATAAATGTTATATTATTATATATTCATATTTATATAAATAGGCCCTACACAAGGAACAAATTAAATATATATATATATATATATATATATATATATATATATATAAAATATATATATATATATATATATATATATATATATATATAAATATATATATATATATATATATATGTATATATATATATATATATATATATATATATATATATATATATATATATATATGAAGCAAAAAAAAAAATATATATATATATATATATATGAAGGAAAAAGAACTAAAAAAATAACTCAGCCGAGCAACACAGCTCATGGGTCTTCCCAGGCCGAGCCCCAGCTCCCCACAGACCCGAGAGCACCGCTCGGTTTTACAACAACTGTATATATATATAGATGAGGGAGAGATCGAGAGAATCTCTAAAATCCTAAACCCTAACCTAACCCGCGACCCCGTGAGCATCTGGGTGGCCGCTCCCCGTTGGCGCCGCCACCACACGCGGCCGAGAACCGCTGCCGGAACCATGGCCGTGCCACATCAACAGCAGCAGAACAGCATCCTGGCCAACTTCGAGGCAACGGTTCGTCGTCTCCGGTGGTTCGTTTTGCGAACCGTTCGATCTGGTATGTTCACAACATGACCCTCTCCTAATCCCTTCAATTATTTTAATTTAATTTCCACCGTACATGCCGTAAATCGAGCCCAAAGTTGCCTAAATACCTGTTTTGAAACATGACAAAACATTAGTCTTAAACCTTATTTTGGAAGGTAGATTTTGGAAAAACCATTAGGATATTTTGAGAACTAATTAATGACAGTGAAGGAAAACCTATAGGGATCTGCAATCCAACTTACGGAATTTGATTTCATCAACTAAATGCCGAGAAATCGGATTTAAAAGATTAGGAAAAAAACTATTTTAAAAAACAATAAAATCCCTTGATACGACGTGCGTCCTGCCAATCCGGGCGACGTGGTCGTAAATCGAAAACATCGAAAGGT
This sequence comes from Iris pallida, assembly GCA_029216955.1. Taxonomy (NCBI): domain Eukaryota; kingdom Viridiplantae; phylum Streptophyta; class Magnoliopsida; order Asparagales; family Iridaceae; genus Iris; species Iris pallida. Next base: position 36,577,355 of record JANAVB010040818.1, read on the forward strand.
TCGTATCGGCTTCGTGGATGTGTGGGCTTTGATGGAATTCAAATTGGTTGCGTGTGCGCGATGAATTTGATGTGTATCCGTCGAAATTTACCGTATCGGCCTCTGTGCAAACTTTTCAATTACTTTGTGCACGTTCGTCAGATCGAGACGAAACTTGCGCCAACAGGACCGTATCATTTTTTGGTCCTGTATGCCAAGTTTGGTCTAATTCTGAGACAGTTGACCGGATCGCTGCCGTTTTGCGGGCCCTACGATCCGACTCAACGGACGATTTTGTGCATGGCCCGCCGAAATCCAACTTTGGACATCCGGTTGGGTTCGTATCATCAAAACAAATTTGTAGACATATAGTTTCATGACTTTAGAGACCATTGACTCTGGCACGCTTTTTGGTGCAAAGCGGGTCCAACGACGAATACTATTTTAATCCGAAATTACTGTTTTGCCCCTGTGTCCAAAATTGGACTTAAGGACAGGCAATCCTAGCTAATTTGACTATTCTGAGAACATTGGTAATGTCTATTTCAGCATCTGGAGACTATTGTACGAGTTTGACTGTTGTGGCATACTGAGTTGTTTGGATTGTCGGTTTCATCAGCAAATGACCACAGACGAGTATAGTTTATTGTCTATTTTTGATATTAAGCTTTACTATACCTCATTGTTAGTCAATAAATATGTGATTTCTTTCTTTATGTTTGTTATATTTTATCGTGTCGGGGATGTGAAGTACCAAGGATGTGTGATCTGACCTTATACAGGGTATACAGTGTAGACCGTGATTTATTATTGCATTACACCGTATAGATAGTATTTCATTATTACTTTATACAGTGTAGATAGTGTTTCATTATTATTTTATACAGTATAGATCGTGTACATTATACAGTGTAGACCGTGTACTTTATACAGTGTAGATATTGTAGACAGTGTCGTGTAATTATCCCGAGACCGATCACATATCAAAGGTACTTCAGTCAGTCGGTGAGTATTGTCTTTGTATTTTTTTTACTGTTTTTCTTTTTTGAGTTTTATTTTGCCTTTCTGTGTTATTTTTTAAATCATATATTTAAAGGCTAACCTCTGTTGTATAGTCATTTTTAATTATTGAAACTACATTCAGTGAATTGTACTTGTTCCATTCCTGACTGGAAACCAACATTTTTCAGGTTAGCTGTGGCGTCACTTAGCATTGGGAGTTACGGGTGTACTTGTAGACAAAATCTAGAGATAGCTAGATAGATGAGTTATAAATATTTTAATATTTTTAAGAGTTTATATTTTTCTGCAAATGTAAAACTTGTGAATATTATAAATTAAATTAAATTTTGTGAATGGGCATTAATTATAATTTTGAGCATTATGGCTATACAACGTTCTACCGCCGACACTGCGGCGTAGGCTGGCTTGGACATGCATTCGTATCCCGAAAAGCGGGTGCGGGTCGTGACAAGTTGAATGGATGGAAATATGATGACTCCATCACTAGAATTGATGTGATTTATGCTAGAGTGGAACTATGTACGAACCATCGCAAAGAAAGATTGCAAAATCTATTTTGTTTCGGATTTGAGGTGCATTAAATACACCCAAGTACAACATGTGAAGTTATCCACAATAGTACAAAAATATCGAGAACCATTCAACGAACGTTGAGAAAAAGGACCCCATATATCGTAATGTATTAGAGAAAAAGGTTTATTAGTAGTAATGGAACTCAAAGGAAAATATAATCGGACTTGTTTTGCTTGAGGGCAAATAGTAAAAGATTTATTCTCAGAACATGAAATAAATGGAACATCCCAACTAAATAATGTAAAGTGCGATATGAAAGGTGGACAAACTGCCAATGCCAGAGATCAAAAGAGAGTGGCTTGGTAACTGTCATTACTACGGCTGCCTGAAAGTAATATAATCTTTTATAAATGTTACCCTTTCCAATCGTCTTCTTTGTTGATTGGTCCTGGAAAATACAGTGATCAGAAAATAATGTCAGAAAATAATTATCTGATTTGGTAAGTTGACTAACAGATAAGAGGTTGAATTTAAAAGATGGGATGTAGAATGTAGGACCGTTGAGCACCTCTAGAGGGGGGGTGAATAAAGTGAGTGCGAGTGCAGCAAAAAATAATCACCAATTTAAAATTAAAAATAGATAACTATGGCAGTGAATAAAGAGACAGTAATAAATATAGTAAGAAATAGAGAGATCAAACTCAGTGACACAACTATGTATACTGGTATCCCTCTGAGAGAACTAATCCAGTCTCGAGTACTCTTGCTCGATGTTAATCCACTAAGGCGCAAGCTAATTGAGAGCTTGCAGTCTCTTACAACACCATATTTGGTGACAAGTGCACGACCGACTTTACAACACCGTGCTTGGCGACGAGCGTACGACCGGCTCCGAAAACAGAGATAGTTTCTGAACTTTGAACAACCTCTTTACAACTCTTGAGAACCAAAAGACTCTAGATCAAATAGATATTACTGGCTTTTGGCTAAGAGATGTGTAGGCAAAAATATGAAAGCTTTAGATCAACTGAAAACACTTATTGAAGAGAGAAAAGAAGATGAAATTGATTGAGTGATTGGAAATGAGAAATTCTCTTCTATTTATAGGTATTTTCGAGGACCAAACTTGGACAGAATTCGGGCAGAGTTCTGATGCAAAGATTTTGCAAACGAACGTTGCATGCAGATTTAGAGGCAACAAATATTTTAAATTCAAACTGACCGAACTCGGACCGAACCTTGAGTTCTGTCTCAGTAAAAATATAAAATATTTGTTAATTTGTTGCAGAAGGTAAATGATATTTTTGGCAAGTGGACTTTGGATGGGTAGGCTGTATAGGAGTGTGGACTATGATTAACCTAAGCCAATAGTATCCAGTCGATCTTACAATTTATATCCTAAACTCAATAAAGATAAAATACATAATAAATTATAAAATGACTTGGACTGATTGTAATAAAAAATAAGCTTCAGGATGATGATTCACATGCTTGCTGATGTAGTAGTACACTTTTCTATATTGAGTTCACTAGACTTGAAATGATTAGCAGCAGTTCGTATATTTTATGCATTGACTTAAGTTTGTGTCGATTATCAAAATCGGTTATGACCGTAGAATGGGCCAACAATCTCTCCCATTTTGATAATTGACAAACTTGAGTCTATACCAAAATATACCTTAAATAAAACGAAATAAAATACCTGAAAAATAAATAGTGGTATTCTTAGAATGATTTTGGTATCACTTTTTCTCCCACTTTGTCAATGAAACAAAATAGTTGTGGCTCCCCCGTAATATGTGAAGCCAACAATGTTCATCAAAAGACAAAGTAATGCTAGAGAGATAATCACAAATAACAAATTTTCTATAAATAACAAGTGCATAGCAAAAATAACTAGAAGTAAAATACTGAAATGTTATACAAAATGAGAGATACAACTATCACAAACTACTAATAAATGTCTAACTGTAAAGTTTAGACAAAAAAACTACATAAGATCATCATCTATCAGACTACATCCAAAATAACCACTAACTCAAGTCCTCATCACATCGGCATGTCGTCACCTCCAGGAGCATCCGGTGGAAAGTATGCAGCAGTAGGATCGAAATGAGAAAAAGTTGTCTCATCATCGAACCTAGATCCAGGGAAGCTAGGGTGATGAAGCAAAGTAACTGGATGTGTGGGGTCATGAGAGAGACTCCAGTGAATATCAGCAATATTGTTCCGCAATACCTGAGCCTGGGTGATAAGGCGGAACTCATAATCAAGATAGCCTTGATATCGTTGTGCTGAGAGGGCAAAGAAATCATCAAAGCGCTAATAAAAACCGAGGTTAAAACCCGAAGCAGGGGCTGGAGCAGCAGCAGCAGGAGGAGCCTTAGGGTCATCATCGTGAACAGGTTCAATACCAGGAGGCAAAGAAGAATTAGGATATAACCTAGACCTACTGAGTTCAATGGCAGTGGCAGAGTAAGGACAGGATTGAAGATCAATTTCAAACCTTCAAAAAATGGAAGCCAAATGCATAGGGTAGACAAGGTTGCGTCCCGCATTTCTGCAGTTAAGCATCCAAGCCATGACAGTCTTTGGAACAGAAAAAGGAATACCAAAGTGAATATGGTACATGGCTGATAACTCCATGAAGGTAGTCTCGTCAGAAGATCCCTTCTTTGGAAGAAGAACAGAAAATATAAACCTATGTAGTTCATAGAAGTTTTGATTTAGATGTTTGGAATATACTTTTCTAGGAACAGGTTTAGGGTGCAAAAGTTCTCTGAAGGAATCAAGGGTAACACCTTCAGGGAATTGGACATGGTGAATATCTAATAAAGCCTCACCTACATCAGGAACATGAAAATAATTACTAATGTCTGTGGCATTGAACTCTAGTTCCTGCCCAGCTACCAAGGAGTAGAAGTTTTCGTTATCTTTTACTTGCAAATTGTAGTAGAACATACGGACAGCATTATCATAAATATTCTCAGCAACTTCGAAAAAATCACGAAAACCGAGATGGTTTAAAGTAGGGGCATATTTAGAAAAGATAGCAAAGTTAACACGTGCCCCAGCACAAATTTTATGACCCAAAATTGAATCAAACCAAAGATCGAAAAATTCCCTATCGAAAAAGAGTCTGGTGTCGTAATCATCAGTTCTAGCAGGATGGGATGGACTGAAAACATTGGTAGGAACATAATCAGAGGAGGAAGATGATCTTGCTTAAGAGGAATCAACCTTTCTCTTTTGATGTTTGGGTTCCATGGATGAAAAAGAAGGAAGTTGAATACCTTGAGTAAAGGATGAAGGAATCAACCTTTCTCTTTTGATGTTGGGTGCCATGGATGAAAAAGAAGGAAGTTGAATACCTTGAGTAAAGGATGAAGAGGGTGGAAAGGACGGCCCACTAGACTCCGAAAAAGCTCGAAGAGGAGGAGGAGAAGCTCTCTTGAGATATGGAGGGTTTTTCTCGATAGGATTGTGGAGAAAAATAAAAGGAAGATGGTGAATATATAGGGCTAGGGCCGGCTGTTCGGTTCTGGAAATCCGTACAGCGCCGACCGAACTCGGTCCAAACTCGGCCAGAGTTCGGTCCGAATTCGGCTGCTTGTAATCCCAATGTCATAAATGCAGTATTTGTTTAAATTTTGAATCTATAACTGTTACACTCCTTCATTTAATAACTTCTATTGCTTTGGGTTAGCTGTAGGGGCCGATCCCAGCTAGCGGTAGTCCACTAGTTCACCGTGTCGCTTCAGGCTATTTATGTCTATATGACAGAAGGACCCTTTCGGCTTGTAACCAAAATAATTTCCATTAATAAATTTAAAAAATTTCAAGTTATAAAATAAATTTAATAAACATACTACATTATGAATCTGAAAATTCAAGTATGCCGAGCTCTCGTCGTATAATGTTAAAGCGGTCTTCAGCCAGTGGTTTTATGAAAATGTCTGCTAGTTGATGATCTGTGTCAATAATTTCTAAGCAGATGTCCCCGTGTTGTAGGTGATCACGTAAAAAGTGATGACCAATTTCAATGTATTTTGTGCGTGAGTGACATACAGGGTTCTTAGTCAAGTTAATAGTGCTAGTGTTATCACAGTAAATAGTCATCTTAGTGTAGTACAGATTGTAGTCTTCTATGATTTTCTTTATCCATAAAATTTGAGCACAGCAACGTCCTGTGACGATATACTCAGCCTCAGTAGTTAATAATGCTATATAATTTTGTTTCTTGCTAAACCATGAGACTAAGACCTTTCCTAGGAAATGATACGTACTACTAGTACTTTTACGGTCTACTTTGCATCCTGTAAAATCCGTATCCGAGTAACCTATCAGGTCAAAAGATTTGGTTTTAGGATACCACAAGCCGACTGTCGAAGTTCCCTTAAGGTATCGAAAGATACACTTAACAGCACATAGGTGTGATTTCTTAGGATCTGCCTGGTATCGTGCACAAATACAAACACTGAACATAATATCAGGACGACTAGCAGTTAAATATAATAAGCTACCAATCATACCTCGATACTTATGCTGGTTGACAGGTTTGCCACTTTCATCAGTGTCAAGCTTTGTAGATGTAGCCATTGGAGTTCCGATTGGCTGTACATTTTCGAAGAAGTACTTTTTTAGTATGTTCTTCTGTAAAACCCCTAAATTTCTACTATATTTTTTTATAAATTTGATACCGATTTTTTTATTTTGTATATTGTACGTCGCGTAGTTGTATTGAACGTCGCGCACGAAATTTTATTTTTCGTAAGTGCTCGATGAGTGCAAATATGTGCGAGCGTACATATTTTAGAAAAACATTTTTTTGATTTTTATAGTTTCAAAATAATATATACAATAATTATTTTAGCTATCGTACCAAAATTTTAAGCTCATTATTTTATTTATATAAGCCTTTCGTTTATAACAATTATTGATAATATTTTTCGTACATGCATATATATTTCATAAATATTTTATTAGTTTATTTTTAAATAATAATATAATTTTTGAAATTAATTATTATTATAATTTTAGTGTTCATAAAAATATATTTTAAAAAAGGTTGATATTTGTTAAAATTAATTATAATGATTTACAAATTTGAATGTATGGATTTAGATTTATCCATATTTAATTTGGATTGAATTTGGAATTGATTTGAATTATTTTAAAAATTATATAAATTAAGTAGAGAATTATCTAATTGGGTTTTAAATAAATTCTAATCTTTATCCAACTGGGAATTCTCACATCCTATAAAAAGGCAGGTACTCCTCCATAATTTTTATCATTCACAAATTTTCCCACAAATATTTCACCACCCACATCATTGCGTGCATCATATCCGTGTCTCCATCTTTTTACTATTTTTCCTCCATTACAATTACATTATCACCTTCTTCGTGTCCACACACGGACACCTGTCATCATCATTCCTCCGACACCAAGTCCTAAACCTAAGACCCAATTCCTAATAAATCCTAACCCTAACCGAGCTCCTACCCCTCATCGGCGGCCCACACCGCCACCACTGACCCGAATCCCAAATTCTAACCAAACCCTAATCCTAATTTCCAAACCTTAATCTCTGTACCACCACCCGAAGTTGCCGTGCTTGTCCCCTGTTCCGACCATGCCGATCGGCCTCCATAAGCCCAACTCCTTGCGCAGTCGACATCCACAGCAACACTGCTGCCACACCAACACACGGCAGCCTCCTTCCAATACTCCGACTACCTGCTCGTCGATGCCCCGACCAACCCCTCTCTCTGTCCTCCACCGCCTCTACCAAAACTCCTCGCTGGAACCCTAGTCAACACCACCAAATGCTACCCATCACTATTCTGCAAGAGCCCCATGCCCGACCATCGCAGACCCCAAATTCGTAACCCAAAGAAAAAAAAACCAAAATCAACCACACTTACCTTCTCTCCAGTCCTGCAATGTCATCCGGCCGCGCCATCTATCGCCGAACGCGGAGAGACCCGTGTGCTCGATGGGCACCGCTTGCCTCCATGCTAGCGCCAGTGCAAGATCCATCGTCACTCGATGACCCTCGACGACGACAAAGCCCTAGATCCGCTGTCCTCCAACCGCGCGTCGACCCTCCCGCTCGCACCTCCCTGTTCCTCTCCACTCCGACCCACTCTCTTCCCCTCTAGCCGTGTCGCCCCTAGCCGCCCAGCCTCCCGCGCTCGCCCCTCTCGATCTACTCCCCAGCACCTCCGACCGCAGCCGCTCACTCCCTCCGCCTCTCCTCCCTTTTCCCTCTCTTTCATTTCCTCTTTATTTTTTCATTCCTTCTCTCTCCTCTTTACTCTCTATTAAATTCTATTAATAAAGGAGAAACAACCTAATGTGTTTTTACTGTCTCATTAATTTTTATTATCTATTATTTTTTGTAACAAATTCTGTTATAGTATAATATTTAGGGTATTAATTATTTATATTAGTAGTAGGTATATTGGTATAAATATTATTATTTTTTATTATTATTAGTATTTGGTTATGAATATTAATGTTGTGGTATTAGTTTAATTATTATTATTAATATTACCATTATTACTACTGTTATTATTATTATTTTGTTGTCTTGCTAAATTTATTACTTGCATTATTAATATCATTTTTAGAAAATTTTACAAATATTTTCTAGCGAATTTCAATGTAAATTTTGACTCTAAAATATTTTTCTCGAGTTATATGTACGTAAATATATTTGACAAGTTATGTCTAAAATTTTTTTTGAATTATATGTGTATAAATATATTTGACGAGTTATAGTTTTGGCCTAAATAACTCCTTAGTATTTTTAAAAAAGTACTTAAATATTTTCATATATAAAATATAGTTTTTTCTACTCAAAAATATTATTTTGTCAAAACTTATAGTTTTTCTCCCTAAAAAGATTTTTGGATTTCAATTAATTAATTTAATTATTTTACTAAATAAAACTGTTTTCAAGTATTAAGAAAAGTTTTATAAAAACATATATAACCAATTTCTTTAGATATTTACCCTGTCCATGCCCAATCCTATTATTCATGTTCCCTCATCAATTCAAGCCTACCTTATGTTGAACACAACTAATTTGACCCTTCTGGACCCAATGGAACCATCCGTGCCACCATTAGAGGTCACCTTGCATAGTTGTTGTACCGAAGTTACATTTCGTGTCACCTTGATCATTGCAGTACACCAGGCGTCCTACCAGGCAAGACACCTTGCCATTCGCTGTTTATTTATTTTAGCTCATATTTCATGCATTATTCATTATTTTCTTTATGCAAAATAAACTGTGATACATGGCATAACCTATTACAACGTACTGTTCATTTATATTTCCTGCTATGTATTATTTTGCTTATACATTAAACCTAGATTTAAGAGACCACCTTGTGTGTTGCATTCATTGGCCTTGACACGTCGTACCCCGAAGTTGTGTGTCGTATGTAGAACACGAACGTGTGTGATTGGCCGGCCACCAGTACATATAAGCCGTGCGATAGGATTAACCGCTAATAGAATTGCATGCTAGTTTGACTTAGCGGTTATAGAAGTTTTCTGTTGTAGATACAATATAGTAGGCATTGGGTGGGGAGGACAATTCCTTAGTGTATGGGCTTCGATGCACTTTTTTTTGTGACCCAGAAGCTCCGCTGAGATACGGGGTTGATGACCCATGATTACTGACGGCCACTGGCGTTCTGCGGAACGTTATGCTCTTATTGATTGGGCCTCTGGTGCCCCAAGGGGGGACTACGCCGATCCCATTTAGCCAGGGCTCATACGTATGAAGGATTGTTCTTAACTATATTTCACTTGGAACGGTTAGGCTACCTTATCCGTTAGGTATGAGTACTTTTGGTTTGGGTACTTGTATCTGACCGTGGCTTGGAACAATAACTTGTCGCCGATTAGTTCGTCACATCTTGTCCTTGTTTGGTTGTAGGTGTGACTTACTACTTTGATGAGAAGGTATTGAACCTTGTTGGGGTCCGGATACCATATTGGATTCATAGCATGGAAAGATACGTCACCGTAAATTAGTTTACCATCTCCTGTACTTGTTTGGTTGGGGGGGTGGTAAGCTAGTTTAATAGGTGTGTATTGGACCATGTTATAATTCAATTGACTTATTTATTTGAGCAATATTTATTCAATTTATATGTCATGTTACGTCCCTCTGAGGACCTGCTTATCTCGCCAGGTGTGTGCTCTTGTCTTTCGTAGGTGCTCTAGCTCTAGCCGTGACCATCTCCATTTCTTCGAGGATGATTGCGCTTGGATCGTCTTCGCTTTGCTCGCCAAAATCATTTTATTTCTCATGTATTTTTTATTTACTTGTTGGTAATAGATTTGTCTCCATCCAACATATTGTATCAAGACAATTCATTATCATTATATGATATCTTTTATCATTTATTTTGTGTGGATGAGATTAGTTATGGTTCTACTGTATTTTACAGCTTATGTATTCATACGAGGCTTCCATATATTAGAGTATACTCCGTATGTATACAGCTGGCATGTCTACGTTCCTAGTCCTACGTATTTTGGGACTGGGGCGTTACATATTTTTGTGGTGGCCCATGCAGGTCTAGATAAATTGTTTGGTTACTTTACCGTACCAAGCAAGCCTGCGAATAGGATTAGAAGTTTAGGATCTCATCCACATACTTGACCTCTTTCCTCGATTCCATATTCGAACTACCGTTCGACTCATCGATTGCATCTTGCTTGATTCTTTGTATTATTATTCTTATCTCCTCTTCGTGCTTGTTAGAGGTTAGGAAGGTGACCCCTACTAGTTAGACGTGTTTCGTTGTCCCAAAACACCATTAGTTTAATTTTTTTTTAAGTTGGGTAGAATGCCTTATGACCTACCAACCCTTTTGTCCTTGTGACCTATATTAGCAAGTTTACTTAGGTTCTAGAATCTAGAGGACCCTAACCCGTCTAGCCAACCAAGGACTTGGACAAGAAGACTATAGGACGACTGTATAAAGACCACCACAGGATATGACTTAGAGTCATAAGAAGTTCAAACTAATTCTACTTTTTTTTAATCTAAAATCTCATATGTCTCTGTTTTTACCATCTTGACTAATGTTGCTACAATAAAATAGTTTTGCAAGCTTGTCCATTATTCGAGCTTGTTCATGACACATGCTATTGAGCGCTCACTAGCATATTGTCTAATCAGAACTGGTGCATAATGGTCTGATCAACCGAGTGCACCTTGATTCGCTTTTTATATATCGTTCTACGTGGATGGAGCATAGATAGACTTGGCCTCTAGAGTCTCCTCCACGACTGCCTTGACAATTCTTTTGAAATTGTTCGGTCGCCTTTGAACCACGTATTCGTATTCGATAATAACACCTTTGGAACCCTTTATCGCTTTCGTCTTCCTCCTATTTTAGAAGGACGAAATCCCTCGTACCGAGTATCCCCTTTAGTTGTCCGATCACTTATGACCACTGTAATTAGCCGTTACCAACCCATGGCTGTATCCTCATCCTAAAACTGTTCGTCTTTTCCCTTGATCCTAAACGTACCATCGTGACCTTCTAAATTATTTGAATAATCCCAATCGTTCTCCTACTTTCATGCCTTCGACCTGGGTTTACTACCCAATTTCCTTCCAAGGAACTACCTCTCCTAAAGACTCTAAAATTAGTTTCCTTGATCTACTCAATTCGTATTATCACTCAATTCATGTTATCATGATTTCATTGCTTTAACTAGCAACCCTCCATATCCATGACTATTTTTGAATTTATCAAATCATGACCTACTAAATGCTTGTTTATGTTGGTCACGACCCGCACCCTAGAGTTAGGGCACGAGACGTGGGTACGTCCAGCCTACGCCGCAGTGTCGGCGGTAGAACGCTGTCCTAGGTCACAACATCTAGCAATATAAGCTTAAACAGTTTATACTCCCCGAATGGGGGTGACATGATAAAAGTAGACTCAATCACAACTAAGAAAGAAGAAGCCCGATATGATATAAAACTCAAGGAAAAAAACAGATGATAACATAGCTGATAGATAGATAATTGAAACTGCTGAAATGAAAGGAAACATCCCAAGTACATCAGAAAGTCTAAGTGTCTAAGATAATACAAATCCCAGATCCCAAGTATCAATAAGTACAATCATCCATGAAATACTGAAATGAAAACATCCTAGTCTAATGGTGTGTCATCCACAGCTAGTGGGACCTGCTGTTGGTCCAGGTCCAGGCACTCATCTAAGGTAGCACCATAATAGGTATCCACACCAGCCTCCTCCTCGTCCTCTGTAATATTTCAACAGGTCCAGTCAGGATAGGAACGAGCATAATACATCTCAACAGATCATGACAGGTTAGAAAATATAATCATGCAGTAAATTAAGATACAGGATCTGAAGGAAATACAGTATGTAAACAGAGAGAGAACTGTAATAGAAATATCTACTATAAGTAGAGAACTAACAGTGACTAGTGGATCAGAGTACAAGCTAGACATGTGAACAAGTAGAGGTGATTCAGGAGAGGTGGTTCAAGATTATATTATTTGGAATTATTTACATGCTATTTCTACTCCCCCGTACCCCCAATCAATACGCAAGGATCCAACCAGGTTATGTTATGATTCCATGCAAGGGCCCACAAGGGGTGATACATGGATAGCCCATAAATGGGATGATTCTGGGAAGACTTTGTGATCATGAGAGTACATGTCACAAGTGATCGAAGAATCGTGAAGCATAGTGATACACATGTGAGTGAAACACACAGAACATGTAGTATACGATGCTCCCTGAGGGGATAACATCTCAAGAATGGATCCATATAGTACTAATCCGTGTTACCAACGTGACAGCATCAAGTAAAGTAATCTAAAACAGGAAAATAATTCTAAGCAGGATATGAAATGATCAGAGAATGTATTCGCCTGGTATCTGAGTGTCCAACTGAAAAGTACTATCCGAGGAGTGGTGTCTGGCTCCTATTCAGAACAGCACAAGTCACAACAAGTCCAGAATGGTAAAATAAAGCACTAGTATGCATTCTACATGAATCTAGGTCAATCAAGGCCAAAGTCAACTCTTGGTCAACTCTGGTCAACCCTAGAAGTCAAATTAGGTCAATTATGGTCAAACTAGGTCAAACAAGTCCACACTAGGTCAAACTAGTCTACACTAGTCTAGTAAGTCTATTCTAGGTCTAATAAGGCTGTACAAGCCCAATCTAGGCTCTCTAGTCAACTGACTCATATACAGGCCATAGGCTATTCAACCTAGGCCAAACTAACACATATACCATGCCAAATCTATATCTAACCCATACTATCTTGATATACATTGCAAATCTAACCTTACATACACATATACATGTAATACCTATATAGATAGTGCACACACAAAAAGTCACATATATATATGAGACCTACACATAATACATAACCTATAAACTCATGGGAAATATCTATATTAGATATCTAATGGTACACAAACTACTTTATATATCACATACCCACATTTACATTATAAGAATATACACTACATTATGTATATATATTTTTTTTAGGATATGTGGGGAGGGTGTGAGTGTGAATATGAGGGTGAAAGATAGGCAAGTGTGTGTATAGTGATACATGTGTATGTGTGAGTGGTAGGGTAGAGTGATTGTGTGAAACAGTGGGAGAGAGTGACAGGGCTGTCCTAGAGTGTGACAGGGAGCTGGTGTGTGTGTGTCTACATGTGTGTGTGTGAAAGATAGAGTGAATGTGAGTGTCATAGAGTGATAGGTAGAGGGTAAACAGTTTGAATAATACCAATTAAACCTAAACTATTTCCAGTTTTGAACCAAAACAGTCCCTATCAAACTCAGTTGATAAATGTATTGAATCAAGAGTTCAACAAACTCAAGTTATCACATAAAAACTCATCAAAACAGTCCTAAACTGTAATCCCAGGATTTGAATCCAACACACATCAATTTGACCCCAAAATCAACATACCATTAGACAATACACAGGTGAAAATGTTAGGGATTTAATCTACACTAATTAACAGAGATTAATGGGTTAAATGTTCATGACAAACTCACATTTAAAAATCTGGGAAGTAAACAGGATACAGTGATACTCACAGTTTCAGAAAAATATGAAAATGGAAATTACCCAACAAATTCGAACTAAAATACCCATAGATAGGTTGGTACAATATAACCCCATTACACACGTGTTGTGTGATAAGTTTGTGTCCACTGGAGTGGACACAAACGTGTCCAATTGCAATAAAACCCAAACTGGTAAACTCAGACACAGGAATTGGGGACAGCGTCGTGCGGGTGTGCACGCGTGTCGTGCACCCGACACAGGCCTTCCCAAGCCTCGTGCTCGTGCAAGGGGGTGCGCCTGGGGTAGGGCTAAGTACCTAGCACCCTGAATCGCACCCACATGTCGTCGTGTCCGACTTACCAAGCCGTATCAGTGCACAAAATTGGGCTGTGCGCAGTCAGTGTAAAATTCAGTGCACTGCAGATTTCTCCTCAACCAGCCCATGAAATCTCGTGAAACTTGGGGAGAGTGACGACAGACAGTGCCCCAATGTCCCCACGAAATCTCATGTCAAGACACGTCGTGTCGTGTCCTGTGGGTAGCCCGATAGGCAGGGGATTCCTGTAGCCGCGCGCGCGTGTCCAAGTGCGTGTGCACGAGTGTCCTAACGACACGACACAAGCATGAAATTAACTCAGAGCTACAAAAATGGACAAGCGACACAACAATGCAAATTTCCATTCAAAAACAATTCGAAAATATCACAAAAAGATTCACTGTGGCATTACCACAAACACCTAGCTCAGGACACTGATACGTGTCCTGTTAGGACACGAATCGACACAAAAACTTAGGGTTTCCTGTTCCTACTGTTAGATTAGGTCTAGGGCTCCCTAATGATGCAAAAATTTCAGGATTCTATGGTGGAAATAGGAAGTTACCTCAAAGTGTCAAAACTCTCAAAAAGCTTAATGAGTGATGTTCTCCTTGATGGTGAAACTCCTCCAAATTGTTAGGAAACTGAGAACAATCAATCCCAACAGTATGTAAACAATAATTAGAATCTATTGCAACTTGTTTGGATTAAAAAGGAGGAAAAGTGGATTTTCTAGAGATTTTTGAACATGGGTACTCACCTCTTTCTTCTCTTGCAATAAATTCCTAAGGAAGAGGCTAGCCCTAACTTTGGGAGGCATTAAATAGGATGGGATAGGTCAATAGTGGCTGCCATGGGCTGATTAGGGTTAGGGTTGGTTCATGGTGTGGGCCTATGGGCTATTAAGCCTAAGTCATTAATCATGACTTATGAAGTCATAAGCCATATTAGCCTACACAACTCCAAATCACTCCTACCTAGTTCCAATGACTTAAACCTCATTAAATTAGGTCAATCCAAGGTTACTTAACTTAACTAAGTGGCCATAACCTAGATTAGTCACTAGGTTAGTCTTCTAGTCAACACAAGTCAAAGTCAACTATAGGCCCAAATCAATTATCCTAAAAAATCACCAAAAATCACCAAAAATCATATTAATTATAATAAGTCTAAATAATAAATAATAATTCCAAATAATTCACAAAATTTCAAAAATGACCAAAATACCCCCAAGCTAGAAAAGTGGTAGTGACAAATCTACCCTCCTTAAAATAATTTTGTCCTCGAAATTAAAGGCGAAACTAAACTGCTGAGAAGGATAGAAAAGTATACCTCAAGGTCCAAAAAGATAAGGGTAGCGCTCGCGCATCTCATCCTCCCGCTCCCAGGTAGACTCTCCTGGAGAATGATGCCTCCATGCGACGCGTACCAAGGGTATCACCTGGTTCCTCAGAACCTTCTCCCGTCGATCCAGAATCTCCACTGGCTGCTCTAGATAGCTGAAAGAAGGCCCAACCTCTATCTCTTAATGATCGAGCACATGGCTAGGGTCAGCCACGTACCGCCTCAACTGTGATACATAAAATACATTGTGGACCCCCACTAGTACAGGCGGCAAGTCTAGCCTGTATGCAACGTCACCGACTCTCTCGCTGATAACGAAAGGGCCGATGAAGCGCGGGCTAAGCTTCCCGCCTCCACCAAAATGTATCGTACCATGAGTCGGAGATATCCTCAAAAAACCTGGTCTCTGACCTAATCACAAGCAGGGTCTCAATTAATTATAATAAACAACATGATCAAAAATCACAAACAAACAACCTAAATCTAATCCTACTCTAATCTGTACCTCAAACTCCAAGGGTCTCCGGTGGCTATCGGCCCAGTACCGATGTCTGTCATGCGCCACGCGAAGTCTGTCCCTGATGAGCTTCACCTTCTCGGCAGCATCAACAACCATCTCTGGCCCCAGTAAAGCTCGCTCACCAACATCATCCCAGGATAAGGGTGTACGGCACCTACGCCTGTACAGAGCCTCGAAAGGTGACATCTCAATGCTGGCCTGGAAACTATTGTTGTAGGCAAACTCCACCAGATGAAGATGATCCTCCCAGGAACCTCCAAAGTCTAGGACGCACGTCCGCAGCATATCCTCAAGAGTCTGAATAGTCTGCTCTGACTGTCCGTCCGTCTGGGGGTGGTATGCAGTACTAAATTTGAGCTGAGTGCCCAAGCTGGTCTGCAGACTCCTCCAGAAATGGAAAGTAAAACGGCTATCCCGATCTGAGACGATGCTGACCGGAACTCCGTAGATCCTGACTATCTGCCGCATATACATCTCCGCCAGCCTCTCAGTAGACGTACCCACCTTGAATGGCAAGAAGTAGGCTGATTTGGTCAACCTGTCAACGATGACCCAAATCGCGTCCTTCCCTTCTGGTGTGCGCGGCAATCCTGATACGAAGTCCATAGCGATATGCTCCCATTTCCACTCGGGAATGGGTAGCGGCTGCAACAATCCACCAGGCCTTTGTCTCTCTGCCTTGACCTGCTGACAGACCAAATACCTAGCCACAAAACAAGCCACCTCCCGCTTCATTTCTGACCACCATACATGCTCCCGCAGATCTCGGTACATCTTTTTGGCACCCGGGTATATAGAGTACTGAGATCTGTGGGCCTCCTGCATAACCTGCTCTCTGAGATCTCTGCTGGGCACACATAATCTGGAACCGTGCCTCAAGGCACCATCCTCTACAAGTGAAAACTCAGCATCCCCCACTCCTATACTAATCTGCTCTCTGACACACTGCAGAGCCACATCCTCGAACTGGGCTGCCTTGATCCTGTATATCAAGTCTGACTGAATCTGTATCCCCCATAGCTGCATCTGCACTCCAGGCACGATCACCTCAATCCCAAGGCTCTCCAAGTCAGCAAGCAAATATCGATCCATGGTCAAATACATGGCTGTCGGATACCTACTCAAGGCATCGGCAACCACGTTGGCCTTCTCCGGATGATACTGCAGTGCAATATCGAAGTCCTTCATCAACTCCAACCATCTGCGCTGCCTCATGTTCAACTCCTTTCGAGTGAACACATACTTTAGGCTCTTATGATCTGTGAAGATCTCCACCCTCTTACCATACAGATAATGCTTTCACAGCTTCAAAGCAAATATTACTGCTGCCAGCTCCAGGTCGTAGGTAGGGTAGTTCTTCTCATGGGGACACAATTGCCTGGAAGCATAGGCAATCACCTTCCCGTGCTGATGCAACACACAACCCAGCCCCTTCTCTGAAGCATCACTATAAATAGTGAAACTACCTGATCCTGAAGGCAATGTCAGAATCGGAGCTGTCGTCAGCCGCTTCTTCAACTCATCAAAAGCTGCCTGACACTCCTCTGACCAAACATACTCAGCATCTTTCCGGGTCAACCGTGTCAACGGCTCTGCAACCCGGGGGAAATCCTGCACAAATCTCCGATAATATCCTGCCAGCCCCAGAAAACTCCTGATCTCTGCAACTGAAGTCGACGCTGCCCATGCCTCGACTGCTACAATCTTCTTGGGGTCAACTGAGATACCATCTCCAGTCACAACGTGCCCCAAGAAGTCCACCCGGTCCAAGAAAAACTCACACTTGGAGAGTTTTCCATAAAGCTGCTCCTTCCTGAGAATCTCCAGCACTATCCGCAGATGCTCCTCGTGCTCCTCCTCAGTCTTGGAATATATCAAGATATCGTCTATGAATACCACCACAAACTGATCCAGATACTGGTGGAACACCTTGTTCATAAGGTTCATAAATACTGCTGGTGCATTGGTTAGCCCAAACGGCATAACCAAAAACTCAAACTGCCCATACCGCATCCTGAAAGCGGTCTTGGGAATATTATCCCCCTTCACCTTCACCTGGTGATATCCCGACCTCAGATCAATCTTGGAAAATACCCGGGATCCGCTCAACTGGTCAAATAGATCGTCGATCCGCGGCAGTAGGTATTTATTCTTGATCGTGAGGTTGTTGAGTGCCCTATAGTCAATACACATACGTACTGACCCATCCTTCTTCGGCACGAACAACACTGGTGCTCCCCATGGCGACGAACTCGAGCGGATGAAGCCCTTGTCCTGTAGCTCATCCACCTGCTTCTTCAGCTCCACTAACTCGTTGTTGTTCACCCGATA
Source organism: Iris pallida (assembly GCA_029216955.1). NCBI lineage: Eukaryota > Viridiplantae > Streptophyta > Magnoliopsida > Asparagales > Iridaceae > Iris > Iris pallida. Next base: position 36,595,502 of record JANAVB010040818.1, read on the forward strand.
GACATGCTGAGAGATGGGTTCCGCTCCTGGAACCAAGTCTATCGAGAACTCTATGTCCCTGTCTGGTGGCAACCCCGACAACTCCTCTGGGAAAACATCTATATACTCTGCTATCAAGGGGTGTGGAATCGCCTGCTCTTTGACCGAGACTCCACAGAAGACTCCGCTGCTCTGCTCCGCCTGACGTCTGGAGTACTCGAACTCTGGCTCCCCCGGCGCTCTGAAAAGAACTCTACTCCCTCTGCAATAAATGCTGGCGTGGTACCTGCTCAACCAATCCATGCTCCATGTCGAGTACTATATCGTTTCGGCAATAGCATTACGAGCAGGCTCACCTCCAACTCACGGCCTCCCAAAATAACTCTTCGACCCTTACAAACATCACGTACAAGGATAATGCCACCCCCGGTCATGATCTTATAAGTCCTAGGCAATGATTCAGCTATGATACCGTGTCTAATCGCAAAATATACAGATATGAAACTATGCGAAGCACCAGAATCGAATAATGCAAAAGCTGGACTGGAGTCGAGGAGAATCGAACCTGCAATCAGCTCTCTGATCACCTCTGCATCCTCAGCCGCCATGGCGAATGCTCGTCCTGCTGGCCTCCCCTGGCCTGCTGCTGATGCTGAACAAATCTCTGCTGCTGGGTCGGCAGGGCTGGCCCCCTCTGGGGTCCTACTGGAGCCTTGGCTCCGACGCCCTGAGCTGCTCTGCCTGTAGAGAGGGAACAGTCCTTCATCTGATGCTCTGACGATCCGCAAAGAAGACACTTCCCCAGTCTCCTTCTGCACTCAGTCCACCCATGCCCTGGCTTCTTGCAGTAGGGACAACTGGTGGGCTGCTGTCTCTGGGCCTGCTGCTGCACCCTCTGCTGCTGATGCTGTACTGGCTGGTGCCTCGGCTGCTGAAACTGCTGCGGCTGAAACCTCTGCTGCTGGTGCTGCTGCTGCTGAAAGTGCGGCCTCTTGGTCGGTCCTCCGCTACTGCTGCCTCCCTGGGAGTTTCGCCCCCTCTTGAGCCTAAGCTCAAGATCATCCTCTGCAGCTAGTGCGTCCACCAGGATCTCCTCAAATGTAGCACTGCGGGCGTTCTTGGTGTAGGACTTGACCTCCTTTACCAAGCCCTTTCGGAACCTCCGGGCATTCGTCGTCTCCGACAAGTCCTCTACAAATCTGCCCAGGCTGCAGAACTCTCATGCATACTCCTCCACAGACTGACTCCCCTGGACTAAGGCCTCAAACTGAGTCTCGAGGGCTCCCACAGCTGCCTCTGGGAAGAACTTCTCCTTGAACAGCTTCTTGAATGCTGCCTAAGTCTGTCCTGCTGTGTCGACCCTCGGGTCGGTCTGGTACCAGGTATGGGCCAGATCCTGCATCATGCTGGCCGCTGCCTCTATTTGGAGCCTCGTCGAAATCTCAGCCAGCCTGAAGATCTCCTCCATATGTTCGATCCACTCATCGGCATACAGGATCCCCTCTGTCCCTCGGAAGTCTCTCGGGTGCATCTTCTGGAAGTCCTGGATGCCTTTCTCCCGTGGCTGGTACGGCTGCTGGACTGCTACTGACTGAGCCACGACTCTCTCCACTGCTGTCACTGCCAGCTCAATGCCTCGAGTGAGCTCTGCTGTCTGTCTCTGCTGCTGGGTCTACTGACCCTCCATGTACTGCCTGAAGAAGGCTAGTAGCTGCACTGCGTCCACTGTCCCTGGAGGTGGCTGCTGGTAAGGATCCTCTGGAAAAATCGGGTCCTGCCTCCGAGCCGGTGGATGCATGCCTCCTGCTGCGGCTGCCGAGGTCTCAACACGAGCTGAGGTGGTAGGAGCTGCAGCCTCCTGGCCTCGCTGTGCTGGCTAGAAGGTAGCAGTCCCCTCCACAGCATCCCCATGGATGGTACGCTGCGATCTAGTCTCTACCATCATGAAGATAGACAAACAAGAGTATCAATTTCTAAGAAAGAAGCGAAATAACAAAGGCGGACAATTATAATTCAAAGGATCAGCTGACAATAAGAATTTAGATGGCAATAAAGAAATTTTCCTAATGTGATTGAGTACCCTTAAAAATTTATGTCCTATATCCTATAGCAGGCTGTAATGATACTCTAGTTCGAGTACCACCACACTTCACGTCCAGACCTGCATAGGCCACCACTAAAAATGTGTCACGACCCGCACCCTAGAGTTAGAGCACGAGACGTGGGTACGTCCAGCCTACGCCGCAGTGTCGGCGGTAGAATGCTGTCCTAGGTCACAACATCTAGCAATATAAGCTTAAACAGTTTATACTCCCCGAATGGGGGTGACATGATAAAAGTAGACTCAATCACAACTAAGGAAGAAGAAGCACGATATGATATAAAACTCAAGGAAAAAAATAGATGATAACATAGCTGATAGATAGATAATTGAAACTGCTGAAATGAAAGGAAACATCCCAAGTACCTCAGAAAGTCTAAGTGTCTAAGATAATACAAATCCCAGATCCCAAGTATCAATAAGTACAATCATCCATGAAATACTGAAATGAAAACATCCTAGTCTAAGGGTGTGTCATCCACAGCTAGTGGGACCTGCTGCTGGTCCAGGTCCAGGCACTCATCTAAGGTAGCACCATAATAGGTATCCACACCAGCCTCCTCCTCGTCCTCTGTAATATTTTAACAGGTCCAGTCAGGATAGGAACGAGCACAATATATCTCAACAGATCATGACAGGTTAGAAAAATATAATCATGCAGTAAATTAAGATACAGGATCTGAAGGAAATACAGTATGTAAACAGAAAGAGAACTATAATAGAAATATCTACTATAAGTAGAGAACTAACAGTGACTAGTGAATCAGAGTACAAGCTAGACATATGAACAGGTAGAGGTGATTCAGGAGAGGTGGTTCAAGATTATATTATATGGAATTATTCACATGCTATTTCTACTCCCCGTACCCCCAATCAATACGCAAGGATCCAACCAGGTTATGTTATGATTCCATGCAAGGGCCCATAAGGGATGATACATGGATAGCCCATAAATAGGATGATTCTGGGAAGACTCTGTGATCATGAGAGTATATGTCACAAGTGATCAAAGAATCGTGAAGCATAGTAATACACATGTGAGTGAAACGCACAGAACATATAGTATACGATGCTCCCTGAGGGGATAACATCTCAAGAATGGATCCATATAGTACTAATCCGTGTTACCAACGTGACAGCATCAAGTAAAGTAATCTAAAGCAAGAAAATAATTTTAAGCAGGATATGAAATGATCAGAGAATGTACTCGCCTGGTATCTGAGTGTCCAACTGAAAAGTACTGTCCGAGGAGTGGTGTCTGGCTCCTATTCAGAACAGCACAAGTCACAACAAGTCCAGAATGGTAAAATGAAGCATTAGTATGCATTCTACATGAATCTAGGTCAATCTTGGCCAAAGTCAACTCTTGGTCAACTCTGGTCAACCCTAGAAGTCAAACTAGGTCAATTATGGTCAAACTAGGTCAAACAAGTCCACACTAGGTCAAACTAGTCTACACTAGTCTAGTAAGTCTATTCTAGGTCTAATAAGGCTGTACAAGCCTAATCTAGGCTCTCTAGTCAACTGACTCATATACAGGCCATAGGCTATTCAACCTAGGCCAAACTAACACATATACCATGCCAAATCTATATCTAACCCATACTATCTTGATATACATTGCAAATCTAACCTTACATACACATATACATGGAATACCTATATAGATAGTGCACACACAAAAAAGTCACATATATATATATGAGACCTACACATAATACATAACCTATAAACTCATGGGAAATATCTACATTAGATATCTAATGGTACACAAACTACTTTATATATCACATACCCACATTTACATTATAAGAATATACACTACATTATGTATATATATTTACATACATATATGCATATACATTAGGATATGTGGGGAGGGTGTGAGTATGAATATGAGGGTGAAAGAGAGGCAAGTGTGTGTATAGTGATACATGTGTATGTGTGAGTGGTAGGGTAGAGTGATTGTGTGAAACAGTGGGAGAGAGTGACAGGGCTGTCCTAGAGTGTGACAGGGAGCTGGTGTGTGTGTGTCTACATGTGTGTGTGTGTGTGAAAGATAGAGTGAATGTGAGTGTCATAGAGTGATAGGTAGAGGGTAAACAGTTTGAACAATACCAATTAAACCTAAACTGTTTCCAGTTTTGAACCAAAATAGTCCCTATCAAACTCAGTTGATAAATGTATTGAATCAAGAGTTCAACAAACTCAAGTTATCACATAAAAACTCATCAAAACAGTCCTAAACTGTAATCCCAGGATTTGAATCCAACACACATCAATTTGACCCCAAAATCAACATACCATTAGACAATACATAGGTGAAAATGTTAGGGATTTAATCTACACTAATTAACAGTGATTAATGGGTTAAATGTTCATGACAAACTCATATTTAAAAATCTGGGAAGTAAACAGGATACAGTGATACTCACAGTTTCAGAAAAATATAAAAATGGAAATTACCCAACAAATTCGAACTAAAATACCCATAGATAGGTTGGTACAGTATAACCCCATTACACACGTGTTGTATGATAAGTTTGTGTCCACTGGAGTGGACACAAATGTGTCCAATGCAATAAAACCCAAACGGGTAAACTCAGACACAGGAATTGGGGACAGCGTCGTGCGGGTGTGCACGCGTGTCGTGCCCCCGACACAGGCCTTCCCAAGCCCCGTGCTCGTGCAAGGGGGTGCGCCTGGGTAGGGCTAAGTACCTAGCACCCTGAATCGCACCCACGTGTCGTCGTGTCCGACTTACCAAGCCGTATCAGTGCACGAAATTGGGCTGTGCACAGTCAGAGTAAAATTCAGTGCACTGCAGATTTCTCCTCAACCAGCCCACGAAATCTCGTGAAACTTGGGGAGAGTGACGACAGACAGTGCCCCAATGTCCCCACGAAATCTTGTGTCAAGACACGCCGTGTCGTGTCCTGTGGGTAGCCCGATAGGCAGAGGATTCCTGTAGCCGCGCACGCGTGTCCAAGTGCGTGTGCACGAGTGTCCTAACGACACGACACAAGCACAAAATTAACTCAGAGCTACAGAAATGGACAAGCGACACAACAATGCAAATTTCCATTCAAAAACAATTCGAAAATATCACAAAAAGATTCACTGTGGCATTACCACAAACACCTAGCTCAGGACACTGATACGTGTCCTGTTAGGACACGAATCGACACAAAAACTTAGGGTTTCCTATTCCTACTGTTAGATTAGGTCTAGGGATCCCTAATGATGTAAAAATTTCAGGATTCTTTGGTGGAAATAGGAAGTTACCTCAAAGTGTCAAAACCCTCAAAAAGCTTAATGAGTGATGTTCTCCTTGATGGTGAAACTCCTCCAAATTGTTAGAAAACTGAGAACAATCAATCCCAACAGCAAGTAAACATTAATTAGAACCTATTGCAACTTGTTTGGATTAAAAAGGAGGAAAAATAGATTTTCTAGGGATTTTTGAACATGGGGACTCACCTCTTTCTTCTCTTGCAATAAATTCCTAAGGAAGAGGCTAGTCCTAACTTTGGGAGGCATTAAATAGGATGGGATAGGTCAATAGTGGCTGCCATGGACTGATTAGGATTAGGGTTGGTTTATGGTGTGGGCCTATGGGCTATTAAGCCTAAGTCATTAATCATGACTTATGAAGTCATAAGCCATATTAGCCTACACAACTCCAAATCACTCCGACCAAGTTCCAATGACTTAAACCTCATTAAATTAGGTCAATCCAAGGTTACTTAACTTAACTAAGTGGCCATAACCTAGATTAGTCACTAGGTTAGTCTTCTAGTCAACACAAGTCAAAGTCAACTATAGGCCCAAATCAATTATCCTAAAAATCACCAAAAATCATATTAATTATAATAAGTCTAAATAATAAATAATAATTCCAAATAATTCACAAAATTTCAAAAATGACCAAAATACCCCCAAGCTAGAAAAGTGGTAGTGACAATGTTAAGGCGTTGTTTCATTGCATCGCCCGAAGACTTGTCATAATCTCATTACCGATATACCCCTTGTACCTTATCATCCCCCTACTTATTCTTAATTTCAAGGACGAAATTCTTTTAAGTTGGGTAGAATATAAAACCCCTAAATTTCTACTATATTTTTTTATAAATTTTTTTATTTTGTATATTGTACGTCGCATAGTTGCATTGTACGTCACGCGCGAAATTTTGTTTTTCGTAATTGCCCAACGAGTGCGAATATGTGCGAGCGTACATATTTTAGAAAAATATTTTTTTCTATTTTTATAGTTTCAAAATAATATATATAATAATTATTTTAGCTATCGTACCAAAATTCCAAGCTCATTATTTTATTTATTTTATTTAAACAAGCCTTTCGTTTATAACAATTATTGATAATATTTTTCGTGCATACATATATATTTCATAAATATTTTATTAGTTTATTTTTAAAAAATAATATAATTTTCAAAATTAATTATTATTATAATTTTAGTGTTCATAAAAATATATTTTAAAAAAGGTTGATATTTGTTAGAATTAGTTATGATGATTTACAAATTTTAATGTATGAATTTAGATTTATCTATATTTAATTTGGATTGAATTTGGAATTGATTTGAATTATTTTAAAAATTATTTAAATTAAGTAGAGAATTATCTAATTGGGTTTTAAATAAATTCTAATCTTTATCCAACTGGGAATTCCCACATCCTATAAAAAGGCAGGTACTCCTCCATAATTTTTATCATTCAAAAATTTTCCCACAAATATTTCACCACCCACATCATTGCATGCATCGTGTCCGTGTCTCTATCTTTTTACTATTTTTCCTCCATTACAATTACATTATCACCTTCTTCGTGTCCACACACGGACACCTGTCATCATCCTTCCTCCGACACCAAGTCCTAAACCTAAGACCCAATTCCTAATAAATCCTAACCCTAACCAAACTCCTGCACCTCGTCGGTGGCCCACACCGCCACCACTGTCCCGAATCCCAAATTGTAACCAAACCATAATCCTAATTTCCAAACCTTAATCTCTGCACCACCACCCGAGCTGCCGTACTTGTCCCCTGTTCCGACCATGCCGATCGACCACCATAAGCCCAACTCCTTGCGCAGTCGACATCCGCAACAACACTGCTGCCACACCAACACACGGCGACCTCCTTCCAATGCTCCGACTACCTGCTCGTCGATGCCCCGACCAACCCCTCTCTCTGTCCTCCACCGCTTCTACCAAAACTCCTCGCTGGAACCCTAGTCAACACCACCACATGCCACCCATCACTATTCCGCAGGAGCCCCATGCCCGACCATCGCAGACCCCAAATTCGTAACCCAAAGAAAAAAAAGAAAAAAAACCAAAATCAACCACACTTACCTTCTCTCCAGTCATGCAATGTCGTCCGGTCGCGCCAGCTACCGTCGACCGCGGAGAGACCCGTGTGCTCGATGGGCACCGCCTGCCTCCATGCTAGCGCCAGTACAAGATCCATTGTCACTCGATGACCCTCGACGACGACGAAGCCCTAGATCCGCTGTCCTCCAACCGCGTGCCGACCCTCCCGCTCGCACCTCCCCGTTCCTCTCCACTCCGACCCACTCTCTTCCCCTCCAGCCGCGTCGCCCCTAGCCGCCCAGCCTCCCGCGCTCGCGCCTCTTGATCTACTCTCTAGCACCTCCGACCGCTGTTGCTCACTTCCTCCACCTCTCCTCCCTTTCCCCTCTCTTTTATTCCCTCTTTATTTTTTTCATTCCTTCTCTCTCCTCTTTACTCTCTATTAAATTCTATTAACAAAGGAGAAACAACCTAATGTGTTTTTACTGTCTCATTAATTTTTATTATCTATTATTTTTTAGTAACAAATTATGTTACAGTATAATATTTAGGGTATTAATTATTTATATTAGTAGTAGGTATATTGGTATAAGTATTATTATTATTATTATTTTTATTATTAGTATTTAGTTATGAATATTAGTGTTGTGGTATTAGTTTAATTATTATTATTATTATTACCATTATTACTACTGTTATTATTATTATTTTATTGTCTTGCTAAATTTATAACTTGCATTATTAATATCATTTTTAGAAAATTTTACAAATATTTTCTAACGAATTTCAAAGTAAATTTTGACTCTAAAATATTTTTCTCGAGTTATATGTACGTAAATATATTTGACAAGTTATCTCTAAAATATTTTTCGAATTATATGTGTATAAATATATTTGACGAGTTATAGTTTTGGCCTAAATAACACCTTAGTATTTTTGAAAAAGTACTTAAATATTTTCATATATAAATATAGTTTTTTCTACTCAGAAATATTATTTTGTCAAAACTTAGAGTTTTTCTCCCTAAAAAGATTTTTGGATTTCAATTAATTAATTTAATTATTTTACTAAATAAAACTATTTTCAAGTATTAAGAAAAGTTTTATAAAAACATATATAACCAATTTCTTTAGATATTTTCCATGTCCATGCCCAATCCTATTATTTATGTTCCCTCGCCAATTCAAGCCTACCTTATGTCGAACCCAACTAATTTGACCCTTCTGGACCCAATGGAACCATCTGTGCCACCATCAGAGGTCACCTTGCATAGTTGTTGCACCGAGGTTACAGTTCATGCCACCTTGATCATTGCAGCACACCAGGCGTCCTACCAGGAAAGACACCTTGCCATTCGCTGTTTATTTATTTTAGCTCATATTTTATGCATTATTTATTATTTTTTTATACAAAATAAACTGTGATACATGGCATAACCTATTAGAACGTATTGTTCATTTATATTTCCTGCTATGTGTTAGTTTTCTTATACATTAAACCTAGATTTAAGGGACCACCTTGTGAGTTGCATTCATTGGACTTGACATGTCGTACCACGAAGTTGTGTGTCACATGTAGAACACGGATGTGCGTGATTGGTTGGCCACCAGTATGTACAAGCCGTGCGATATGATTAACCACTAATAGAATTGCATGCTAGTTTGACTTAGCGGTTATAGAAGTTTTCTGTTGTGGATACAACATAGTAGGCATTGGGCGGGGAGGACAATTCCTTAGCGTATGGGCTTTTATGCATTTTCTCTTGTGACCCAGAAGCTCCGCTGGAGATACGGGATTGATAACCCATGATTACTGACGGCCACTGGCATTCTGCGGAACGTTATGCTCTTATTGATTGGGCTTCTGGTGCCCCAAGGGAGGGACTACGCCGATCCTATTTAGCCAGGGCCCATGCGTAGGAAGGATTGTTCTTAACTATATTTCACTTAGAACGGTTAGGCTACCTTATCCGTTAGGTATGAGTACTTTTGGTTTGGGTACTTATATCTGACCGTGGCTTGGAACAATAACTTATCGCGGATTAGTTCATCACATCTTGTCCTTGTTTGGTTGTATGTGTGACTTACTACTTCGATGAGAAGGTATTGAACCTTGTTGGGGTCCGGATACCATATTGGATTCATAGCATAGAAAGATACGTCACCGTGAATTAGTTTACCATCTCCTATCCTTGTTTGGTTGGGGGGATGGTAAGCTAGTTCAATAGTGTGTATTGGACCATGTTATAATTCAATTGACTTATTTATTTGAGCAATATTTATTCAGTTTATATGGCATGATATTATGTGTCTTGTTACGTCCCTCTGAGAACCTGATTATCTCGCCAGGTGTGTGCTCTTATCTTTCGCAGGTGCTCTAGCTCTAGCCATGACCACTATATTTCTTCGAGGATGATTGTGCTTGGATCGTCTTCGCTTTGCTCGTCAAAATCATTTCATTTCCCGTGTATTTTTCATTTACTTGTTGGTAGTAGATTTGTCTCCGCCCAACATATTGTATCAAGACAATTCATTATTATTATATGATATCTTTTATCATTTATTTTGTGTGGATGAGATTAGTTATGGTTCTACTACATTTTACAGCTTATGTATTCATACGAGGCTTCTATATATTGGAGTATACTTCGTATGTATACAGCTGGCATGTCTACGTTCCTAGTCCTACGTATTTTGGGACTGGGGTGTTACACCTTCGTATATTTGGCTTGATTGATGAATGTTCGCTTTGAGTGTTGTTTGATCTGGAGTTCTAGGAAGAAGTTCAGCTCTCCCATCAAACTCATCTCAAATTCACTCTGCATACACTTAGCAAACTCTTGACAAAGTTTTTCATTAGTAGATCCGAATATGATATCATCAACATATATTTGCACAAGAAGAATATCATCATCTAAAGACTTGATAAACAAAGTTGTATCAACTCTTCCTTTTGAAAAACTATTATCAAGTAAGACGACACTTAGGCGTTCATACCAAGCACGAGGTACTTGTTTGAGTCCATAGAGTGCTTTTTTAAGCTTGAAGACATGATCAGGTTTTTAAAAGTCTTCAAAACCAGGGGGTTGTTTCATAAACACTTCTTCTTTCAGAAATCCGTTTAAAAATACACTTTTCATGTCCATTTGATTAAAATAATTAAAACATGCAAATGCACAAAATATGTGGATAGCTTCTAGTCTAGCAACAAGTGCATATGTCTCGTCATAATCAATTTCTTTTTCTTGATTATAACCTTGTGCCACTAGACGTGCTTTGTTGCATAGAACTTGTCCATCTTCACTTAGTTTATTTCGGAACACGCATTTGGTACCAATTATCGATTGACCAATAGGTTTAGGAACGAGTTCCCAAACTTGATTTCTCTCAAATTGATTAAGTTTCTCTTGTATGGCATTAATCCAAAACTCATCATTAAAAGCATTTTCTATATTCTTAGGTTCTATTTGTGAAATAAAAGCTATATTTGCTGCTATTTCCGAATCTCTAAGAGAAGAGCGTGTACTTACACCTTTTGATACATCACCTATAATGAGTGTCTCTGGATGATCTGGTAAGAACTTCAATGATTCAAATTTTTGAGTCAGATCTTCCACATAACATTTATCGGTCTTTGCTTGTACACTTTCATCATCGCTGTCGCTAGATCTGTGACTATTGAGCTCATCAAAAGTAACGTTAATGGATTCTTCAACAATCATAGATCTTTTATTGAAAATTCTATATCCCTTACTCTTAGCAACATATCTGAGAAATATCATTTCATCTGCTTTAGAGTCAAACTTTTCCAAGTTGTCCTTGGTGTTCAGGATAAAACAACGACATCCAAAAACTTTAAAATAAGAAATGTTTGGAATCCTTCCGAACCAAAGTTCATAAGGTATTTTCTTCGAGATGGGTCGAATTAAAACCCTATTTAAAACATGACAGGCTGTACTAACAGCTTCTGCCCAAAAATATTTAGAAAGATTATGCTGATTCAGCATAACTCTAGCCATCTCGCTTAGAGTACGGTTCTTCCGCTCCACAACACCATTCTGTTGAGGAGTTCTACGACAGAAAAATTTATGGTAATATCCACTATCATAACAAAAGTTTTTGAAATCAGTATTTATGAATCCGCCACCATGATCACTTCGGATACGAGTAATCATGAAGCCTTTTCCATTTTGTACCTTTTTACAAAATAACTAAAATTCAAAAATAGCATTACTTTTGTTTGATAAAAAGTAAACCCAAGTAAAACGAGAGAAATCATCAATAATAATAAATACGTAGAGCTTACTGCCAAGACTAGCGACTCTACTAGGACCAAATAAATCCATATGTATCAACTGCAAAGGTCTAGAAGTACTTACAATGTTGATAGATTTAAATGTAGACCTATGTGCTTTGTTCTTTTCATAGTCAGCACATATCATATCTCTCTTGAACGGTATTTCAGGGAGTCCTTTTACCGGCTTCTTAGTGCTCAGTCGTGAGATAGTGTCCATATTAGCATGTTCTAGTCTCATATGCCATAGCCAGCTTTCATCTAGGTTAGCTACTAGGCATCTTCCTGTATTATTAGTACTCTCCAGAAAGAAAACATAAATATTGTCTTCTTTAATCCCTTCATATACGGGATTACTAGATGACATATCATATATGGCACATTTGTCTTTTATAAAGTTGATACCATAACCATTATCAGCCAAGTGACTTATGCTTAAATAGTTATGTTTCAATTTTGTAACTAAATAAACGTCTTTTATTACAGGATAAAGAGATATACCAATAGTACCATTTCCAATAATATCACCTCTCAAGTTGTTTTCGAAGGAGACGTATCATTCTTTCTTCATCGATAGCGTGGCAAAAAAAGATGTATCACCAGTCATGTGCCGCGAACATCCACTATCGAGGATCCACTTACTTTTAGCATGAGAGGGTTGAGGGTCCACCTATAAAATAAGTAGATGAATCCTTTGGTACCCATTTACTGAAGGGTCCATATTGATTAGTCTTAGATCTCCAAAATAATGTACGATTGTTAACAAGTTTTCTTGCTAAATAATACTGTGATATGTGTCCATGAATACCACAGTATGTGCAAGTAAGTTTTGAAAACGTGTAGTAGAATTTGTGTTGACATGCATATGTGGTTTCTTTGAAAATATGTAAGTAAAAGCATGGTGATATTCGTGTTTCTTACGTGCTTTCTGTGTTTTAATCCTCTTAGGTGTATGCTTAGCATTAGGACTAAACTTAGGCTGTGTCACAGGTATTGCCTGTTTGCCTAACTTGATTTCTATCTTTTTAGAAACCGCAAAAGACTCTTCATATTTAGCAGTCAGATCTATGAGTCTTTATTCTGTGACTAAGTGCTTCTTCTTCTCTATGTCATATAACTCTTGTATTTTGACATAGTCTCTTTCTTTCTTTTCAATTTTGAGGATAGCCTCATGATAGTCTACTTTAAGCTTGGTTATCTCTTCCGTGTTACCGGTAGTAGACGTCTCTTTAATGTCTTCAATGAGCTGGACAGTCTAGCTACTTCGGTTGTGTATGCCTTAATCTCTTTTCGAGATTTCTTATACTTGTCAAGCACATTTTTTGTGTTCTTTAAGTAGTTCACTAAAGACATTTTCTAATTCATCGAAAGTAAAATCGCTATACAAAGGGTTTGAGGATACCTTATCAAAAGCTATAAGACAGACATTGGCATTTTTGCAAGGTTTATCTTCTTCCTCTGTATCGCTGGCATCGCTTTCATGCCAAATACTTGTATTTGTATACTTTTGACTAGTTGTTGCTTTTCTACTTGATCTTGATCTATCGTATGGACTGTTTTTCTTTGAAGTTGGACAGTCCTTCTTCATATGCCTTGATTTCTTGTATCCAAAGCATATTACTTCATCTTTATTGATTTCTTGGATATCTCTCTTACTTCTATTTGATTTCTCAAATTTTAGGAATTTTTTGAAGTTCTTCACTAGTAGGGATTGATCATCACCACTTGATGATTCTTTCTCAGAATTATTGTATGTTGACTTTTTGGCTTGATCTTTAAAGGCGATAGATTTTCCTTTGGGGTAGCTTATTCAAACTCTTGCAGATGAAGCTAATGGGTCATGAGCTTGCCCATCAGTGTTTCCAGAGACATGGCGATGAGATCGTTTTCTTCAATGATTGCAGTTGCCTTTGGGTTCCAATTCTTGATTAGAGCCCGTAGCACTTTTATGATCTTCTCGTGATTACTGTAATATTTACCAAGAGATTGCAAAGGATTAGTAATATCAAGAAAATGAGTGAACATCTGTGTAATTGACTCACCGGATTTTATTTTAAAAGATTCATATTCTTGTGTTAGTCTGCTGATTTTGGATTCCTTCACTTGGGAAGTAACTTCATGAGTTACCTCAAGAAGTTTCCAAATCTCATGAGATGTCTTATAGGTTGAAACTCTGTTGAACTCCGTTTTGTCAATTGTACAGAACATTGCGTTGATGGCACGAGCATCTAGACAAGCCTTTGATTTTTTAGCCTCTGTATATTTGTCATGAGGCTTGTCTACAAGCACGCCATCAACTACTGTAGGTGCCGGTTTCTTATAACCGTCAACTACTATAGACCAAAGATCAAGTCAAGAGACTTTAAAAAGAATGTCATAAGTGTTTTCCAGTAAGTATAGTTTGTAACATCAAATAGTGGGGGTCTATTTGTGGATTGCCCTTCACCATTGAATATTGATTTCACGGCTGCCATATATACTCTTTGATGTTTGTTATATTAGAATATAACCTGCTCTGATACCAATTGTAGGACCGTTTAGCACCTCTAGAGGGGGTGAGTAGAGTGAGTGCGAGTGCAACGAAAAATAATCACCAATTTAAAATTAAAAGCAGATAACTATGGCAGTGAATAAAGAGACAATAATAAATATAGCAAGAGTTAGAGAGATCAAACTCAGTGACACAGCAATGTATATTGGTATCTCTCTGAGAGAACTAATCCAGTCTCGAGTACTCTTCTCGATGTTAATCTACTAAGGCACAAGCTAATTAAGAGCTTGCAGTCTCATACAACACCGTGCTTGGTGACAAGTGTACGACCGAATTCATAACACCGTGGTTGGCGACGACCGCACGACCGGCTCCAAAAACAGAGATAGTTTCTGAACTTTGAACAACCTCTTTACAACTCTTGAGAACCAAAAGACTAGATTAAATAGATATTACTGGCTTTTGGCTAAGAGATCTATAGGCAAAAATATGAAAGCTTTAGATCAACTGAAAACACTTATTGAAGAGAGAAGAGAAGATAAAATTGATTGAGTGATTTGAAATGAGAAATTCTCTTCTATTTATAAGTGTTTTCGAGAACCGAACTCGGACAGAATTCGGACAGAGTTCTGATGCAAAGATTTCGCAAACGAATGTTGCATGCAGATTTGGAGGCAATAAATATTTTAAATTCAAACTGACCGAACTCGGACCGAACTCGGCTTGAGTTATGTCTTCGTAAAAATGTACAATATTTGTTAATTTGTTGCAGAAGGTAAATAATATTTTTGGTAAGTGGACTTTGGATGGGTAGGCTGTATAGGAGTGTGGACTATGATTAACCTAAGCCAGTAGTATCCAGTCAATCTTATAATTTATATCCTAGACTCAATAAAGATAAAATACATAATAAATTATAAAATGACTCGGACTGATTCCAATAAAAATGAGATTCAGGATGATGATTCACATGCTTACTGATGTAGTAGTACACTTTTTGATATTGATTTCACTAGACCTGAAATGATTAGCAACAGTTCATATATTTTGTGCATTGACTTAAGTTTGTGTCGATTATCAAAATCGGGTGTGACCATGGAATGGGCCAACATAGAAAACATTCTTAAGTTTGATGGTGGAGGACAAGAGAATAGTTCTAATATGAGTTACGAAAGCATGTGTTCCATCAGGAAGGCCAACAGATAATGGTTTATGGCATACTTCATAGAAGGAAAAAAAAATTAGATAAGGTGTGACACATATGGTTCGTTGCACCTGTATCTATAATCCAAATACAACTTGAGAATACATTTGATGCTAACGAAATACCTGTCAGATGTGCTTATGATCCATACTACCTGATGAGAGCATGGCCAAAAGTTTCTTGTATTGCTTATGAGTTATGGAAGGAGGTGTTACCATTGCTTGTTTTTTGGTTTTGTCCCACTTAGCATCAGGTTTCTTTTGAGGATATCAATGGATCTTGAAACAACGATCAACGGTATGATTATCTCTTCCACAATGGTCACAGTGTAATTATTTCTTCGGATTGGAGGCCTTTCCTTGAGGAGTCTCAATTCCTCGATCTAGAAGAATTGGTTGATTGTGTGGTTTAGCAGTAAGGGCAGCAGCTTCTGGAACATGAGATGACATCGCATGGATCTCTTGTTGTTTCTCTTCTTAACAAACAAGAGAATACATCTTCGTTATGGAAGGGAACGGATCCATGATAAGTATTTGGCTTCTCAGTGCTCCATACTTTCATGAAGACCTTGAAAGAACTGCATGGATCTATCTTTTTGTTGTTGCTCTGCATGTAACTTGCCATTTCCATAGGTACATTTTCCACAAGTACATTTTTGGACAGAAACAAGAGAGCCATGTTCATTCCATAAGATTTTAAGCTTGGTAAAATAGGCAAAAACTGACATACCATCCTGTTTTGTTTCTGAGATAGATTGCTTCAGCTGGTAAATCAGATGCTTGTTTGATTGAGAAAAGTGCTTTGAAAGATCGAGCCATATTTCTTTTGTTGTATCGGCATACAGGATGCTACCTCAGATCTCAGTAGAAACTGAGTTGAGAATCGAAGATGCAATCAAATCATTACATCTTTTCCACTTTGCAATTTCAGCAGAAGATGTTGGTTTCTCTAAAGTGCCATCAACAAAACCAAGCTTGTTCTTTGCTCGCAACACCATAGTCATGGCATGAGTCCAGGTGACGTAGTTGTCCCCAGATAAAGATGGAGTAACCAACACCATTGTTGGGCTATTTGAATGGTGGACGTAAAAAGGGTCATCTGGTAATACTTGTGGTTCGCTAGGCTTATTATCATTAGCCATGGAATCGAAAAAGAGAGGTATTGGATCACTACCGCTCTGATACAATAAGAAAATGTGAGAAAATATTGGAAGAGAGAGGTAATCTTTTTTTATTTTTATTCATGGTACACATATACATTTATAGGCTATTGATAACAAACTCTAACAACCCAAGAGATAAACTAGCACTTATAACAACTTAGAGATAAACCTCATCTCTACTAACCAAATCGGTTGGAATAAAGATAAACTAGCACTTATAACAACTTAGAGATAAACTTCATCTTTAATACCCAAATCAACAACTTAGAGATAAACCTAATCTCTAATAACTAAATCAGTTGGAACCTTAATATTGCATTTCGATCAAATGGTCAATATTGCTGTGGAGGTTGATAAAGGGAAAGGTTCCGACCAATGAGGTATTACGAAGCTAGGGATTTTCGTTGGCAACTAAATGCCACTACTGCACCACAGCGGAAGAGGAGTCGATCCAACATATTTTTGCTTCTGGCTCGTTGGCGGAGACGGCGTCGAGCAGCTCCCAGCATCACTAGGGTATTTTCGGTTGCTAGGAATCATTCATGGAGCGATTCGTGCGAGCGGCTGCCTACCCCATGCTACACCCTAATACCGCCATTATGGCGGCCATGGTATGGGTATTGTGGGAGAATAGAAACAAACTTAGATACAAAAGAAACTCATTCACGGGGGCACAGACGGTCGTCGAGATCCAGCGGCAGATCACAAGGCTTTGATTCGGTGCTCCCACCGGGTGCTATAGGTGGCTTCGGCATATGGTTCGCCTGGTACGACGTCAGGCTTTTTGGAAGGGGAAGAGCCTCTTTTCTTCTAGGCCCCTGTTTTTTCGGGTTTGGGTTGGCATGCGCCCGCTTTTTGTGTTGGGCAGCCCCTCTCTTATTTTTTGGGCTTCTATGTGTAACCGAGTTTTGTTGTTGCTTTGCTAGCATTTATATACTACATTTCTTTCAAATATATATATAATAAAAAATTATATATATATAGGTGGCTTCGGCATATGGTTCGCCTGGTGCGATGTCGGGCTTTTTGGAAGGGAAAGAGCCTCTTTTTTTCTAGGCCCCTGTTTTTTGGGTTTGGGTTGGCATGCGCCCGCTTTTTGTGTTGGGCAGCCCCCCCTCTTATTTTTTGGGCTTCTATGTGTAACCGAGTTTTGTTGTTGCTTTGCCAGCGTTTATATACTACATTTCTTTCAAATATATATATATAATAAAAATTATATATATATATATATATATATATATATATATATATATATATATATATATATAACGTTTATAACCTAAAAATAATTTCTAAAAATAATTTAACACCATATAAGTTTTTGTAAACTCAAGTTATCTATTTATATGAAATCCATATATATAATTCTTTTATCCATATATCTATCTATATAATAAAAATGTAAAAACAATATAAAAATGAATAGTTGAGAATGAAAATGAAAAATAAAAGAGAAAAAAATTTAGCAAAAATTAGGGGGGTTTACCCCACCAAAGCCTCCCTCCATGCGCCGGATTGAGCCCCTCCCTCTGTCCTGTCCGCTCGATCTGACGGTAGAGGGGAAAGTGAGGCTCTGGCGGGGCTCCCGATGCGCTAATATATATATATATAAAACCTTTATTGAATGATAGGCGCAAAATGCCGAAGCCTATACAAGTAATCACGCCTCGCGCGAAGAACGACCCAAAACAAAGAAAGAAACACGAAGTGTTGCCCACAAAACGGTAACTGGACCGAGCATTAGAAGGTTAGGCGGTCAAAGCTAGTGCCCAAGGAAATAGCACCCCTGTCCCTTGGTCGAACATGACCAAAGAGGCAGTATACTACATGCGGCGATCAGGTCAGTCCAGGGCGGTCCAAAACTGGTTCGAGGTGTGAATGCAACGCCTCTTTCTTTTGAAGATTTGTCGAACAACCTCTCTGTACAATTGAGGAGGCGGGAATTGACGGCCCTCGAATCTATATTTGTTTCTGTTTTTCTATAATACCCAAAATGCGGTGGCAGCGACGATCTGATGCCCGTGAGACGCGTTCCAGCTGGCCAGCAGATCGTTGATGCCTCCGATTGTGGGGACCATTTTGCACCTGTAGTGAAGGTGCGTCCAAATGTGGGAGGCAGATTCACCAGAAAGAAGAACGTGATCGACGAATTCTGGTTGGTGATCTACACAGCAGTGGCATCTGGACGCCAGACTAAAGCCGAAGGATTTGACGGCATCGTCCGTGGGTAGTTTCCGACGCGCGGTACGTCAGAGGAGAATGGACCATTTTGCTGGAATACATGTGTGCTAAAACTTGGCGGAAGGGGAGGTCGTTACTTGGGTGTCTCTGATGATGGCTCTGGCCGAAGCCAGGGTGAAAATGCCACCCGGGTTGGGGGACTATCTGAGCACGTCGTGAGCGTCATTGATCGACAGATGAGAAGCACCCAGGCTCGCCATGGCCGCCGGGCCAAGCCAATCTCGAACTCTATCCCAATTCCACCCTGACACGTCATCATCCCATAAATCTCGGATCTCGCACAGCGGCGGAGTAATAGCGTTGGGCCTGAAGATATCGCCCCCCAACCAGCGTTCCATGCAAGCCTTCGAATGACCTGTCCAGTGTCAAGCGCAAGTGCAGTTCCGTAAGGTTTCGTCCGCGGATGATGCGCTGCCACGACGCAGAGGATCTGTTATTGGCAGACGCCTCTGTTAAGTGACAGAATCTGGAGTATCTGGCTCTCATGAACCTGGTCCAGATCGAGTTTTTGGAGCAGATTTTCTACCATAATTTTGTCGAGTGGGCGTCGACCATGTGGGCAAGTCTGCAGAAACCCAGACCACCCTCTTCAGTAGGTTTAGCCATAGTAGCCCAACTGGCCCAGTGATGCTTGTTCTTTTCCTCAAGATGACCCCAAAAGAAATTGGCGAGGATGGATTCAATAGAATGGAGCACTTTGATGGGGGGCGAGCACACAGCTAGGGTGTATAGGGGGATGGAGGATGGGACGTACTTTATGAGAATTAACTTCCCCCCGGGGAAAAGGGTGGCGTTGTGCCAGCCCACAATTTTCTGGCGAATCTTGCCCACCATGTGGTCGAAAATGCCAGAGTTCGCTCTGTCGTACACCAACGGGCAGCCTAAGTACAGGAAAGAGGGGTAAGCTGTGGAGAAGGAGGTCATGGTGGACAGCACAGCCGAGTGAGTTCTATCGGCTTTGTGATGAGTGTAGATCACGCTCTTGCTGTTGTTAATTTTCTGGCCAGAGCATCAAGTGCAGTTAGCAAGAGTTCTAATAACCACCTCAATGGCTCGAATCGCGCCAGCGGAGAAAATGAGGATGTCGTCCGCGTAAGCAAGATGAGTTATAAGAGGGCAACCGATCGTTGTGTGAAAGTGGTGGAATCTAGGAGATCGCGGCATAAGTTTGAGGTTTCTGCTCAGGGCTTCGGCCGTGATAATGAAAATGGTAGAGGAGAGGGGGTCTCCCTGTCTGACTTCGCGAGTAGCTTTGAAGAAACCCTGAGGTTGGCCGTTGATGGCGGTGGAAAATCAGGAATTGTTGATGGATCTAAAGATGATGTCGATAACAGGTTCCGAAAAACCAAAGGCTCTGAACACCCAGATCATGAACTGCCAGTTAAGACGGTCGTATGCTTTTTCTATGTCCAGTTTGATGGCGACGTTCCCCCCCTGGACGGGAATTTCATACAAGTGATCATTTCTTGTGTCAGGAGGATATTATCGGTGATATTACGACCTTTGACGAAATCGCTTTGTTCTTCGAAGATGATTCTGGGGAGGAGGTCCGGCATTCTGGAGGCGATGATTTTAGAAATAATTTTGTTGGTAAAAGTGCAGAGGATGATCGGTCTGAAGTCTTTAAAGGTCTCTGGGTTGTCTTTCTTGGGAATGAGGATGATGTGGGCGGAGGATATCGATTTCGGATACGTGGCTCCTTGAAAAAATGAGGTTGTGGCATCCCAGAGGTCGGACTGAATGATGTCCCAGCATGTTCGAAAAAATACCCCGTTGAACCCGTCCGGACCCGGGGCGCTGTTAGCATTAATGGACCACACAGCGGTCTTAACCTCGTCGACAGAGGGGGGAGAGCTGAGGCTCTCGTTATCCCTGTCGCAAATCAGGGAGGGGATCTCGGACAGGAATCCGTCATCTTTAACCACGGCCTCTTTAGCAAACATGTTGGAGAAATAGTTCGTGGCTGCCATCAGAATGTTCTCCTGATTGTCCAGAAGTTGGCCATTTTCATCGCAGATGCGATGGATCTTAAGAGAGCTTCTACGTCCTTTGACGCATTTGTGAAAGAAGCCAGAGTTCTTGTCCCCTTCCATGTCCCAGGTTAATCTAGCCTTTTGTGTCCAGAATTCAGTTTCAACCCTGATTCTAGATTTAAGGATGGCCTTGGCGAGGTTAAGAGAGGCACGATTCTACCGGGAACTGAAGACGGCGAAATCGATCTCCGTACGGGTGACATCGTCTTCAGCATCCTTAATGGCTTGAAAAATGTCTCCGAACGCAATTTTGCTCCAGGTCGTAAGGGCTTTTCTAGTAGCTTTACGTTTGGTAGCTATTCTGACTAGAGGATCCGGGTGAGTGACAGATGACCAAGCCTCTTCCACGATTTGCATGAACTGGGGGTGGTGGCGCCAGAAGTCAAGGAAGCGAAAGGATTTTTTGATGTGGTTATGGGTGTTGTTCATCTCGAGAAAGAGGGGGGAATGGTCAGATTCGATGGAGTTCAGGTGCGAAAGATTAGTGATCAATCCCAAATCCGACCAACGGTCATTCACCATGGCACGATCAAGGCGAAAGTACTGCCTACGCGATCTATCTTGCATGTTGCACCAAGTGAACTGGTTTTCGTGGAAGGAGATAGCGGAAAGGTGAGCGGTTAAGGCGAATTTGTTGAAGTCCGCCATGGCCGAACTGGGATTCCCTCTCTGTAAGATACTGTGTTAAAATCCTCAATGCAAAGCCACGACATATCGTCGTAGGGAAGGGAGGGCCCCGACAGAAGCTTCCAAAGAACTCTACGCTCCGGGATGCTGCAGCTACCGTGGATGGCCGAAAGAAGGATGCGGGACTTGAAGGCGGGATGCTCTACCCAACAGGAGAGGGCCTGAGGGGAGTCGTTAGTAATACCGAAGCGGAAGTCAGCTGCGAAGAAAATCCAAATGTCGTGACATCCGGAGATCGCAGAAGGGAATCCCAGCTTGAGTTGAATTTCTTTCATTCTTTTGTGGGGAATTTTGGGTTCAATAATGACAAGTAAATCAATCCGATTGGATTTGATGAGGCTGAGGATCCGATTCAAAGTCTGTTTATTCCCAATGCCTCGAACATTCCAAGAAAGAATGTTAGGCATTGAGGGAGGAGGCAGGGGTGTTTTGCAGCTTTGCGGCGGATCTCGTGGTCATCGTCGTACGCTGCCTTTGTTTCTTGGATTTCTTCTTTTTCTTGAGAGTGTTGTTTTTGGGGCAGGTGCTGACCGGTTCTAGAGCCCTATCTGAACTCGAGTTAACGACTGCGACTGCCGAAGGGGAAGTGTCAGAGTCTTCACACTCCGCCAGAGCGCAAAGAGGATTGTTGCGATCAAGCAAACCCGCATTCTTAGCCTGCCAAAATCTGCCGGTGAGAGGGAAGGACGGGCGAGGAGGAACGATAGCCGAGCATAGTAGGGGAGTTGGATCGGCAGAGGATGGAGCCCCAGCTACCGCACCGAGGGAGTGCGATCTGAGACCGGCCGAAGACTGAACGCTGGGAATCACTAGTTCGGGGGAGGAGGCTTGGGGGGGAGCAGCGAGGGAGATAGGGGTGATGGGGGGGATTTGGAGGGAAACGATGGCGAGGCCGTTAGGGGGAGAGGATGGGGGGTTAGGGAGGCAACCAGAGATAGGCGTCTCTGGAGAGCAATCATCCGGATCAAAGTCTAGTGCTCCGAAGGAATTATGGAGAGTGATGGCGAGTGAAGGGGATAGGGGGTTAGGGAGGCAATCGGATACCGGCATCTCTAGAGCGCCATCAGCTGGGTCCGAGTCTAGCGCTCCGAAGGAATTATAGAGAGTGATGGCGAGAGAAGGGGGTGGTGCGGAGACAGAAACGGTATGGATGGGGGAACTTCGAGCGGAAGATGGAGGGTTGGAGGGGATCCGCGTTGTGGGGCGAGATGGGGGTGCTGCACCTGTCTCGCACGCTTTCCTGGGGACAGGTTTCTTGAGTTCTGGGTATGCGCAGAAGCAGTGTTGTAGAGAGTGGCCGCACATCTGGCAGTGTTGACAGAAAATTATGTTGTTTTTGTAAACCAGCGCTTGACTGAATGACTGATCTCTGAGTTCTATCTCGATCAATTTGGGTGGCTCGTTTGCGAGGTCCAGCTCTACGCAAATCTTTACGTAGTTACATTTAGAGAGGTTTCTCATTTCTTCGGCGATGGCCACAAGGACTCCAAAAGAGCTGGCGATCCTCTTAAGGGCTGCAGCAGGAAAGCACACTAGGAGGAGATTGGGAAGGATGATCCAGGTGGTGATGATTGTCGAATCGATCTTGGGATTAAAGTTTGGTGACCATTTGACAATTTTGACAAACTGAGTGTCAATTTTGGTCGTGCCTTTCGCCCACACTTTGCTGTAGTCCTGGTCGGAAGAATGGTGAAGAAACAGGTGTTTGGGGTCGAGAGAAGCTATCTGGTATGTTGCCAAGAGTCCCCAGCTGGTGATGGCCTCCCGAACGATAGAAAATTTAGGGCATCTGGATCCAAACTTGAGTACCAAAGTCCTGATGAAGGGGGAAGAGAGGGAGCGGATCTCCTCGCAGGAGAAGGAGACCCGGATAGGGTATCCGTCCGGCGGTGGCATCAGAGTGACGTCCTGGCAGAACCACTTCCGCGGCCGGAATAGGGCCAGACCGAATCCGATCAGGCCTCAGGGCATCCGCGAAGGAGAGGGAGCTGGGGAGGGTTCTAGGTACTGAAGGGTCCAGGCCAGAAGGCGAGGGTGATCCGCGTCTCGTGGAGAGGGCAACATCGACAAGGGCCCAGAGTGAAAGGTGATCTGCCGGGGAGCTCGGGAGAGCACCGCTGGAGGGCGGGGGAAAGAAGCGGTCGCCGGCCTGAATGCCCATACCGACAACTGTCGGGGGAAAGGAGGCTTGCGCCAAGGAAGGACCCGAGTAGGCAAAGGCCTGTGGGGGGGAGAGAACCTCGCAGGCGACAGCCTGGAGAACCGGGGCCTGACCCAGCAGGGGCTGCCCGAGAGGGAACCGCGAGACGCACCAACGGGAGGGAGCGCACGCGTCTGCAATGAGGGGTGGCGGGGATGGGGTCTGGCATGCGCGGAGGGGGAGGTACGGGAAGTTGGGAGCCCACGGGGGGGGATAGACCCATCATGAGCGCAGAGGCAGAATGGGGAGCCGTTGGTGCCACGAGGGGGGCCAAACTGTGCAAAACCAACTGTGCAGGAGGATGGTTAGAGGAGGCTGCCACGTGGGGGGCCCACGTGCAGCGTATGGAAAGGCTCGGGGAGTCCTGCACAAAGTAGCGGTTTATGAGCCAGCACAAGGGGGGCAACCACGTGCTGCTCCACAGGGCAGGGGCCCACAGAGGAGGGATTATGAATCCCTGTGTAAAGCAACGGAATATCAATGAGCGCGCATGAGGGATCTGGCGGGCCATCCGAGGACGGAAAGGCGGGAGCGTCAATGCTCGAAACTCGAGGCACGCTCTCCCCGAGGATACAGGCCCACGTGGGTAGACAGGACGGATGAGACGCCAGCTGCTCCGAACACGCCACCGGGAGGGAATCGAGGGTGTGCCTGCCGAGAACGCGTCGACCGGGCGACGGACGCCGGGTGCGGGGAGGTGAGGCCACCGCAGAGGTGGTGCGGCCGACGGCGAGGCAAGAAGCGCTGCACCCGGGACAACAGAGGATGGCGGAGAGTCTCGGCCCACTCCAGGGACGGGGGGGCGGCCAGCACAGCAGGGCCGCCAACGAGGTGTGGGTCTGCCGGAGCAACGCCGAGGAGCGGTCGACCAGGGCGATGAGCTCCTGCGACCAGCAAGCGCAAGGAGAAAGAAGGGAGTGGAAACCGATGGGGGGGAAGATGAGGGGGGTCGCCGTCCGGCGGGATCAATAACGGCGGGGATCTGACCTCCTCCACGTCCCGAGTTGTTCAGAACCACGCCATACGACTCCGAGACGACGGGGCACGTCGCGGCCGGGACAGCCCGGCTAGAAGAGGAGACGAGCAGAGGAGCCCCTCCGACTCTGGCGGGCAAGGCGGCAGGTGACGAGGGGGAACTCCGAGGAGAAGGAGATCCCAGAATCGAGGGAAGGGAGGAGCGGGGGGGCGGCGCCGCAGCCTGAAGCGGGAGCAGCCGGTCGGGGTCCAACCGGACGGACGAGGGAGGCCGCCCGCCTTGGGAGGAGAGGCGGCGGGGTATGAGGAAACACGGAGGTGGCGACCTCAACGTCGTCGGTGAGCGATGAGAGAGGACGTCAGTGCCGGCTGGCCGGAGGACGGGAGGGCGAGGACGTCGGACGACGGAGGGGGCTAGGAGGGGAAGAGGGGGGGAGAGGGATCGGGCAGGGAACCCATCTTTATATATATATATATATATATATATATATATATATATATATATATATATATATATATATATATAATGTTTAAAGGATTGGAGTGGGTAGTGATGAGCTCAATTTTTTAGTAGCCACGCTTAGGTTTTTATTTAATATATATCAATCAAACTAAGGCCTCGTTTGGTTCATGGAAAGGAAAGGAAAGGAAATAAATTCTTTGTTCTTTTCCTTTTTTGGAAAATTTTAATTTTTATCCATTTTTCTATCCGGTGTTTAGAGAGGATAAGAAAATTAGAAGGAAAAGTGGATTCCCTATAGTGAGAAAGTGAATATTGGTTGGATGGGGGAACAACTTTCTTCCTTATTTTCCTTCCCTATGGTAATCGTTTTTCTTTCCTCATTCTTTACTTTGACGCCCAAACATAGAAAAGAATGTATTTCCTTTTCCAAGCCCATGATTCTGTCAACCAAACTAGGCCTAAAAGTAGGATTCATATTCTTAAAAAAAATGAAACCTCAATGAAAATATGGTCGGGTTTGGGTACATATCATAAAAATTTTAATGTAGAAAGCAAGTTCAAAATCATTGAAAATTATGCTTGGATTATCGATTCAGGGTACAGTCAACCAAACAACAGGGTTTAGATCGGAGCCGTCTCAAGATATTTGGTTGGGAGCCCTAGACAAATTATTTAAATTAAACCCTTTATTATTATTTTAAATAAAAAAAAGTGTATTTTACTCACTTTGATTTTTCTTGCCATTTGAGATGCAAACGTGCCAATCAAGTTTTTGTATTCACATACACGCATATATATATATATATATATATATATATATATATATATATATATATATATATATATATATATATATATATATATATATATATGACCTCTAGCCTAAAATATATATATATATATATATATATATATATATATATATATATATATATTGTCACGACCCGCACCCACGGTTAGGGTACGAGAACGTAACAACGCCCAGCCTATGCCGCAGTGTCGGCGGTAGAACGCTGTCCTAGGTCACATCATCTAACAATATAATGCTAAGCAGATACAGTCTCAATCACATTTAAGGTAGAGCATGATAAGGTTAGATAAAACATAAAATCCAAAGAGATACGGGAGATAGAAGTCTAAGTGTCTAAGATACAAAAACCCAGAAATACATCTCAAAACTCAAATACAGTAATCCACAAAGTAAATACAACTCCAGACAAATGAGATAACTATCTAAACAACCTCTAAGGTGTCTCCTCTAGGCTAGCAGGCAACCTCCAAGCTATCTGTAAAATTTATCAACAGGTCCAGTCAGGACAGGAACGAGCACATCTCATCTAGAAAATCCAAGTAAATGACAGAGAACTATAAAGCAGTTATAGGCAGTTGTATTGATGAAAATGGCAGTTTATATTCAGGTGATGGTAAGAAAGATAAGGTGCAAGGAAAGTAAATAACTAAACAAGAGAAGAATCATAGCAATGAAGTCTGTAAAAATAGAACTAGCTGAACCAGGGTAATATGATATGAAGTCCAGACAAAATGTAGACCAGTGTAACTCCAATGTAAGTCCAATATAAGATGAATCTAATACAAGATGAATCCAGTAAGGGACGATTCCAGTTATAGTGATCAATGATTCCAGGGTGAGTCCAGCCTATACTCTAACAGTATGTTTTAAAATACCAAGATCGACATGTAAACGGCTGTGGGTAATCCGGCACACCTCTCACTGATCAGGCGAGAGATGGCTATCATTCCAGTAGATTCCAGTAGGGGTGATTCCAGTAATGGGGTATGTCTACATGTCTTACTCTAGTATTTCCCCTCCCAGCAAGTGAATCTAGAATTCCGACACAATGATTCAAGATGAGTCCAGCCAAAATATAATGATACCAGTAAATGATTCCAGTAAATGATTCCAGTAAATGATTCCAGCAGGTGATTCCAGTAATAGAAGCCGAAAATGATGATACCAGTAATAGAGGCCAGAAAATAAATATATGTCGTATACATGAATCCAGTAATATCCACACGTGTTGTAACAGAGAATCGCATACAACTAACTAGAACTGAAATACAGTAATTGACAAATAAATGAGAGAACTATCAGAGAATGTACTCGCCTG
Source organism: Iris pallida (assembly GCA_029216955.1). Taxonomy (NCBI): domain Eukaryota; kingdom Viridiplantae; phylum Streptophyta; class Magnoliopsida; order Asparagales; family Iridaceae; genus Iris; species Iris pallida. The sequence continues at coordinate 36,622,794 of JANAVB010040818.1, forward strand.
ATAACCTGAACAGCTGATAAGTATAGGGGGTCCAACTGAAGCCACAGAGTCCTATTTAAAGCAACACAGGTTACAAGGTGTCTGGCTCCTAATTAGAACAGCACAAGTCACAACATGTCCAGAAGGGTAATATAAAGCACTACAATGCATTCTACATGAATCTAGGTCAAACTAGGCCAAAGTCAACCCTTGGTCATCTCTGGTCAACTGCACTAGTCAAACTAGGTCAAACTAGGTCATGTCCTAACCCAGTAAGTCTTACTAGGCCTAACCAAGACTATCCTAGCAAGCACACATCAATACAAGGCTATACAAGCCAACATACACCCAACTCTATATAGCATGCAATTATTTAATACTCAAATAGGCAAGAATTCACATTGGATATACACTAGGTAATCTATTACTTTAAGCTATATATGTCTACACATATATACACATGCATATATTGGTATTCAACATTAGGTCTATAATCATGGCATTTCAAATGGTTATATAAACTTATATATTACAACACAATATGCTAACATATATATAATATACATACATAGCTAAGTTAACTATATTCATAAATACTTATTTAAGAGGCTATGTGTGTGTATGTGAACATGGCAAAGGGGCAAGTGAGGGTTAAATGGGCATACATAGTGTATACATATCAAAGAGTGTCAAAGTGTAAGTGAACAATGTGTCAAGTGTGATAGTGTCAACATAGTGTAAGGGGGTACATGAGGTAATATAGGATTTGTGTTAACATAGAACATTACATCTCATTAACTTGTATATTGCATACATTACATCTATTATTATATTACATTCATGCTTGTATTCATTCATCATTCATTATTCTCTTGCACCACTATATGCACCATACATTATATACTATGGAACCTACATATTCATTACAAGCCATACTTATACATGCTTACATTAGATAGGATACTTACACCTCATACATCATTTATTTAACCATTTACTCATGCTTGTATTCTCTATTTAATTACATAATGTATATACATTAATATGGGTTAAAATCAAATAGAACATTATATTACACACAAGGGTGCACAAAATGCATATGTCGAATAGTAACTCCTACTAATAATCAATACTGTACCATCTCAGCATGAATTAAAATTTAGGATTAAAGTACGTTATAGATCTATGTGTTAGCTTTCCGAAACTTTAAACGGATCGCGTTTTCATTTTCGCGGAATCGCGAAAACACCGAGAACGCGTTTGTCTTTCATACAGCTGACACTCAAATAATTCTCCAGAAAGTTACAGAAAGAATTAGGCCTATTAATACATGTTTTTAGAAAGATAACTTCAATATGCTTCTTTTAAAAAAAACGGAAGATTAAACCGAGCTTTGAGCTAGAAGTTATGACATTTCTAAGTTAGGGCTGAAATTAAAAACGTAGATAAAAATCATGACGGATTTAGGTAGTTTGAGACAAAAGAACACAAGTATATAACATAATATATCAAGAACTCACTCTCTACACTAATATATATATATGAGACACTATAGAACACATCTCCAATACAAAAATATGAGATTAAACATGTAATAATTCATTCATACATAACAACAACACATAGTGTGTCCAAATTTGGGATTTTCCCACATGGACACAACCACAACACAAAGGACACTCCTATGACCTCCAAATAGACACGAAATGGACACAAATGGAGATACAACTATGGTATCATCCCTATGGGTTCAAAATAGACCTATATGCATGAGGAAATGAAAAGGAGAAGGGATTTATACCTTCCGGTAGATCAAATCGAAGAAAAGCCTTCCCAGAGCGACACCGACACGTAGAGATTCCAAAAGGACACGAACGAGCTCCGAATCCTCCCAAAATTGGGTAGCTTCCTCCTTGGCTAGAATGGAGAAGGAAAAAAGAAGATTTGGTGGTGAAATGGAATGATTTGGTGGAGAAATTGCTAGGGATTGCTCTCTAGGAATTTTGGGAAGAACAAGAGAGAGAGTGTGGATGAGAATAATGAAATGAACTTGAGCCTATCCTCTCCCAAAGTGGCTGGCCATATGGGACTATTTGTCCTATTATGGTAAGGTCCAAAATGCCTCCACTAACCTATTCTATGAGTATTAGGAAAGGGCTAATTGGTTGGGGCTAAATTAGTCATTCTAAAGTCTCTAATCACACTAACCTTATCCATAATAATTAGTCTAACCTCTAACTAAAATATTTCTACCATGTGGACTAAAATTAATATCATGTGGGCCATGCCTAACTAGTGTGTGGGTCCCACTAGAGTCAAACTATCCCCGGGTCCCCGTTTCAAGTCGGATTGAGTTAAAATTCGAACCCGACTCAAATAACCCCAAAACAACATCATAAATAATAAAATAATATCAAAATAATTTAAAGAGGTCAAATATAAAAATATCCTTAGGCCAAAAATGACATTAAAATATCATAATCACATGGTTAGGCTCTAGGTCAAACAGTCTCTAGGGTTTCACTAGCAAAACGTCAAAACCACAAGTCATTGATTTAAATAATTTTAAAATAATTTAAAATCACCAAAAATTATATCATGAATTAAATATTATTATTAAAATAATTATAAACACGAAATTTCAAAATTACCCTCATTTGGGAAACTGGGTGCTACATATATATATATATATATATATATATATATATATATATATATATATATATATATATATATATATATATATATATATATATGCAAATGACCTCTAGCCTAATGGTTAAGAGAGATGCATGCGGCCCGAGTGGTCAGGAGATCAATTTCCGGTGGGAGCGTTCGCCACAATTATATATATATATATATATATATATATACACACACACACACATATGGTCCGGATCGGGATTCCCGCGGGGAATCCCGTGGAAGCTCCGCCCGTCCCTCGACCATTGGATCGAGTGCCTCCTACCCCCCCTGATCCGATGGTGCCGGAGGGGAGGAAGATTTCGGCAGGGCTCACGGGGCGTGTGTGTGTGTATATATATATATATATATATATTTTTAAAACCACTACTGCTTTATTCATTCATAATATAAGGAAAAACTTTCCATTACAAAAGGAGCTTCAAGACAAGGATAGCTCGTAAAACCAAAACTAAAGTAGTGGATCATCTGTGTGAGAGCATCGAATCAAAATCTTCTTCACCTGTCGTTTAACTTCAGATATCAGCTGTGGAGGAGAGTATGAGTAAGCTTCATAACGCCATTTATTTCGGTTCTTCCACAACACCCAGCAGATAGCTCCGACAACCAACTGTTTTGCATGCTTCTGACGCTTCTTCCACCAATTCTGGAGTCGCTGAAGCATGTCTCCTCTTCTTGAACGAACTCCTAAGATAGATTGGTAGTGACTCCAAACCAAAGAAGCCAGTTCCCCTTCCCCAAATATATGTACGACTGTTTCACTACTCGGGTGGACATAACAATGACATGACGACGCAATAGAAAAACTAAGCTTTTGGATATTATCATCCGTAGGGAGCTTGTTAAAAAGAATTCTCCATAGAACGATCGACCATTTAGAAGGCATGCATTTATTCCAAATGTTTTTGAGGTATACCTGATGAGGATATTGTTGACAAATTTGATTCCAAGCCGACATAATCGAAAACTTGTTGGACGGGCTAGGAGTCCAAATGAAGTTGCCTTGGTCTTCAAGAATAAAGTCCTCACCCAGTCTTCTTCCCCGAATCAGACGCTTCCAAACATGGTAAGCAGCAGATGTAAGTTTGACTTCTTCAGGGAGAGCGATCGAGCAGTATTTTGCCTTCATGTATTCCGCCCAAAGAGAGTTAGTTGAGCGAAGTTTCTACCACATTTTCACTATCAAGGCGTCCAAGACATCACCCAATCGACGAATGCCTAGACCGCCCTCCACTATCGGTCGTGCCACCCTTTCCCATCGAAGCCACGATCGTTTAGGCATGCCATCTTTCAAACCCCAAAGGAAGCTGTCAAACATGCTCTCAATACGATTCAAAACCGAGATAGGTGGATTGCTTACCGAGAGACAATGTACGAGCATTGAAGCAAGGACAGATTTGATTAGAACTAGCCTGCCTCCATATGATAGATGTTTGTTGTTCCACCCCGAGATCTTCATTTGAATTTTCCTTACCAATTCGTCGTACATAGTGGCATTGCGTCTTCCGGCCATGATAGGACACCCCAGGTAGGTCATGGCAGTGTTTTGAATTTGGAAACCTGTCATCTGTTGAAGCCCATTAGCTGAACCCATAGATATCTTATCCGATAACATCATAGCAGATTTCGAAGCATTAACCCTCTGGCCCGAGTTAACCTCATATCTATTGAGAACCTGCATAAGCATATGAACCGATCGTTTGTCAGCTCCAGAGAAGATCAACAAATCGTCTGCATATGCGAGATGGGACACCCTCGGGCAACCTCTTGGGGAGTAGTATCCCGAGTATGCAGTGATGTTGTTGAGGTGGATAAGACTTCTACTAAGTGCTTCGGAGGCAATTATAAATAAAGCTGGAGAAGGAGGATCTCCTTATCTGATGCCACACTGGCCATGAAAGAAACCCGATCTCCTCCCATTTATAAGAGTAGAAAACCAAACATTATCGAGCAAATGCAAAATCAGAGTTCTCCATTCATCACTAAAACCGAATTTCTTCATGACCCGCAAGAGGAAGGCCCAGTAAATCCTATCATATGCTTTACTCATGTCGAGTTTTAAAGCCAAGTTCCCTCCCCAATGCTTGTGATCAATAACCGAAACCATTTCTTGTGCAAGAATAATATTGTCGACAATTTCTCTGCCTTTAACAAATCCACTTTGTTACGGCGATATGATAAGAGGCAGTACATCAACTAGTCTATTAGCTAGTAACTTTGAAAATATTTTATTCACAAAGTTACATAAACTAATAGGCCGATAGTCAGTAAAAGATTTCGGATGCTTAGATTTGGGGATGGGGAGCAAAAAGGTACTAGTAATATATTTAGGTAATGCAAAGCCATCAAGGAATAAACATACCGCCTCCATGATATCTTTGTATAAGATTGGCCAGCACTTCAAGAAGAATGATCCTATGAATCCATCTGGTCCCGAGGAACTAGCAGGGTCCAAGCTCTTAACTGTAGCTAATAGCTCCTCCATAGTCGGCTTAGCAGTCAATGCAACATTATCCTCATGAGACAGGATCGATGGAATATGATCGAGATAGTTTTCTTTAACAGCAATATGAGTAGAGGTGAAGACCTTACTATAATGATCATTCGCTTCCTTCTGAATCTCCTCAAGAGAAGAAAGAGTAGAACCATCCGAAGATAAAATATGATAAATATGAAGGCGATTTCGTTTGGAAGAAATGCAAGAATGATAGAATTTGGTATTCTTGTCTCCGTCTTCGTCCCATTTGATCCGAGCTTTTTGCTTCCAGAATGCATCTTCAATACGAAGTCGTTGTTTCAGGTTAGCCCGAGCTAGCATGTACTGAGAACGAAGAGAAGGATCCGTCTCGAACTCCGCCTCAATAGACGTAACAACGTCTTCAGCCTTCTTGACTTCTTGGAATATATCACCAAAAGTTGACCTACTCCACAAAGAAAGAGCCCGTCTAGTAGCCCCCAGTCGCAGGCCAATGCGGACTAAACTATTGATGTGATCAACTGAGTTCCATGCCTCCTCAACTACTGGTAAAAATGTGTCATGATCCTTCCAGAAGTGAAGAAAACGAAATGGCCTAGGAGAGGTAGGCTTCTCACTTTCAATTGACAATAAGATGGGAGAATGATCGGATTCCGCTCTATTCAAGTGGGAGGAGGCGGAGAGAGGGGCCCAGGCAAGCCATTTGTGGTCAAGAAGTACTCTGTCTAGTCTTGAACCCATCTTGGGTGATCCATATTGACGGTCGACCCACGTGAAGCGATTACCAGTATATGGGACTTCAGAAAGGCCCGCAGCTGCATGGAACTCCACAAATTCCTTGATAGAGACAGGACAAGGAGGAAGACCCCCGAACTTTTCCTCCGAGCTAGTAATCGCGTTGAAATCTCCACTGACCAGCCATGGGAGAGTCCATCGCTGTCGAGCCATCAACAGTTGGTTCCAAAGAATCCTACGACCCTCTTTGGTATTACTACCATGCACGGCCGTCAGAAGAGACGTTTCAGGGAAGAGAGACGAAGAAACTGTAACTGTGAGACATTAGTCGGAAGAGTCGACTACAGAAAGCAGTGTTCCCGAGCGAGCCATAATCCATATATTGCCTTTAGAGTTACTGTACGAGCTCTGAAAACCCAGCTTTAGTTGGAAGGAAAGAAGCTTTGCTGGCAGTACTTTAGGTTCTCGAATAATTACGATTGGGACTTTATTCGTACGACACAGAGATTTTAGTCTTTTAAAAGCCATCGGATTAGCAATCCCCCGTATATTCTAACTAAGGATTTTAGTCATTAATGGAGGATGAGGAGGGTTGAGCAAATGAGACCTTGGACGAAGATCGGAGGATGCGGGTGGAGGGAGGGGGAGTCGCCTTCTTTTTCTTCTGGCCACCAGTGACATCTTGGGGGAGATGGAGGTGAGTCTCTTCCGGGGGGAGACTCGAATCGGGAGGGAAACCATCAGGTTGTTGTTCCTCCAGAGAAAGGCGAGTAGAGACGTCGGGATGCTCCGGGTTCTGCTCGGCAGCTTCTACCTCGTCTGTCCAAGAGCGGAATTCACCTTCTTCCAGAGGCTCCAATCTAGTAGGAGGATTAGGAGAGAGTTGCAAAGCTGGAGACGATGGATCTTGACGAGGAGATGTGACGGCGTAGGCATTAATTGTGGATGGAGGCTGGTCGGGACACGAGCCATCAATAACTTACACTCCATTAGCTGAAGTGTTCATCAGTTGCACCATTGGCGGTTGCACATTCGTGGTATGCTCTGGTTCATTAATGTCTAGATTAGAAGGCTGTCCCTTCTCGACATCATTATTAATGACAGGGTCATTAGTATGATAATTAGATGGTTCTTCCTGGTCAAGAAGAGAAGTATTGTTAGCCTCCACTAAGATTTCTTTGTGTTTCTGCTGAGGGGGATTTGCGAAATTTGGAGTATGTGATTTGCACGCTTCTTTCTTATGGCCTTGATGCTTGCAAATCGAGCAATAGGTCGGGATATGTCCATATTCTACTTTTTGAAAGATAGTGCGCCCATGCGGCATATTTATACGTATCACTGGAGGTAGGGGCTTGCTAGCATCAACTTCAACAAAGACACGAGCCGTACTGGGGCGGGATAATTCTTCTGTAGCTTTATCGAGTTTAAGCGGGGTGCCAATACCAAGCACTATAGAAAATAATGCATTTTTGGCAAATAACTGATGAGGAAGTCCAGGAAGAGAAACCCAAGTTGGAGCCAATGGAGATTCGTGAGTAGCATTGAAGTCCTTCGACCACCGGAAGACTCTCATTGGAGCGCGTGAGACATACCACGTTTCCCTGGCCCGAAGCCGAAGGAAGTCAGCCTCAAGGGAAGGTCGAATGATGATGTGTTTAGGATCGATGACACCAACCTTGACGTCACCCGCGAACTAAAAACCCATGAAATTTGCCAATCAAGGCAAACTTGAACGGTTGGATCAGGATCTGTTCGTCTTCCTCCGAAAAGGATATGATGGGAACCCCCTTCGAGAAGGAAGGAGGGCGGATAGGAATCAGATGCGGTGCCGAAGCCACGCCAACTGCCTCCGCAAAAGTTTTGGTCGCCATAGAACCACAGAAAGGAAACTACGATGGTCAAGTTGATTGAGACAAGTGAATGAAAAAACAATCTCTTACATTTTCTCCATCTCTTTACTTTATATATATATATAATATTATAAAGTAAAGAGATGGAGAAAATGTAAGAGATTGTTTTTTCATTCACTTGTCTCAATCAACTTGAGAAGAGTCCCTTATATAGGCTTACAATTGGAGGTTAACATCGTGATGATAATTAAAAGAAGAAATGTCAAAAGACATAGGTTATGAAAAACCAAAAGTCATAGGTTATGGATAACCAAAAGACATAGGTTATGTACACCAAATAATAATGTTAATTATCCATATTTATAACGCTCCCCCTTGGATATTTAGCATTAACTAGTTGGTGGTGTATGCACATTTGTTGCCTTGTTAAAACCTTACTAAGAAAAATCCAGTGGGAAATAATCTTAGTCAAGAAAAAAGATTACAATGTGCAAAACTCAAAAATATTATTCATGAGTCATACTCCCCCTCAATATAATGTATCTGTAACAGCAAATTTGTCTGATAATTAAGTCGTCGCATGCCTATTACGTGTACCAACTTCTGAAATGTGGACTTTGGCAGTGCCTTAGTGAACAAATCGGCTAAATTTTTATTTGATCTTACTTGCTTGACTTTGATCGCTTTCGTCATTTGAAACATATGCATAAAACAATTTTGGTGGAAGGTGTCTATTCGATCTCCTTTGATAAATCCCTCTCAGACTTGCGCAATGCAAGCCGTATTGTCTTTAAATATTATTGTAGGCTCAATTGTAGCTGTATGTATTAACAATTTACTCGTATATGATGATGGATCGCAACCACACACTTTCTCTTGTTGTTTCTTGTAATACAATTAATTTTGCATGGTTAGAGAAAGTTGCTAATGAACCTTTCTTTGTTGATCGCCAAGATATAGCTGCATAGTTATTAATAAACACATAATCTGTTTGGGAGCAACCCTTATGAGGGTCAAAAAGATATTTGAGTCTGCATAACCAACTAGACAAGAATTGTTAGCATAATCACATGAATAAAATAATCTCATGTTTGTTGGTCCACGTAAATATCTCAATATGTGTTTAACTCTATTCAGATGTCTAAGTGTAGGTGCAGAACTATATCTTGATAATAAATTAACAAAAAATACAAATATCTGGTCTTGTGCATTGGCTAGATATAGTAGTGCTCAAATACACTTAAATACGGCATTTCAGGACCAAAAAAAATTTCGATCTTCTCTCTTTGGTCAGAAAGGATCTTTATCCAAATCCATCCTACGTACAACCATAGGTGTACTTAGTGGACGTACTTTGTCCATTCTGAATCGTTTCAAAGTTCTTTCAATATATTGGGATTGATGCACTAATATTCTACTACAATTTTGTTCTACTTGCAAAGCGAGACAAAGCTTTATCTTTTCCAAATCTTTTATTTCAAATTCATTCTCCAAATAGTTTGTACGTAGTTTTCTCTAATTCTATAGGAGACCCCTAATCAGGTTTATATCATCCACATATACTGCTACTATAGAGAATCCATTTTCGAATTTCTTAATAAATTTATGTGGGTAAATTTGACTATTTTTGTATCGTTCTGTTGTCAAATATATAATTAGACGATTATTCCACATTCATCTGGATTGTTTCAACCTGTATAATCGTATAAATTTAATTGAACACATGCCCTTTGACTTAGTCTATGGCATTGTAAATCCTTCTGAAATTTTTATATAGATATCAGTATCTAAGTCTCCGTACAAATATGCAGTTACAACATCCATAAATCTTATACCAAGATTTTTAGAAACTGCATGACTAATTAGATATCTAAAATGACATCCATAACTGGAAAGTATGTATTCACATAGTCAATTGCAGATCTTTGAGAGAAACCTTATGCTACAAGTCAGACTTTGTATCTTTTAGCTTTGTTCCACTCATTTCATTTTCTCATGAAACACCCATTTAAAACTTGCATGGTTTATGCCCTTTGGTGTTTCCACTATAGGCCCAAACACACCACATTTTTCTAAAGATTTTAATTTTGTTTGAATATCATCTTTCCAGGTTGGCCAATCTTTTTTTGTCGACATTCATTTATACTATGTGGTTCATTTTCACAATCATCATTGTTCTTTAATATTTTAGTAGCTACTGCATAGTTAAATGTGTCATCGATGACAAGTACTTTTCTATTCCACAATTTACCTGAACATGCACGGAATATCGATATCTCTTCATTTTAGGTACCTGTGACTCTTTAGAGGCATCTATAGGCATTTCAGTGGATTTAGAAACATGCATATCTTTATTATTTGTTTTCGGAGCTCTGGCCACTATTAGACTTTTATCAGGATAAGATATTTCTTTAGCTCGCCTCTTTCTATCTGCACTATCCTTGGAACCTATAAGCCTAGTACGATTTTGATGTGTAGTAGTAGATTCATTTTTCGTCTTGTTTAAATTTTGTCCAATTGGAACAATGATTCTGGCCAGCACATTCATAGTTGGAACATGAGATCTAGTTACCTTTATGCATCATTAAATACATCAGGTAATTGATTAACAATTTCTTACAAATATATCATTCTTCTTGTCTCATAGTCACATTGTGGAGTTCTTAGATCTTGATGAGATAGAGTAGGCATATTCCATTTCATTAGCAATGGTTTGTTCTATATGAATAATTTGTTGCTCTCCCCCTAATAACGAGAAGACTCTCTCTCAAATTGGCAATCATCAAATCTTGTAGTAAAGACATCACCAGTCATTAATTTTAAATACCTTATTATGGAAGAATACTCAAAAGTAATGTATATTCTCAAACATCATTGGGACCCATCTTAGTTCTTTTGGGAGATGAAACTGGGACATATACTATACATCCAAACTTTCTCAAATAGGAAATGTTTTGTTGTTTACCACTAACAAGTTGTATATGTAAAAAAAATGGTAGTCAATGGGTCTAAATTTAACTAGAGATACATCATGTAAAATATCATGTCCCAAGCCTCAATTTTTAAACTAGATTGCACTAGTAGAGGTCTAGCTATAAGTTGGAGATGTTTAATAAATGACTCAGCTAACCCATTTTGTGTGTGCACATGGGGATCATGGTGCTCTATCTTAATCACTAATGATGTACAATAATCATCAAAAACTTATGAGATGAATTCTGCAGCATTATCAAGACTAATTAATTTAATCGTGTTATCAGGAAACTGAAATCTAAGTTCAATAATTTGGGCCAAAAGTGTAACCCGCTTTTTCTGAATTTTTGAAATTTTGTATTTCCTAGGATTTTCTAATTTAGCCATATTTTATTTTATGGTTTTATGAGAATATTTAATTGATTTAATTGATTTACTTATTTTTATAATACAATTTTCTAAATGCGTATTAATTTAGAGCAATTTGAATTTGGGTTTAAAAAATTTGGTTTTCCTCCATTTGTAACAACCCATAACAACTTGTAACAAACTTTCTAACTGAATTTATTGGTATTTATGCAAATTATGGAAACGGGAGGGGCTTCTATGTTAAATTTCTTGAGTGGAAGGGCTTATGGGAGGTATTCCATAACTACTGGGCTTTTCTGCAAAATTTCCCTAAATTTCTATTTAAATCCAAGTTTCTCCCTCCCTTTTCATTATTCTATTCTATTCTCCTGATAATTCGAGAGCAGAGACTCTGGGGAGCTCTTCACTCCTCTCCCTCGTTTCCCCAAATCTGCCTAACCCTAGTTTCACCGCCAGCAGATCCCGAGCGACGACGGCGGACGATTTTCTCGACCACGGTGGGCCCTTCACCACAGTTAGACGGCGGCGACGGAGGAATTATCACCTCAGGCGACAGCAACTGGACGGCACACGAGAAGCCTTCCCGAAGATTCTTTTCTCCGACGACTACGACACCGTAGATCATCTCTCTGGTCGTGGTTCTTGCCTTCCTTGAGTTCTTCACCAACAGATTCATCTACGGAGATCGAGGTTAGTTGGTTTGATTTCTTGAGGAAATCCGTTCGTCGCTTGACCTTTGATTTTAATCGTAATCCAAATCAACTTTCAAATCTGACTCGAATTTGTTCGGTTCGATCAATTTCCCAGTGATCTGTTCGATTTCCTTACAAAAACTTCTCGACATCCATCTCTGGCGACTGATCGAGCTCCTGGGACCTTCTTGCTCTCGAACCCAGGGACACAGTGAATCGAGACTCAGAATTCTTGATCTGGTAAGTCTTAATTAAATTATACCTTGTTTTACTGATCTATGAGCTGATCCAATCGATCCTTGATTTTTGGTAGGGAATTTGTTCTTTTGAAATTCAAATCATGTCATTAATAATTGAGAATGGGATTTTTTGTCAACTGTTTGTTCATTTGTTTGAACCAGAATTCAATTGTGTCTGAGAACTCGAGGATAGTGTCGGATACATTGGCTTGGTTCCCTAACTCAACCTAGATTCTCAGGTAAATTCTTCTCCCCTCCTTGTTGTTGAGTTATTGCTTGGTAGATTTTGATAAGGGTATTGAACGGGATTTGTAGGTTGCGTTCATATACATATTCTGTAGTGTGTTCGTGTATGCATAGTCGTTGCTCATATCCGGCCAGTGTTCGTATCTAGGTTTCTATCCGGTCGTGTCCGTGTGTGTGGGCTCACCTTCAATCCATTGTGTGTTTTCGAATGTTGGAGTTGCGTACAAGTTTCTCCCGACTTGCAGTACAGTAGACTGACTGAATACAAGGGTGGTCTTCCACTATTTTGAATTTGTTACTATAGGTTGTATAAATTCCTATTTAATTGGTTTGTATAAATCTATTTTGGTTTGCTATCAAGTGGGTGTAAAATTTTACTGGGTTTTGCTTGCTGGTCTGGGTCTATATAGGGTTTTTTGGGCTGAGCAATGTGAGCCTGTGTGCTTGGCAAGGGGTTTTGATGATGCAGAACAGGGTTGAATTGAATGTTCTTCTGAACATTCAAATCTGGAGGCTGGGTCGAGTATTTGGTGTGGGTATAATTAATTGGTGTTTGGAGTTGTGTTCTTGAGAGGGCGTGTAGCCATTTAAGTTCAAATAAGGGCTGGGTTGGAATACTGAACAATGGGCCAGGTTTGGTCCTCTTAGGGAACAAGTGGTTGTGGGAGTGTTGGAAGGCGTACCAGTGTTGGGGGAGCTAGTGTCTACGCGGGACGAAGTTGTAACTGTTGCTGTTTAATTTCAAACCAAATGATAGCTTTTGATTTCAGTTGATTTTATTAATAATTGAAGATGGGTGAATAGAAATTTATCTATTTTTGCAATAATTGGGAAGGCATGTTGCTATGTTTTGATAGTACTAAGTTGTTACTGAAATATTTCTAAAAATAATTTATTAAAAATTAAAACCATTTTTAAGCCCTAGTTATAATTATCTTCTAAGAACTATTTTCTTGATTATCTACTTTGACTAGTAGTCTTATATTGATAGTCTTAATCTAGCTGGAAATTATATATATATAAATATATATATATATATATATATATATATATATATATATATATATATATATATATATATATATAAAATATATATATATATATGTACCTAGGTAGTAGTGTCGCTATGGCCAGTTTATGGTTAGCAATAGTCAGCTATATGTTGTCAATGTTTAGAACTTAACCAACTTATATTCAATCAGGTGGACATAGAAATTATTATCTCCCCATTCGCGATCTTCCAGAGTAAGGCAAGTACACCGGCTCGAACTCTTACTTTGTATTTTCTGTCTTGCTTCATGTTCTCATATTGATACGTTGTACACATGATTGTTCATTGTTCATTGTTCACTGACCATCGTTCACCGTTCATTGTTCATAGTTCATTGTTCTTACTTGTACATTGGGGTGGAGAAATAACTACAGATATGTGACCAATCCTATTTTAGCTAGGCATTGACTAATAGCTTAGGTCTCACATTATGCACGTGGGACTCTAAGTCGTACCATTGTTCACTGTTCACTGTTCACTGTTCACTGTTCATTGTTTACCCAGCCGGTCACATACTCTGTTAGTTATTTCACTTGCATGTTATACTGATAGTATAGTTCATTGTTTCTGGATCTGGTGCCATAGTTTCATTGTTATTCCTGTACCACAGTTTCATATTCATGTCTTGTATCATAGTTCATATCGTGATTCTTTTCATGTACTTCAGTTTATATTGTTTAGAGTTTCTTGTCAGGGTTGTACTTTGCTCTTTTTCTGACAGGATCGTTGCAGGTTTACTTGGGGATGTTGTATCTTCTTCATGGGCCAGAGCCTGAAGCCAGGATAGAGTTGTACCTCAGGATGGACTTAGAATTTCAGAGTTATAGTTAGGTCTTTTCTTAGATTTATTTTTAGAGGATTTCATCATGTATTGTATTGAGGATTTCAGGATTGTATAATTTTTATTCATGTTACCGGATTTGTCTCCGAATGATATTGTATAATTAACTTGTGGATTGTGGTGATTCTGGGAACATGTATAGCAGCTGTGGTGGTTTATATTTCTTGTATCTTACAGTTTTCCTTAGTATTGTACAGCTTACTTTGTCGTGTCCATCGACGAAGGCTGGGCGTGTCCGACTCGTATCCGATTATTCGGGAGCGGGTCGTGACATGTTTTTAGTGGTGGCCCATGCATGTCTCTGTCCTAATGGCACTTAGGCTATAAATTGCTATTGGGGAACCTGTTAGACTAAGGAAAACTCATCATAGCATAGGAAAATCGGGAAATAAGGGTATATCAGGTTTATCAGGATTATCAGGTACTTTGTAATTATAAAAATATTGTTTGTTAGGTTTTAGGGTTTGTCATTCAACGAAGTTTTCTTTTGATGCAGATGGTCACTACGAGGAAGGCCGCAGATCAGCCCGGAGTTACAGGCGGTTCTGGAGTTGCAGGCGGTTCGGAGCAGCCCGCACCAGACGTTCAGGCAGATCAGCTTCCGCCAACGTCTCCTATCTTTCCATCGCTGCCTCCGACGATGATGTTTGATGGCACCCAGCTGATGGCCATGTTCCAGCAGTTCCTGAAGGTACAGAACCATCAGGCTATGCAGTTTCGAGCTACGGTCATGGATGCACTCATGACCAGAGAGCCGGCAGCACCAGTACCAGTAGCACCTCCAGCACCAGCAGCACCGAGACCAGGGACTTCCAAAGAATACCAGAATCTCTGCCCGATGGACTTTTGGGGCAATGAGGGTATCGTCTATGCAGATGAATGGCTAAAGAATACGGAGAGGACCTTGAGGATGGCAAATATTTCGGATGACACGAAGGTGGAGGTGGCCAGCATGCGACTCTTCGACTTGGCGAGAGCGTGGTACCGGGAGAACCCCCAGTTGACGGAGCCCCATGTGTCTTGGACAGATTTTAACTCTGTTCAAGGAGAAGTTCTTTCCAAAGGTAGAGCGGGATGAGCTGAGGATGCAGTTCGAGGCACTACAGCAGGGGACTATGACGGTCGCGGAGTACACTTCGGAGTTTACCAGACTCAGCAGGTTCGCGGAGAGCCTAGTCAGAGCACCAGAGGACAGGACCTGGAGATTCAAGAAGGGTCTGACTAGGGAGCTGCGACATAAAGTAGCTATTAGCCAGGCGACTACCTACTCGAGCATCCTCAAGATCGCCCAGGCAGTTGAGAAGGAGATGGACCCGAGGCCCAAGAGGGATAGGGACATCGGCAGCAGCAGTCACCAGGCACCAGCAAAAAGGGTGCAGATACAGACTCAAACGAGGCCAGTTCAGCAGGCAGTAGTTCAGCACCGTCCAGCCAGAGTTCATGCAGATCTGCCTCAGAGACAGCAGTTGGCAGTCACTTGCAACTACTGTCATCGGCCGGGGCATCATTACGATGAATGTCGCAAGAGGCTGAGGCTTTGCTTGTTTTGTAGATCACCTGCTCACCAGGTCAGAGATTGTCCAGAAGCCGCTGAGGGACGAGCACGAGTAGCACCGGGACCCCAGCAGGAGGACTTACCTCTTCTTGACCAGCAGCCGCACGGAGACCAGCCAGAGGAACGAGTCTACCTGATGACAGCCGAGGAGGTGGAGACTATCCCGATTTCGGATGAGTACTGACGACCGGAGGTACTTGTGATCATTACCTATCTTCTTTGTTGTTTTTACATTTCTTTGTTGTTTCTCCATTTCGAGACTTGTATTACAGTCTCCCTATCTTACTGATTGTTTCAGAGTACCTATGAGCTACTTGTTGACTGTTGATTGTCTTTTGGTATCCAATAAAAATTTGTTTATAAGAACAGATACTACTCCTCTCTATCAGGATTTAAAAATTTTACAACTTCCTTGAAACTTCTGGATAAAGTTGAGAAAATATTTGACAACCTACTATGACCTGGATTATGGAGACTGTGAGCCCATTGCAGCTAGTTGTACACTGGCGAGGCAGGGGCTCTAGGTCAAAGTAATTACGGGTATTCTCAGGTTCTCAGATATTATTGAGGCTAAGTCCTAAATTTATCGGATAAAGTTAACAAGTATTGCGATAATTTAGTATTATCGGGACAATGGAACCGAAGGTTCACTGCAGCCAGATGCATATTGGCGGGGCAGGAACTGTAGGGGAAGTGACCCCAGGTATGCAAGATTGTCGGATACTATTGAGACTACTATTCCGTGAACATGGTTTCTGTGACTATCATTTCATTCCACTTTAAATCGTGCCAATTTCAAATTTTGTATCTGTTTACCAAATCGTGCCATTTTTGAAATTTCGAGGACGAAATTTTTCTAAGGGGGGTAGATTTGTAACCCCGCTTTTTCTGAATTTTTGAAATTTTGTATTTCCTGGGATTTTCTAATTTAGCCATATTTTATTTTATGGTTTTATGAGAATATTTAATTGATTTACTTATTTTTATAATATAATTTTCTAAATGCGTATTAATTTAGAGCAATTTGAATTTGGGTTTAAAAAATTTGGTTTCCCTCCATTTGTAACAATCCATAACAACTTGTAACAAACTTTCTAACTGAATTTATTGGTATTTGTGCAATTTGTGGAAAGGGAAGGGCCTTCAATGTTAAATTTCTTGAGTGGAAGGGCTTATGGGAGATATTCCATAACTATTGGGCTTTTCTGCAAAATTTCCCTAAATTTATGTTTAAATCCAAGTTTCTCTCTCCCTTTTCATTATTCTATTCTATTCTTCTGATAATTCGAGAGCAGAGACTCTGGGGAGCTTTTCACTCCTCTCCCTCGTTTCCCCAAATACGCCTAACCCTAGTTTCACCGCCGACGGATCCCGAGCGACGACGGCGGATGATTTTTTCGACCACGGCGGGCCATTCACTGCAGTTAGGCGACGGCGGAGGAGGAATTATCACCTCAGGCGACAGCAACTGGGCGACACACGAGAAGCCTTCCCGGAGATTCTTTTCTCCGACGACTACGACACCGTAGATCATCTCTCTGGTCGTGGTTCTTGCCTTCCTTGAGTTCTTCACCAACAGATTCATCTACGGAGATCGAGGTTAGTTGGTTTGATTTCTTGAGGAAATCCGTTCATCACTTGACCTTTGATTTTAATCGTAATCCAAATCAACTTTCAAATCTGACTCGAATTTGTTCGGTTCTATCCATTTCCCAGTGATCTGTTCGATTTCCTTACAAAAACTTCCCGACATCCATCTCTGGCGACTGATCGAGCTCCTGGGACCTTCTTGCTCTCGAACCCAGGGACACAGTGAATCGAGACTCAGAATTCTTGATCTGGTAAGTCTTAATTAAATTATACCTTGTTTTGCTGATCTATGAGCTGATCCAATCGATCCTTGATTTTTGGTAGGGAATTTGTTCTTTTGAAATTCAAATCATGTCATTAAATAATTGAGAATGGGATTTTCTGTCAACTGTTTGTTCATTTGTTTGAACCAGAATTCAATTGTGTCTGAGAACTCGAGGATCGTGTCGGATACATTGGCTTGGTTCCCTAACTCAACCTAGATTCTCAGGTAAATTCTTCTCCCCTCCTTGTTGTTGAGTTATTGCTTGGTAGATTTTGATAAGGGTATTGAATAGGATTTGTAGGTTGCGTTCGTAAACATATTCTGTAGTGTGTTCGTGTGTGCATAGTCGTTGCTCATATCCGGCCAGTGTTTGTGTCCAGGTTTCTATCCAGTCGTGTCCGTGTGTGTGGGCTCACCTTCAATCCAGTGTGTGTGTTTTCGAATGTTGGAGTTGCGTACAAGTTTCTTCCGACTTGCAGTACAGTAGACTGACTGAATACAAGGGCGGTCTTCCACTATTTTGAATTTGTTACTGTAGGTTGTATAAATTCCTATTTAATTGGTTTGTATAAATCTATTTTGGTTTGTTATCAAGTGGGTGTAAAATTTTACTGGGTTTTGCATGCTGGTCTGGGTCTGTATGGTGTTTTCTGGGCTGAGCAATGTGAGCCTGTGTGCTTGGCAAGGGGTTTTGATGATACATAATAGGGTTGAATTGAATGTTCTTCTGAACATTCAAATCTGGAGGTTGGGTTGAGTATTTGGTGTGGGTATAATTAATTGGTGTTTTGAGTTGTGTTCTGGAGAGGGCGTGTAGCCATTTAAGTTAAAATAAGGGCTGGGTTGGAATACTGAACAATGGGCCAGGTTTGGTCCTCTTAGGGAATAAGTGGTTGTGGGAGTGTCGGAAGGGGTACCAGTGTTGGGCGAGCTAGTGTCTACGCGGGACGAAGTTGTAATTGTTGCTGTTTAATTTCAAACCAAATGATAGCTTTTGATTTCAGTTGATTTTATTAATAATTGAAGATGGGTAAATAGAAATTTATCTATTTTTTCAATAATTGGGAAGACATGTTGCTATGTTTTGATAGTACTAAGTTGTAACTGAAATATTTCTAAAAATAATTTATTAAAAATTAAAACCAGTTTCAAGCCCTAGTTATAATTATCTTCTAAGAACTATTTTCTTGATTATCTACTTTGACTAGTAGTTTTATATTGATAGTCTTAATCTAGCTGGCAATTATATATATATATATATATATATATATATATATATATATATATATATATATATATATATATATATATATATTTATATTTATATATATATATATTTATATATATATATTGATATATGTACCTAGGTAGTAGTGTCACTATGGCCAGTTTATGGTTAGCAATAGTCAGCTATATGTTGTCAATGTTTAGAACTTAACCAACTTGTATTCAATCAGGTGGACATAGAGATCATTATCTCCCCATTCGCGATCTTCCAGAGTAAGGCAAGTACACCGGCTCGAACTCTTACTTTGTATTTTCTGTCTTGCTTCATGTTCTCATATTGACACGTTGTACACACGATTGTTCATTGTTCATTGTTCACTGACCATCGTTCATCGTTCACCGTTCATTGTTCATAGTTCATTGTTCTTACTTGTACATTGGGGTGGGAAAATAACTATAGATATGTGACCAATCCTATTTTAGCTAGGCATTGACTAATAGCTTAGGTCTCACATTGTGTACGTGGGACTCTAAGCCGTACCATTGTTCACTGTTCACTGTTCACTGTTCACTGTTCACTGTTCACTGTTCATTGTTTACCCAGCTGGTCACATACTCTGTTAGTTATTTCACTTGCATGTTACACTAATAGTATAGTTTATTGTTTCTGGATCTGGTGTCATAGTTTCATTGTTATTCCTGTACCACAGTTTCATATTCCTGTCTTGTATCATAGTTCATATCGTGATTCTTTTTATGCACTTTAGTTTACATTGTTTAGAGTTTCTTGTCGGGGTTGTACTTTACTCTTTTCCTGACAGGATCGTTGCAGGTTTACTTGGGGATGTTGTATCTTCTTCATGGGCCAGAGCCCGAAGCCAGGATAGAGTTGTACCTCATGATGGACTTAGAATTTCAGAGTTATAGTTAGGTCTTTTCTTAGATTTATTTTTAGGGGATTTCATCATGTATTGTATTGAGGATTTCAGCATTGTATAATTTTTATTCATGTTACCGGATTTGTCTCCGAAGGATATTGTATAATTAACTTGTGGATTGTGGTGATTCTGGGAACATGTATAGTAGCTGTGCTAGTTTATATTTCTTGTATCTTAGAGTTTTTCTTAGTATTGTACAGCTTACTTCGTCGTGTCCATCGACGAAGGCTGGGCGTGTCCGACTCGTATCCGATTATTCGGGAGCGGGTCGTGACAAAAAGACGACAAAATGCAAGATTTCTAGTAGACAATAGACAAACATATGACCACCTAGTATATGCATCTATGAGTACCATAAAATATCTAAAAGGACCACTAGCAAAGTGAATAGGATCACAAATGTCTCCTTGTATTCTTTGTAAGAAAGTAGGAGACTCATTCTTAACTTCTAGAAAAAAAAATGGTCTAGTTATAAACTTCCCTTGTGACAAAGAATACATAGGTGATTCTTCGGTATGTCAAGATCGTAATTTTTTAATAAATGTCCACAAGAATTATCAATGATCCAATTGAACATAGTTTATTCCGAATGATCCAAAGGGTCATGCCAAATGCTATATAAGACATGATCATCGACTTTATATTTTGCCACATTCATATTAGATTCAATTATATCAATGGTGGTGTACAAACCCATCGAAAGGCAAGAGAATTCTTCTACCGTGAGCCTTTTGCGCCCAACATTAGATGTGGTACATAATATCTCTTTCTTGCTATCATTTTGAGTTTCAATATAGTACCCATTTTGTGTATATCCTTGAAACTTAACAAAAAAAATTTGGAAACCGCTTGAATATAAACCATTCTGTAAATAGGTTTGAGTACCATTAGGTAACATGATGTGTGCTTTTCCAAAGTCCTCAATTATATGGGCTGATCTAGATATTATTGACACTTTATGCATGTCAAATACTAACTTTGGAAATTTTTTTGATTTTTTAAAACCATGTGTGTTCTAGCACATCTACCAAACACATATCTAAGTATTTTTCTTTGATTTTTTGAATGTGTCAACCTCTAGTTGAGTAGATCGATATTGCTTAAACCAATGTCCATTTTGTCATATTTATGACAAGCATTACTACTCATATTTGATTTACATGAAGCAAAAATAATTTTTTTAGTGAACATATATTCTAGCTAGTATAAGTATAATAAGAATTAATTAAGCATTTCAAATAATAATATATTAGATTATATTTGTAATGTAAATATGGCCCATACCCATAAGCCCAAATGTGGACACTATATATATTGTAACAAACCCTACCAATGAGAACAAGGCATTATTATTTCCTATATGGTATCAGAGCCTCCCGAAAAACCCTAGCCGCCATCTCCCGAAAAAAAAAGCCTGGCTGATCCCGGCGTCCGACCCCTTGCTCCTATTTCCGTCTTCTCTCTATCGCCAATGAAGTCTTCAAGCTATTTTTTTCTACACATGGTTTTCCCATACGAACCCTTGCTCTTTTGACCAAAGGAAGGTGTTCATCCCCATCGGTTTTGCTAAACTTTTCATTTGTTTCTTTGTGAGACGTAGGAGATTCTGAACGGATTTCATGCACCTCAATACTGATTGCAGCTTTGTGTGGTGCATCAGATTCTCGAGTAGTGGTGACTCGTTTTCTGTGAGATCCTCATTTTTTTAATTATTTGATAAATAGCCCCTTGATCACCTCCCGCCCGATCCCGATCCCGACAGCGCCGATCCGTGCGGATCCTGACAGCGCCGATCCGCGCCGACCGTGCCGATTCACGTGCCTGACCCCGTCCATCAGCGGCAGATTCGTCATAGTTGTACAAATTTTTGTACACCCGACATCCGCTCGCCCCTTCGCCCCAGATCCGGCGCCCCTGATCGCGGCCGATTCGCCGTCGACCCCGTCCATCAGCGGCCGATTCGTCGGAGTTGTACAAAATTTTTGTACACCCGACATCTGCGATGGTAGATGATGCTGCGTCCAACTACTCCGTCGCGACTGGCGGTGACGGTGCACACAACCCAAATTATCCTAATCCGAAGGATCCATATTTTCTGAGTTCTGCTGATCAACCAGGAAATATCATTACTCCTATTGTTTTCTGTGGACCGAACTATGCTGAGTGGTCTCGGTCGATATGTCTCTCCCTGATCTTTAGGCAAAAGATCACTTTTCTGGAGGGTACTGAAGTCAAACCTGTTAAAGATGTTAGCAAATTGCTTGATTTGAGATGCATGCAAGCACTATTGGTTCAATGGGTTCTTAATACCATTGATCCGTCTCTGAAAAAATCTTTGCCGTACTTTGAGGAGGTTTATCCATTGTAGAACTTGTTGGAGAAAAGATTTATTGTTAGCAATGGCACTCGGAAGCAACAAATTAAGGTGGCTTTGGCCGAGTGCAAACAAACGGCGTCGATGTCTGTGGAAACCTACTTTGGAAATTTATAGTCTTTGTGGGATGAACAAGCTGCTTCTTTCCTATTGCCTACTTGTACCTATGGTGAACTTGCTGCAAAGCTACAGGCTATGAGGGATGAAGACTACTTTTAGGACTTTATGTATGGGTTGAATGCTGAGTTGTATGGTCATACCCGATCTAATCTTCTAACTCAGGATCCTCAGCCAAGTTTAGATCGGGCATACCAGGCAGTCCATGAGGAGGAGGATATGCAAAAATCTTAGGTCCAATCCGCTGCTGAGGAGGTGATGGCGCTGACTATCAAGACTTCACCTCGTATTTATACTACTTCTAATAGTAGAACCTCAGATTCCAGGGACAAATTAGGTATGATCTGTACTCATTGCAAGAAAACAGGTCATGATATTGCAACTTGCTTTGCCAAGATTGGCTATCCAGAGTGGTGGAAGACTCGTCCTCGGCATGAGGGCGAATGTGGTGCTGGTAGTGGCAGAGGCCCGGCACCACAGCAGAGACGTGATGGGGGACGTGGTGCAGGGTTGTTCATCATATCGCCCCTGCTGGTCATGGTGCCCCCATGCAGGACGGGTATCCTTCACCACTCTCAGGTGAACAATGGCAGAAACTGATGAGCTTGCAGGGTAACGACAATCCTTCCAACCCTGGTACTTCAAACTCTGATCGTCTGATGGGTAAGAATTCTTTTGTTCCTTGGATATTCGATACTGGGGCTACTCTTCATGCGACAGATTCTCGTGATTGTTTAGTTGATTGCTTTGAGGGCCCTGTCTGTCCTGTGACTTTGCCTGATGGAAGCATTATTGAGGCTGTTTTAAGAGGCAAAGTATTTTTGACTGCTTTATTGGTGTTGACGGATGTTCTTTACATTCCGACATTGACTTGTAACTTGATCTCTGTCTCACAATTGATTGGTGCCAGAAATTGTGATATGTTATTTACTCCTAATTTGTGTTTTGTTCAGGACCGAAGTACTAGAATGGTGATTGGAGCAGGTGAACAAAGGGGTGGACTTTACTTCTTGGGGGAGGTTCCAGCTTCTTTGGCTTCGGTGATCCTAGCATACAGAGAGAGTGATTCCGAGGTTTGGCATAGTAGACTGGGGCATCCTTCAGATAAAGTAATGCAGACTTTACCTTTTCTCTCTGGTAGTAGTGTGTTTTCTCATAAGGCTTGTGATATTTGTCATCAAGCTAAACAGACTCATGATGCTTTTCCTGATAGCAGTAGTCGTGCTTTGCGATGCTTTGAACTTATCCACTGTGATCTGTGGGGACCATATAGTGTTCCGTCATCTAATGGGGCACGATATTTTTTGACTTTGGTGGATAATTTTTCTAGAGTTGTTTGGATTATTTTGTTGACGGATAAGTGTGCTATTTATTCTATGATTCTTAAATTCATTGCTATGGTGAAGCGTCAGTTTGGGGCTGATGTACGTCGTGTGCGGAGTGACAATGGCACTGAATTTAATTGTTTACGAGATTATTTTTTATCTCAAGGTATATTGTTCCAAACAACATGTGTTGGGACACCTCAACAGAATGGAAGGGTGGAAAGGAAACATCGACATATTTTAAATGTAGCCAGGGCATTGCGATTTCAGGGTTCTCTTTCCGTAGATTTTTAGGGGAAATGTGTTCTGGCTGCATGTTATTTGATAAATAGGACCCCTTCTAGTATCTTGCATTTTAAGTCTCCTTATGAAGTTTTATATGGCTCGGCTCCTTCGTATGATCATCTACGTATTTTTTGTTGTCTGTGCTATACGTATGATTTGAAATCCCGACATGATAAATTTGCTAGCAGGAGCAGAAAATGTATCTTTGTTGGGTATCCACTTGATAAAAAGGGATGGAAACTGTATGATTTGGAGACTGGTGAATTTTTTGTGTCCTGTGATGTTACTTTTTATGAAAAAAATTTTCTAGGTGTGACTCTGCTAGTGAGATGTCTTCTGCGACACGCCATACATCTGTTGAGATGCTAGAAAACGATATAGAGGCTTTTGGGATGGTGCCGGCTACGGTTGCTGAGGCCGGAGTGGTTGCTGGTGGCCCGGCACTGAGTGGCCAGGATGCACAGGTAGATGCAGAAGTATTGACAGGAGAGTCCGCTGGGGGTGATGCGGATACTACTAATGATACAGGGGATACAGTGTTGCCAGAGGTGCCCGACGAGGTAGTATTGGGAAGAGGAATACGAAAGAAATCACAGCCAGTGTGATTACAGGATTTTGTGACAAATGCTGTTCGAAGTAAAAGTTCTCCCCTTCACCACAGTTCATCTGTTCCCGTCACTTCCTCAGGTACTTCGTATCCTCTAACACAATTTCTAAGTTATGACATATTTACTGCTGGACACAGAGATTTTCTTGCATCTATCACTGCAGGTGTTGAGCCTACTTCATATCGCCAGGTCTCGCGAGATTCGGGCTGGCGTGCGGCTATGCAAACTGAAATACAGGCTCTGGAAGATAATGGGACATGGAGTCTTGTCGATTTGCCTCCTGGAAAGAAAGCATTGGGAAGTAGATGGGTGTACAAAATAAAGTACAAATCTGACGAAAGTGTTGAGCGCTTAAAGGCACGGCTAGTTGTGTTCGGTAATCATCAGGTTGAGGGGATCGATTATTCAGAGACATTTGCCCGGGTAGCTAAGATGCCTACAGTTCTGGCGTTCTTGGCTATTACAGCTGTGAGAGGCTGGACTTTGCACCAGATGGATGTGCACAATGCTTTTCTTCATGAAGATCTGACAGAAGAAGTGTATATGAAGTTGCCGCCATATTTTTTGCATAGTGAACCCAACAAAGTGTGTCGCCTGCGTAAGTCACTATATGGATTGAAACAGGCACCATATTGTTGGTTTGCAAAGCTTGCTGCTTCTCTGATATCGTATGGATTTATTCAATCTTATTCCGATTATTCCCTTTTCTCTCTGTTTAAAGGGAAGGTAGAGTTGCATGTTTTGATCTGTGTGGATGACATGATTGTGTCTGGTAATGGCACAGGTGCTTTAGATGCTTCCAAAAAGTACCTTAGTTCTTGTTTTCACATGAAGGACCTTGGTGTGTTGAAGTACTTTCTTGGCATAGAGGTGGCTCGGAGTGCAGAAGGAATTTCCTTGTGTCAAAGGAAGTATGCTTTGGACATCATTTCAGAATGCGGCTTGATGGGGTCTCGACCTGCTGGCTTTCCCATGGAGCCTAATCACAAACTGGCAGAATCGACTAGTCCGAAGCTGGCGGATGCAGAGACTTATCGGAGCCTGGTTGGGAGGTTGATTTATCTATCGTTTACTCGCCCTGACTTAGCCTATTCTGTGCATATCTTGTCTCAATTCTTACAGGAGTCTCGACAAGATCATTGGCATGCTGCTTTGCGAGTGGTCAGATATCTCAAACATGCACCGAGATAGGGTATTCTTTTGAAAGCTGATTGTGATCTTCGTCTTTCTGGTTGGTGTAATTTCGACTGGGCCAGTTGTCCCTTGACTCGCCGCTCTGTTACAGGCTGGTTGGTGTTTCTGGGAGGGTCTCCTATTTCTTGGAAGACCAAGAAGCAATCAACTGTTTCTCGATCTTTCGCTGAAGCTGAATACCGATCTCTTGTTGCGCTTGTTTGTGAGTTGAAATAGTTGAAGGAGTTATTGGTGTGTTTGGGCGTTTGCCAGGAGTCGGCTCTGTCGGTGTATTGTGACAGTCAGTCAGCCTTGTACCTGGCTCAGAACCCGGTATTTTATGAGCGCAATAAGCATATTGAGGTGGATTTGCATTTTGTTCGTGATGCTATTAGAGATGGCACCGTAATAGCCTCGTATGTTCCTACTTCTTCTCAACTAGCTGACATCTTCACCAAGCCCCTTGGAAAGCAAGTGTTTGATTCTTTCCTTCCCAAGTTAGGCATTTGTGACTTGCATGCTCCAACTTGAGGGGGGTGTTAGATTATATTTGTAATGTAAATATGGCCCATACCCATAAGCCCAAATGTAGACACTATATATATTGTAACAAACCCTAACAATGAGAACAATGCATTATTATTTCCTATATAATAACATATTACAGAAATGTGACTCCAAATTTATAATAAATATTTTCAATAACAAACTCTCATGACCTAGCATTCCATGATGGAAACCAAAAATAAAACATGACTTCAAATATAAATAGTTTATAAGTACTTGAAATAAACATAAATTGACCGAGTGCTCATTTGATGGAAGGTAATTTTCAAGCATCTCCTCAAACTGTTCATTTGTAACTTGATTCCCTTTGTTAGAGGGTGTTGTCCACATGTTCTATTTATTCTTTTGTGAACCATTGTTTTTATATTTTTTAAACTGATAACCATGACCATATCTCCCTTTTTTATGCCCTTTCCCATGTCCTCCACCACGACCTATGCTAATTCCAAAATTATTGCATTTGTCTCAAGAATTGTCATTTACCCAGTTGGTCTAGAGTTGTGATTTTATTTTAGAACGTTGCCTTTGATACAAGTAGACAGTCACCAGTTTAGAGTATTTTATGATTTTTTTCACGATATTATATTACAAAAGCAAATTACTTGCATGAAAAATAGAGAAAATTTTCTCAATCATTTGAGTCTCTATTACTTTTTC
This sequence comes from Iris pallida, assembly GCA_029216955.1. Taxonomy (NCBI): domain Eukaryota; kingdom Viridiplantae; phylum Streptophyta; class Magnoliopsida; order Asparagales; family Iridaceae; genus Iris; species Iris pallida. The sequence continues at coordinate 36,649,629 of JANAVB010040818.1, forward strand.
TACGCACAATCTAAGACGAGAAACAATTAAACGTAATCGAATTATATTCTTTAACATTTTTATAGTCATGGTATCTTAGATTCAATCATTCACTTTGAGCAGCCGGAAGGATTATCATCCTTTGGTGGTCAAATATATCATTTGGAGATATCCACAAATTCAACGAATCATCCTCACATAGATATTCTATCTTTAAATCATTGTCACTACCACTTTTCTAGCTTGAGGATATTTTGGTCATTTTTAAAATTTTGGAATTATTTTGGGATTATTTAGTATTAGTTATAATTATTTGAATTTTTAGTGATTTTTAGTATATTTGATTTGGTGCTATATTTGACCTTAACTAGTGTTGATTTAGGAGACTGTCCTAGAAGCTAACCTAGGTCATGACTATTTGGTTAGGTTATGGAACCCTAGCTTGACCTAAGTTAGTGTCTTTTAACTCATTAGAATTATTTGGAGAAATTAGGAATTAAATCGAATAGAGAATGGCGTGTGATTTCACAAGTCATGACTTATGACTTAAAGCCTTAGAGGCCCAAAGCCCAACACCAAGTGAACCTAGCCCTAGCCCAGCCCATGGCCGGCCAAGCCTATCCCCCCTATTTAATGCTCCTAGAAATTAGGGCTAGCCTCCATTAGGAATATTTGCAAGTTTTAGAAAGAGGTGAGTCTCCATCTTCATTAATTCCTAGAAATTTCATTTCAATTCCTTTTCCACCCAAACCAATTGCAATAGGCTCTAAATTTAGTTTACTTGTTGTTGGTATTGAGAAATTTCAGGGGAGAAACAATTTGGGAGAGTTTTGGAAGCTTGAGGAACCATTCTCATTTGGGGCTTTTTGAGCTTTGTACACCCATAGGTAATTTCAAATCTACACCATAAAATGTTGATTTTATTTCATATCTAGGAAGCCCTAGACCTACCCTAGATGTAGGTGTAGCTAACCCTAGGATTCGTGTCTGATACATGTCCGTATCGGACACGTATCAGTTCGTGTATGAAGGTGTTTGGTGAAATGCCCCAAAGGGTATTTCGATTTGTTTTTCGGAATATTTTTGAATAGGAATTTAGGTTTTGTGTTTGTTATGGATTTTCAGTGTACTGAGTCGCTATTCGTGTCGAGTCGTATCGCCACGGACACACGAACACGCGGGTATACGCGCGCGCGCGCGTACACTGTAGCTGCCATGATGCTCGGGGCTGATTGCGAGCAGGACATGCCACTTTGACACGTGATTTTAGACAAACGTATTGGGACACTGGCTGACACGAGATTCCCAGAGTTTCACGAACTCTCGTGTCGTGTCAGACACGGTATCACGTGTGCACGAGTAGTGCACTGTGCTTGTACGTGCTATGGTTTGTTCTGTGTATTTATTCCAGTTTTTAATGCTTTAAATCATGTTATTATTTGCTAATTAAGATCCTAACATGTCTAATAATCTATGATTAATTAGTTTACATGTTAGTTAAAGGGTTGGATGGAATTTGGATTCGTTTTGGGTTAACTGGCATGTTTGGCTGATACTGATACACAGGTTGACTGATACTGTTTTTTTCTAAATTCCTAAGCAATTAAATCCCTGTTTAGTAATGGTTTTCACTGTTTGAATGTCCCCACATGATTGTTAGTATATGTAAATGAAATGTTTCATTCCAATTTGGCTTATTGGTTGAGAATAGGATATTGCACATGTGGGTTCGATTGGATTGGGTTTAATGAAAAACTGGGAATTATTCCCTTCCTATTTAAACTGTAACTGAACTCATTCTATTTCCTGAGATGTTCTCCCCATTGCAACTGTTATTTCTTTTCTTAAACCTGAGAATGAAAGCTTTTCATACCTGGACTAATAGCTATAACCTGAGATTATGCTTCATGTCACTGTTTTCATTCCTTTCATGAGATTTTCTTCCCTCTTAGTTGAAACTGTATTGAAATGAATTCCTATTTCCTGAGATGAAATTCCAGTTTATCATTCATGGAATTCCTGTTTTAAACCAAAAATCTGAATGTGATTACTCATATTCCTTGGGTATTGTTAACTGTTATGTGAATGATTTAGGTATCTAGTTAACTGAATGCTCATTTTATTCATCATACTGAATTTCCTTCTTATAACCTGTCACTTTACTGCTACACATGTACATTGTTCACTGATTTTTCCCTACACACATGTATCACACATTGTTTCCAAATATCCTGCTAACACACACCCTAATGCCATACTATTTTACCCTCAGTGTTCCTACATGATACACACACAGGAAAACTATATATCACCCATGGTTTTCAGATTTCATACACACACACACCTTCATGCCATGTATCACACACACACAAGTTCATACCTATGTAACACTCACTCTCTTGACACTCTCACTCTTTCACACACAAGTCTCTTGTATTTCCACACACATACACACTTGACACATGAGCACATGTGTCTTCCTATTTCTATATATATGTGAAGGTATATATATATATATATATATATATATATGAAATGTGTGATATATCATAGGTAGCCTATATGCTAATGTATGTATATTGACATATAGTCATGTGATTTATAGGTTGGTTTTAGGCATGGTATTGCCTAATAGCCTATAGCCTAGGCTCTTAGCCTATGGGTGTATCTGTGTGTCAGTATAGAGCCTAGTTAGACTTGTGTAGCATTGTTAGGTGTCACGACCCGCACCCTAGAGTAAGGGCACGAGAAGTGGATATGTCCAGCCTACGCCGCAGTGTCGGCGGTAGAACGCTGTCCAAGGTCACAACATCTAACAATATAAAGCTAAACAGTTTATACTCCCCGAATGGGGGTGACATAGCAGATACAGTCTCAATCACATCTAAGGTAGAGCATAATGGAAGATAGATAAAACATGAAATCCGAAAGGGATACAACAGATAGAAGTCTAAGTGTCTAAGATACACAACCCAAAAATACATATCAAAGCTCAAATACAGTAATCAATAAATACAACTCAAGACAACTGAAAATAAACTATAAGCAAAATCCTAGCTATCTATACAACCTCTACTGTGTCTCCTCTAGGCTAGCAGGCAACCTCCAGGCTATCTGTAAAATTTATCAATAGGTCCAGTCAGGACAGGAGCGAGTACAGTACATCTCACGCAGTTCATATCATGTCAGAAGATAATAAACATGCAATAGAGTATGATATATGAATAACTGAAGGAAAGTACATGAAGTAAAAGAGATAACTGTAATGGAAATATCTACTATAGGTAGAGAACTATCAGTGACTAGTGAATCAGAGTACAAGCTAGACATGTGAACAGGTAGAGGTGATTCATGAGAGGTGGTTCAAGATTATATTATTTGGAATTATTCACATGCTATTTCTACTCCCCCAACCCCAACCAATACACAAGGATCCAGACATGTTACGTTAAGGTTCAAGATTTCACTGCCTCCGTGATGAGAATACACGTGAAATTGATTCACGGGGGACTCTGCGAACATGAGATTACATGAATACAGAGCGAGCATGAATAGTGAAGCATGATGATACATGATGTAAGCGAAACGCACAGACATAAGGTACCTGATGCTCCTGAGGGGGATAACATCTCATGAAGGGATCCATATAGTACCAATCCGTGTTACCAACGTGTCAGCATGCAAGTAAAGTAAATCTAGAGCAGGAATATAAGTTCTAGCAAGTATGAAACGGTCAGAGAATGTACTCGCCTGCTATCTGAATGTCCAAAAAAAATGTACTGTCCTAGGAGAGGTGTTTGGCTCCTATTTAGAACAGCACAAATCACAACAAGTCCAAAATGGTAAAATAAAGCTCTACTATGCATTCTACAAGATTCTAGGTCATTCTAGGTCAAAGTCAACTCTTGGTCAACTCTGGTCAACCGTACTAGTCAAATTAGGTTAACTAGGAAGTACTAGGTCTAAACCTAGACTAACAAGTCTCATTAGGCCTAACCAAGCCTAGACTAGCACTCACACAAAATCACAAAACTACACAAGTTATCAAACACACATTACATATATATTCATATATATTTTTATTACAAGCAAGGTGCATAAAGACAAGGAGTGAGTGATACATGAATGTGGATATGGCAATGTGTACATAGCAGTACAATGTGTTCAAGTGTGAGGGGGTTATGTTAGAAGGATAACATTTAGCAAGGGTTCATTGTGTCACATAGAAGAAATAACATGTAAAGCATAGGTTTAGCATGTGTGTGTGTGTGGGTCTTAATCATAACAAAAGGGTTTATTTATACATCAAAGGGTTTACTCATAACAGTAAGTAGGTTTTATGTGTATTCATGCTTGGAGTCACTGTCAACATGTAGAAGGGGTTTTAACATATAAACATGGGGCTAAGTGCTAATATGGCATCATACATTCCTATCATGCTGGCATTCATATATAGCATACATTCATACTTGATTACGTTACTTACTTACATATGGATACTTGCATACATGTTATCATTATATATTGCATTACAATATTTATACATTATGCATTCATATCTATCATTACATATATATCTTGCATTCATATCTAGCATTCATTATATACTTTCAAGCATACATTGTATATCATTCTTTCATTCATGCATTGCTTATATGCATTATATTAATTGTATTCCTACATGCTTGCATTCAACCATATATATACATTAATGTAAAGAGAATATATATCATATATATATTATTTCATTCATCTAACATATCATGCATTATATACTCTATGTTCATTTAATATCCATACTACATAGGCTCATAGGTACACAAAATGCATATATCGTATAGTCACTCTTCTACTTAAAACCAATACTGTACCAATTGGGCATTCATTAAATTCTAGGATTAAAGTATGTTATAGATCTTTGTGTTAGCTTTCCGAAACTTTAAACGGATTGCATTTTCGTGTCCGGAAGCTCCCGAAATCGCAAAAATACCGAAACACGTTCGTCTTTCATATAGCTGACACTCAAATAATTTTACAGAAAGTTTCAGAAAGAATTTGGCTTATTAAAATATACATTTGGAAAGCTAACTTCGATACGGTTCTTTTAAAAAAAACGGGAGATAAATCAGAATTTTAAGCTAAAAGTTATGACATTTCTAAGTTGCTATTGCTACTAAAAACGTGGATAAATATTATGACGAATTTAGGTAGTTTGAGACAAAAGAAACACAAGTATATAACATAATATATCAAGAACTCACTCTCTACACTAATATATATATATGAGACACTATAGAACACATCTCCTGTCACGCCCCGATTCGGGGAATCGCTCGCTTTGCTTCGATTCACGCCGAATCGATCGTCCTCGCTAAGGCGTGATGCCGTACAAGTCTGGAGTTGCACTTGTACAAGGCTAGAACATTGCACATTTATATTATTTTGAAACATTTAAAGTAAGCCACAGTTGCGGAAACATTGATACACAATATAGGAAGAAGATATACTCATTTTATTCATAATTGTAGTCAGAATACAACTTTTCTCGATAATATTTGAAATGCCATTTCGGCTACATTGATTCATGAAAAGAAGTACAACTGATAGGCTGCCATGAAATAATTTCCCGTTCCATACATCACGCCCCTTTAGTACTTTGAAATATAAGCAGCTATCTTTGAAATCTCCGCAATACTTTGTGCGTCTTTAGGGAAAACAACTTGAAAGGAAACAGCAGTTCAGAAAGCTTTAATTGCGATGTGCGCCCGAGCCTTCTCCAGTACCTGTGGAGGAGGGGTCAGCACATTATAACAATGCGCTGGTGAGCCCCGTTGGCCCACTCAGCTAAACCAACATTTTATTAATGACAAGCATTTTTAAAGATATGAACTTATAAGGGACAGGCAACATTTAGAGTAAATCACAATTCAATGACATGGTAGTTCAATAAACCATGTTTACTTTACCATTGGCCGAATCCAGCTTTCCTGCATAAGATACAGGATAATAATAATATACTTACCGCCCCTGCATAAGACATTGATTAGCATACATTCCCACGATGTGACCACTGGTGTTGTTAAACCATATGGACTCTTTTCATTCATTCATTTGCATTTGGGACTTCAAGATAATGAGATGACAGCACAGTAGGGAGCTAGCCTCTATGATGCCTCGCATTACTCATGTTCCCCAAAGCACTTCATTATTTCCTCCTAGGCCGAATCGGTACAGGCGCCCCTGTACCGTTCGAGGAAATTATTGCTCAATCCTTGTATACAAGTTGTCCATGGTCAGGCGAATGTGTGTCCGACTCGATATACACAGTGTGCATAGAATATTTGAAGTAATAGGCAACATGATCATTCTTAGCATTTCATAACCATCATTCTAGGCATCAATTCAATCATTTCAATGTTCAGTTCATTGCAGTGTAACCAATTCATTTCAATGTTCTATCTCTAGCATCTTAGTGGTATTGACTTGTGGCATTAGCATCTTGATATCGATCAACGGATGTTGCAAGATAATTATTTAATTGGCATGAAGGAATAGCGAGAGGGACAATACCACCACAGAGATCCACACTCACCAAATTAGAGAATCGTCGAGAGAGAGAGGAACACTTGCACGCTTAGCCTTCCGTCACGCGTCAGTCTGCATTGGCACCAAAAGATTGATTAATAATCCGTCTCGTTGTGTTCTCTTCTCTCAGAATTCTCAAGAATGAATGCTATACAAATCGATGAAAACGGGCAAGAATCAAATCATCGAAATCATTCAGAAAAGCATCCATCAAAACCAAGCAGCAAAACCAGCAGCAAAACATCCAGAGAAAACTCTTGGACGCATTTCAAGAGAAACCGATCCATTAATTGGAAAGGTTCTTATGCACTTGTCCGTGATCGATTCGATGCCGACGGTAAGTTTCCCCAATACTCGGTTCCGACCGAGTTAGCCAAGCCACAAGCCTTACATAGTGAACCGCTAGGAGCGGGACACTACATAATATACCACTAAGAAAAAGTTTCGTCCTCGAAACTTAAAGCAAAGGTCCTACCTCAAAATTATCAAACAGCGAGGGGTACTTCACTCGCATCTCTTCCTCTAATTCCCATATCGACTCCTCGACAGCATGGTTCCGCCACAGCACGTTGACTAGAGACACTGCCCGATTCCGCAAAACTTTCTCTTTCCTGTCCAAAATCTGGACAGGCTCTTCAGTGTAGGATAGGTCAGCGCTCAGCTGCAGCTGGTCGAAATTTACTACGTGACTTGGATCATGCACGTACTTCCGAAGTTGAGATACATGGAAGATATCGTGCACATCAGCCAGAGCCGGAGGTAGTGCAAGTCGATAAGCCACTGAGGCTACCTTCTCCAAAATCTCGAATGGTCCGACGAATCTCGGGCTTAACTTTCCTTTCATCCCAAACCGCATCACACCTCGCATGGGTGTGACCTTCAAGAAGACATGATCGCCTGCTGTGAATTCCAAAGGTCGTCGATGAACATCCGCATAACTCTTTTGTCGACTTTGAGCAACTCTAAGTCTTTCTCGAATTAAGCGAATCCTCTCAACGGCCTGTTCCACAAGTTCTGGTCCGAGCACTTGCCGTTCACCGACTTCATCCCAGCATATCGGTGATCGACATTTCCGTCCATATAAGGCTTCGTACGGGGCCATTTGGATACTTGCCTGATAACTGTTGTTATAGGCAAATTCTGCTAGTGCGAGATGCGCGTCCCAACTTGTCTTCGAGTCGAGCACGCACAATCTCAACATATCCTCAAGGATCTGATTTACTCTCTCTGTCTGACCATCAGTCTGCGGATGGTAAGCCGTACCGAAGTTCAACTTTGTGCCCATTGTCGAGTGTAGACTTATCCAAAATCGCGACAGGAATCTTCCATCTCTATCCGACACTATAGAAGCTGGCACCCCATGCAATCTGACAATTTCATTTATGTAGATCTGAGCCAACCGTTCTACTCCCCATGTAACTTTTATTGGAATAAAATGTGCCGACTTGGTTAATCTATCCACGATAACCCAAATCGCATCATTTCCCTTCTGAGTTCTTGGCAAGCCAACTATAAAATCCATACAGATATTATCCCACTTCCACAGTGGAATAGCCAAATTTTGTAGTTCTCCGCCTGGCCGTTGATGTTCGGCCTTTACACGCTGACAATCCATGCACTGTGACACGAATAGCGCCACATCCTTCTTCATACCATGCCACCAAAAGGTTGAGCGTAGATCCTTATACATTTTCGTGCCTCCCGGATGCAAGGAATACTTCGCGAAATGAGCCTCGGTCAGTATTTCCTTCCTGATATTCTCGTCCTTAGGGACGCACAATCTTCCCTTGATACGAATAGTGTCATCTTCAACGGTAAAGTCCGACGCCTTTCCTGCTAGAATCAACTCGCGTATCTTCTGCAGAAACGGGTCATCCTTCTGAGCAAACTTAATCCTTTCCTGGAGACTCGGCTCAAGTTGTAACTGAGCCAACTGCACATTCTGCGGACGGATCCTGAACTCGATGCCCATCTCTTCAAGATCCCGTAGTACCTCTTTTGCTATTGCTAGTGATCCCACAAATTTCCGACTCAAGGCATCAGCTACCACGTTCCCTTTACCCGGCGTGTAAGAGATTGTCAAGTCATAGTCCTTGATCAATTCTAACCAGCGCCGCTGCCTCAAATTCAATTCCTTTTGTGTGAATATATATTTCAGGCTTTTGTGATCCGTGAAGATCTCGCAGGACACACCATAGAGATAGTGTCGCCACAATTTCAACGCGAACACAATCGCCGCCAGTTCCAAATCATGTGTTGGGTAATTCTTCTCATGCTGTTTGAGTTGCCTCGAAGCATAAGATATGGTCTTCCCATGTTGCATAAGAACACATCCCAAACCAAGTCCCGACGCGTCACTGTAGATCTGAAATCCCTCAGAGCCTTCCGGAAGTGCTAAAATTGGGGCCGTGACGAGCCGCTGCTTGAGTTCTTGGAAGCTACTCTCACAGTCGTTCGTCCACTTAAATACGACTCCCTTCTGAGTCAGGCGAGTCAAAGGCGAGGCGATTCTCGAGAAGTCCTTCACAAATCTACGGTAGTACCCGGCTAAACCAAGAAAACTCCGTATTTCACTAGCTGATGCAGGCTGCTTCCAGTCCACCACTGCCTCAATCTTCTTTGGGTCGACGGCAACACCTTCTGCCGAAATAACATGTCCAAGGAACGACACGCTGTTCATCCAAAATTCGCACTTGCTTAGTTTTGCATAGAGCTGGTTGTCCCGCAGCGTCTGAAGTACTTCTCTCAAGTGCTCGACATGAGCCTCTCTATCCTTTGAGTAGATCAAGATGTCATCGATGAACACAACAACAAACTTGTCTAAGAACGGTCGAAACACTCTATTCATTAAATCCATGAAGGCTGCTGGAGCATTAGTCAAGCCGAATGGCATGACCAAAAACTCATAGTGTCCGTATCTCGTACGGAATGCTGACTTTGGAACATCTTCGGGTCTGATCTTCAACTGATGGTATCCTGAACGAAGATCGATTTTTGAAAATACGGTCGCCCCTTGTAGCTGATCGAACAGATCATCTATTCTTGGCAAGGGATACTTGTTACGGATGGTTGCCTTATTCAGTTCTCTGTAATCGATGCATAGCCGCATCGTTCCATCCTTCTTCTTTACAAACAATACTGGAGCTCCCCATGGAGATACACTTGGGCGAATGTATCCTCGGTCTAATAATTCTTGTAGCTGCACCTTTAGTTCTTTCAATTCTGCCGGAGCCATCCTGTACGGCGCTTTAGATATCGGACGAGTATCCGGAAATGTATCAATTGTGAATTCAATTTCTCTATCCGGCGGCATCCCAGGTATCTCGTCCGGAAACACATCGGGGAACTCTGCCACAATTTCGGTCTGATTCGAATCCACACCCTTCATTTGAGTATCAAAAACAGAAGCAAGGAACCCTTCACACCCAGAGTACAACATGTGCCTTGCTGTAACTGCCGATATTACCATAGGTCCTTGGAACGTCGAGCCGCACGAGTAAGAGAACTCTGTTTCTCCGGTTAGGCGAAACACAACTCTCTTATCCGCACAGTCAATCGTTGCATGACAGGCGCTGAGCCAGTCCATTCCCAAGATGATATCGTACTCTTTGATGTCGAGTACAATTGCATCCAGAGATAAAGTCTTGCCTCCAATTTTTATGTAGCCGTCCCTGCAAATCAAAGTTGCAGGCATATCTACTCCCGAAGGAGTGCTAACACACAAAGCTGTCTTTAGTTGAGTCATACAAAATTTATTTTCCATTGCAAAATCAGAAGAGATAAAGCAATGAGTAGCGCCAGAATCAAAAAGTACTCTTGCAGGTGTGCCTTTATATAGCAACATACCTGTTATAACATTCTCCGCAGTCTGGGCCTCTGCCTGAGTCAAGGCATAAACCCTTGCTTGCCCACCTTGTTGATTCGGTGCATTCCCAGCTGGAGCCGGTAAGGCTGGTGGCGCTCCGCCACGATGCTGGTTGTTATATTGTCCCCGGTTGTGGTTGTTGTTATGCCCACGATACTGATTATTGTTATGCCCACGAGGAGGATACTGATTCCCTCCTCTATTTCTGCAGTCAGCTTCCTTGTGGCCCTGCTCGCCGCATTTGAAACACTTCACCCGACAATCTTCGGATCGATGTCCCCAACGGTTGCAAAATTTACAACGTTCTGTATGTTGAGGCCCTCTATTGTCTCCAGTATTGTGACGCTTAGGTGCGTCATTCCTGCCAGCAGACCAAGGTCGTTTCTGATTATTGAGTCCTTGGTTGCTCTTCATTGTCTCACGACTAGCCGGTTTATGAAATCTCTCCATCTCGAGAGCTGTCTCGTACGCCTCCCGGTAAGACGTACATTTCCGATTTAGCACATCCTTCTCTAGGCCCTCATTCAAGCCTTGCACAAATCTTCCTCGCTTGGCATCGTCATTCGGTACCATGTACCCAGCGAATGCGACTCTCTTCAAAAACTCTGTCTCATAGTCATGCACTGACATACTGCCTTGTCGAAGTGCAATGAACTCATTCTCTTTTTGTTGTCGGACAGCGGGTGGAATGAAGTGAGTAATGAAAGCCTGCTTAAAGGCCTCCCAAGACATCTTTATATCCTGACTATTTCCGCAAAGTGCCTGTCTCTGCGAAATCCACCATTCCTGGGCCTTGAGGCGAAGTTGTACAGCAGTACACTCCACTCTCTTACTGCCCTGAATCTCTAACATTCGGAAATAGCCCTCTAGTGTGTTCAAGAAGCCCATCACCTCATCTGGCTCCTCTTTCCCATCAAACTCAGGTGGGTCGCAACTTTTAAATTCAGAGAACTTGAAGCTCGTCCTCTTCCGTGTCGGCGTCTCAGGTTTCTCTGCCGGCACCTCCACGGTCTCGGTTGCTGCGGCCTTTGCAGAAACATTAGAATCGGCCGACAGCTTGATGACAATCTGAGTTAGACTATCAACTTGCTTTTGTTGAGCATCCAGCTGCTCCTGAAACTGATACTGAAGCTGCTCCTGAAGCGCGCGATGTTGAGCTTCGCTTTGCTTCCTCTGAGCCTCCATTTGCTTAATCAGTTTCTCAATCGGGTCAGACGATGAATTCGTCTTTGAGCTATCACCCTTGGTCATTCTACACAAAGAAATAATTCCATTAGCACTCATAAAATATTTATGGGCTTATTGTATGGAACATTATTTCATGCCAGCGCCATCGACACCATCAATCGAGAAAATTTGCATCAAGACTTCCTTTTTGAAACATTTATTTTTGAAATCCGAGGAAGTGAAACCTGGCTCTGATACCAACTTGTCACGCCCCGATTCGGGGAATCGCTCGCTTTGCTTCGATTCACGCCGAATCGATCGTCCTCGCTAAGGCGTGATGCCGTACAAGTCTGGAGTTGCACTTGTACAAGGCTAGAACATTGCACATTTATATTATTTTGAAACATTTAAAGTAAGCCACAGTTGCGGAAACATTGATACACAATATAGGAAGAAGATATACTCATTTTATTCATAATTGTAGTCAGAATACAACTTTTCTCGATAATATTTGAAATGCCATTTCGGCTACATTGATTCATGAAAAGAAGTACAACTGATAGGCTGCCATGAAATAATTTCCCGTTCCATACATCACGCCCCTTTAGTACTTTGAAATATAAGCAGCTATCTTTGAAATCTCCGCAATACTTTGTGCGTCTTTAGGGAAAACAACTTGAAAGGAAACAGCAGTTCAGAAAGCTTTAATTGCGATGTGCGCCCGAGCCTTCTCCAGTACCTGTGGAGGAGGGGTCAGCACATTATAACAATGCGCTGGTGAGCCCCGTTGGCCCACTCAGCTAAACCAACATTTTATTAATGACAAGCATTTTTAAAGATATGAACTTATAAGGGACAGGCAACATTTAGAGTAAATCACAATTCAATGACATGGTAGTTCAATAAACCATGTTTACTTTACCATTGGCCGAATCCAGCTTTCCTGCATAAGATACAGGATAATAATAATATACTTACCGCCCCTGCATAAGACATTGATTAGCATACATTCCCACGATGTGACCACTGGTGTTGTTAAACCATATGGACTCTTTTCATTCATTCATTTGCATTTGGGACTTCAAGATAATGAGATGACAGCACAGTAGGGAGCTAGCCTCTATGATGCCTCGCATTACTCATGTTCCCCAAAGCACTTCATTATTTCCTCCTAGGCCGAATCGGTACAGGCGCCCCTGTACCGTTCGAGGAAATTATTGCTCAATCCTTGTATACAAGTTGTCCATGGTCAGGCGAATGTGTGTCCGACTCGATATACACAGTGTGCATAGAATATTTGAAGTAATAGGCAACATGATCATTCTTAGCATTTCATAACCATCATTCTAGGCATCAATTCAATCATTTCAATGTTCAGTTCATTGCAGTGTAACCAATTCATTTCAATGTTCTATCTCTAGCATCTTAGTGGTATTGACTTGTGGCATTAGCATCTTGATATCGATCAACGGATGTTGCAAGATAATTATTTAATTGGCATGAAGGAATAGCGAGAGGGACAATACCACCACAGAGATCCACACTCACCAAATTAGAGAATCGTCGAGAGAGAGAGGAACACTTGCACGCTTAGCCTTCCGTCACGCGTCAGTCTGCATTGGCACCAAAAGATTGATTAATAATCCGTCTCGTTGTGTTCTCTTCTCTCAGAATTCTCAAGAATGAATGCTATACAAATCGATGAAAACGGGCAAGAATCAAATCATCGAAATCATTCAGAAAAGCATCCATCAAAACCAAGCAGCAAAACCAGCAGCAAAACATCCAGAGAAAACTCTTGGACGCATTTCAAGAGAAACCGATCCATTAATTGGAAAGGTTCTTATGCACTTGTCCGTGATCGATTCGATGCCGACGGTAAGTTTCCCCAATACTCGGTTCCGACCGAGTTAGCCAAGCCACAAGCCTTACATAGTGAACCGCTAGGAGCGGGACACTACATCTCCAATACAAAAATATGAGATTAAACATGTAATAATTCATTCATACATAACAACAACATATAGTGTGTCCAAATTTGCGATTTTTCCACATGGACACAACCACAACACAAAGGACACTCCTATGACCTCCAAATGGACACGAAATGGACACAAATGGAGATACAACCATGGGGGTCATTCTTATGGGTTGAAAATACTTCTATATGCATGTAGGGATGGATTAGAGGAGAGTTTATACCTTCCGGGAGAGAGATTCAAAGGAAAATCCTTCCGATACGACACCGACACGTAGAGATTCTAAAAGGATACGAACGAGCTCCGAATCCTCCCAAACTTGTCTAGCACCCTCTAACCATGGAGTAGAGAAGAAATAAATAAGATTTGGTGGAAGAAGGGGTTAATTTGGAGATAAAATCAATGGAGGTTCATCTCTAAATTAATTTGGAGAAGAACAAGAGAGAGAAAGTGGATGAAAATAAATGAATGAAGGAGTGACTCACTCCTTATCCCCCCCCCATAAGTGGCAGCCCAAAAATGGTTAGGTGTCCCCTATTTGAATGTCCAAAATGCCCTCCACTAATCTATTTGATTTAAATTAGGAATGGGTTAAAGGTTGAGGTCAATTTAGTCTAGTTTTAAGTCTCTAATTAAACTAAACCTATCCATAAATAATTAGTCTAAATACTAACTAAAATTAATATCATGTGGACTAAAATTAATATCATGTGGGCCATGCCTAACTAGTGTGTGGGTTCCACTAGAGTCAAACTACCTCCGGGTCCCCGTTTCAAGTCGGATTGAGTTAAAATTCGAACCCGACTCAAATAACCCCAAAACAATATCATAAATAATAAAATAAATTTCAACCCCAAAATAATATCATAAATAATAAAATAAATTTCAAAAATATTCAAAAATGTAAAATGACAAAAATACCCCTGTTTCTGAAAACTGGGGGTGACAAATCTATCCACTTTAAAAAAATTTCGTCCTCGAAATTAAAACAAAGCAATCATAGAAAACACATGCAGAAAACAATCTCATTCAAATACTTTCAAAAAAAATCAGCAATAAAAAAAATCTCTTTGAGGCACATCAAACATTTGTAAATAAAAACTGATACGTGTCCGCTATGGACACAAAACCATCACAAAATCACACCTATCAAAGGTCAGAATCAACAATCACCAACGCAATAAATATCAAAATAATTCAAAGAGGTCAAATACAAAATATCCTTCGGCCAGAAATGACATTAAAACATCCTAATCACATGGTTAGGCTCTAGGTCAAACAGTCTCTAGGGTTTCACTAGCAAAACATCAAAATCACAAGTCATAATTTTAAATAGTTTTAAAATAATTTAAAAATTACCAAAAATCATATCATGATTTAAATGTCAAATCAATAAATGATTAAAATTACCCTCATTTTAGAAAACTAGGTGTTACAAGTCTACCCACCTTAGAAAAATTACGTCCTCGAAATTAAAATATTCATACTCCTTCTAGGTCAACCCCCCACAATCAAAGTCTCAGAACTTAAACAATCATACGATTTAAAAGGATGACATACAGGATCATGGCATACGGTGGTAGTGAAAGTCTCATCTAGGTATACTAGTCATGCTAAACCAAAACGGTCATAGGGTATCAAAACACACAAGTAATCTAGGGTGCTAAACTAGAAAAGATACTGAAATAACAATCATCAAGACTGTAAGGCAGTCTACCATCCTATATGAAAACTGGTACTTATCAAAAAATAAAATAAAGATAACTACCAATTATCTATAAAGGGGTACTATTCAAAGAAAATCACAATCAAAAGTTAAAGAATGAAAGTCAATTGCATTGAAATCCAATCACAATATATATAGAGAGAGTGTTAGAGAAGGAAAAGCTAGCATTATGTAAGGCTATGTGGTTCGTGTGTGTATGGGTGTATGTGGACATGTTCATATGGTTAGATAGTAGGCATGTGTATAGGAGGATTTGAATTTTAAGACAATAGCTATCAAGTTACACTACTCGTGGCATATTGGTTAAACAATGTACAATACACAACCCATTTGCTCATAACATGCATGGCTAACCATATATATATATAGAGGTAGAGATTTAGTTATGTATCTATAGACATTATAACATGTATGCATAAACTCTATATATATCTATACAGGTATATAAACATAACATAGAGAGGAAAGGTTAGGTTTACATGGCAGGGTATACTAAGTTAGGGTGTGTGTGTCCTTGTACAGGGTATAGCTTAGTATTGAAAGGTTAAACCCAGTTTTAGTTCAGCATTTACATACAAAATCTGAAAATAAGCTAACATTAAACCAGGATAATATTAATATAATACAGTTTCAGATTTTTAGGGATTTGAAACATCACAACTAACTCAATGCTCCCAACACATCCTAACATGATGGAGATGAAACCCTAACATACTATCCATACATTTATCTATGCACACAGTTCAATATTACATATTAAATCTGAAATTGAACTAAACATTGGAAATCAATGTAAAAAAAATGTCAACATGTATTCAGTTTTAGGATTTTGGAGAAATTCGAACACCAACCAACCCAATGTTTATCTCAACCTAACATGTAAGAATATGAAACCTAAATTTATATCCCTACTTACCATAATGTATATAGCTAAAAATATTACATTTAAAAACTACAAATTGAACTAATCACTTAGAATCCAGTATTAAGGGTTAATATGCACACAGTCTTAGATTTGACAAGTTCAAACACAAAACTCAACCAATTTCTTTAAGGATTGAAACCCTGTATATAACATATATGTGCAGTGATGTAAACAAAGCTAATAACATAAAATTTATATTTAAATTATGAATTTAAACTAGAAAAAGCATAAAACCAGAAATATTGGGATTTTGATAATTTAAACATCAACAACATATTAATATGTATTTAGATATGTAGGAAATCAAGTGTAGCATGCATACGTGTCCGGCAAAGAGTCTGTGTCCACTATATATATATATTCATATATTCTCATGTCCCAATATAAAAATTAATTCTACATTAAGACTAACATTTAGATTTCTATCAAGTTGCAAGTAGGTGATTGGTGAAATCAAGACAGTTTTATTATTATTATTATTTAATACAAGGATAGTAGCAAGAAGGAAATAACGATAAAATCTGTTCTGCTTATCCGTTTAAAAGAAGGAACCATTTTGAAACCCAGAGCTAAACTGTCAAATCCAAGATAAGGTTTAGCAAAATTATCGATTCATTGTATTAAGAAAAAATTCATAGCAAGAAGTTACACAAAGGTTTATAAAAACAGCTAAAGCTACTCCTAAGTTAAATAATAAGAAGCAAAACAGAACAAATAATATTTTTTTTGAAGGACTGAAACAAAAGTAGAGAAAACATGTTCGAAAATATTTAAGGTACAATCTGATAATCATATGCGTCTATCCACAATCATGGTACTCTAAATTCTCGTCATACTAGTAAGCAAG
The DNA here is from genome assembly GCA_029216955.1 of Iris pallida. Taxonomy (NCBI): domain Eukaryota; kingdom Viridiplantae; phylum Streptophyta; class Magnoliopsida; order Asparagales; family Iridaceae; genus Iris; species Iris pallida. Next base: position 36,666,702 of record JANAVB010040818.1, read on the forward strand.
GCTACGATAATCACAGAGTCCTCGAATTTGGCACATACCTCTAGAATCATGGTATTTAACATTTTCGCGATGCCGCTAGCTTGGCTGCGAAAACCTTAAATTCCCATACCCGAGAAATATATCCAAAATCAGACTATATGTCCTCACCATGCTGGCTAATGTGACTATAGAAGACTAGATTCCATAACTTAGATGACCTAGCCCATATAATTTTATCTTGACAAAAATTAAATTAAATCAACAATGAATACCCAAAAATCAAATTTATCAACGAACATCAAGATTCAAAAATAAACAAAATCCTTCAAATCATATAAATACAAACTCGGATGCTACAGCTAACATCAAGATTCAAAATTCAACAATCTTCCATCAAAATTAATAAATACAAACTCAAATTCAATAATAATCCATCAAAATCAAATTCAACAACAGAAAGTAAAGATAAATCAAATCAAGGGAAGAGAGTTTTCAAATTGAAGTTAAAATAAGATTCTCAAGGGTCGTCATAGGAATCTCTCAGGGGATCCTAGCTGTGATTGAGTACCTTCAAAAATATATCCTAATCCTACTGCAGGCTGTAGTGGTACTCTAGTTCGAATACCACTACATAAACTCGACCTGCATGGGCCACCACTAAAAACGTGTCACGACCCGCACCCTAGAGTAAAGGCACGAGAAGTGGGTACGTCCAGCCTACGCCGCAGTGTCGGCGGTAGAACGCTGTCCTAGGTCACAACATCTAACAATATAAAGCTAAACAGTTTATACTCCCCGAATGGGGGGTGACATAGCAGATATAGTCTCAATCACATCTAAGGTAGAGCATAATGGAAGATAGATAAAATATGAAATCCAAAAAGGATACAACAGATAGAAGTCTAACTGTCTAAGATACACAACCCAAAAATACATCTCAAAGCTCAAATACAGTAATCCATAAATACAACTCAAGGCAACTGAAAATAAACTATGAGCAAAACCCTAGCTATCTATACAACCTCTACTGTGTCTCCTCTAGGCTAGCAGGCAACCTCCAGGCTATCTGTAAAATTTATCAACAGGTCCAGTCAGGACAGGAGCGAGTACAGTACATCTCACGCAGTTCATATCATGTCAGAAGATAATAAACATGCAATAGAGACGATATATGAATAACTGAAGTACATGAAGTAAAAGAGATAACTGTAATGGAAATATCTACTATAGGTAGAGAACTATCAGTGACTAGTGAATCAGAGTACAAGCTAGACATATGAACAGGTAGAGGTGATTCATGAGAGGTGGTTCAAGATTATATCATTTGGAATTATTCACATGCTATTTCTACTCCCCCTGTCCCAACCAATACACAAGGATCCAGACATGTTACGTTAAGGTTCAAGATTCCACTGCCTCCGTGATGAGAGCACACGTGAAATTGATTCATGGGGGACTCTGCGAACATGAGAGTACATGAATATAGAGCGAGCATGAATAGTGAAGCATGATGATACATGATGTAAGCGAAACGCACAGACATGAGGTACCTGATGCTCCTGAGGGGGATAACATCTCATGAAGGGATCCATATAGTACCAATCCGTGTTACCAACGTGTCAGCATGCAAGTAAAGTAAATCTAGAGCAGGAATATAAGTTCTAGCAAGTATGAAACGGTCAGAGAATGTACTCGCCTGCTATCTGAATGTCCAAAAAAATGTACTGTCCGAGGAGAGGTGTTTGGCTCCTATTTAGAACAGCACAAACCACAACAAGTCCAAAATGGTAAAATAAAGCTCTACTATGCATTCTACATGATTCTAGGTTATTCTAGGTCAAAGTCAACTCTTGGTCAACTCTGGTCAACCGTACTAGTCAAATTAGGTTAACTAGGCAATACTAGGTCTAAACCTAGACTAACAAGTCTCATTAGGCCTAACCAAGCCTAGACTAACACTCACACAAAATCACAAAGCTACACAAGTTATCAAACACACATTACATATATATTCATATATATTTTTATTACAAGCAAGGTGCATAAAGACAATGAGTGAGTGATACATGAATGTGGATATGGCAATGTGTACATAGCAGTACAATATGTTCAAGTGTGAGGGGGTTATGTTAGAAGGATAACATTTAGCAAGGGTTCATTGTGTCACATAGAAGAAATAACATGTAAAGCATAGGTTTAGCATGCGTGTGTGTGGGTGTTAATCATAACAAAAGGGTTTATTTATACATCAAAGGGTTTACTCATAACAGTAAGTAGGTTTTATGTGTATTCATGCTTGGGGTTACTGTCAACATGTAGAAGGGGTTTTAACATATAAACATGGTGCTAAGTGCTAATATGGCATCATATATTCCTATCATGTTGGCATTCATATATAGCATACATTCATACTTGATTACGTTACTTACTTACATATGGATACTTGCATACATGTTATCATTATATATTGCATTACAATATTTATACATTATGCATTCATATCTATCATTACATATATATCTTGCATTCATATCTAGCATTCATTATATACTTTCAAGCATACATTGTATATCATTCTTTCATTCATGCATTGCTTATATGCATTATATTAATTGCATTCCTACATGCTTGCATTCAACCATATATATACATTAATGTAAAGAGAAAATATGTCATATATATTATTTCATTCATCTAACATATCATGCATTATATACTCTATATTCATTTAATATCCATACTACATAGGCTCATAGGTTACATAAAATGCATATATCGTATAGTCACTCTTCTACTTAAAATCAATACTGTACCAATTGGGCATTCATTAAATTCTAGGATTAAATTATGTTATAGATCTTTGTGTTAGCTTTTCGAAACTTTAAACGGATTGCATTTTCGTGTCCGGAAGCTCCCGGAATCGCAAAAATATCGAAACACGTTCATCTTTCGTACAGCTGACACTCAAATAATTTTACAGAAAGTTTCAGAAAGAATTTGGCTTATTAAAATATACATTTGGAAAGCTAACTTCGATACGGTTCTTTTAAAAAAACGAAAGATAAATCAGAATTTTAAGCTAAAAGTTATGACATTTCTAAGTTGCTATTGCTACTAAAAACGTGGATAAATATTATGACGAATTTAGGTAGTTTGAGACAAAAGAAACACAAGTATATAACATAATATATCAAGAACTCACTCTCTACACTAATATATATATATGAGACACTATAGAACACATCTCCAATATAAAAATATGAGATTAAACATGTAATAATTCATTCATACATAACAACAACACATAGTGTGTCCAAATTTGGGGTTTTCCCACATGGACACAACCACAACACAAAGGACATTCCTATGACCTCCAAATGGACACGAAATGGACACAAATGGAGATACAACCATGGGGTCATTCCTATGGGTTCAAAATATTTCTATATGCATGTAGGGATGGATTAGAGGAGAGTTTATGCCTTCCGGGAGAGAGAGATTCAAAGGAAAATCCTTCCGACACAACACACCGACACGTAGAGATTCTAAAAGGACACGAACGAGCTCTGAATCCTCCCAAACTTGGCTAGCACCCTCTAACCATGGAGTAGAGAAGAAATGAAGAAGATTTGGTGGAAGAAGGGGTTGATTTGGAGATGAAATCAATGGAGGTTCATCTCTAAATTAATTTGGGGAAGAACAAGAGAGAGAAAGTGAATGAAAATAAATGAATGAAGGAGTGACTCACTCCTTATCTCCCCCATAAGTGGCAGCCCAAAAATGGTTAGGTGTCCCCTATTTGAATGTCTAAAATGTCCTCCACTAATCTATTTGATTAAAATTAGGAATGTGTTAAAGGTTGAGGTCAATTTAGTCTAGTTTTAAGTCTCTAATTAAACTAAACCTATCCATAAATAATTAGTCTAACAACTAACTAAAATTAATATCATGTGGACTAAAATTAATATCATATGGGCCATGCCTAACTAGTGTGCGGGTCCCACTAGAGTCAAACTACCGTCGGGTTCCCGTTTCAAGTCGGATTGAGTTGAAATTCGAACCCGACTCAAATAACCCCAAAACAATATCATAAATAATAAAATAAATTTTAACCCCAAAATAATATCATAAATAATAAAATAAATTTCAAAAATATTCAAA